>CM072789.1:15216690-15381690 GCA_036983795.1 Megachile lagopoda
TCCATTCTCCCCTGTTCTATAAGATCGCCTCGTCTCTTCGTACGTATCCTCGTGGATCCGTCCGCTCGTACCAATTGCCACCGTAATGTCGCCTAACAACCGCTCCTCCGACTTTACCTAATTTTCGAGCAACGATCTCTACGAACACGGTTAAATACGTTCTCGCAAAACGTTCGTTAACGCTCGTTTATGTTACAGTTTCCGTGTATCATACGTCTACGCGCATTCCGGTTAACTTTCTTTCGTCGACAATAACAATGGTTTTTTCTCGATTTCTCTTCGCAGTTCCATTGGTAAACATCAGCGTCGTGGAAGGAAAGCCAGCAGAATTACCATGCGACATCACTCCACCGGGAGAGGACACCCTGCATATGGTGTTTTGGTTCAAGGACGAGGCCGGCGTACCCCTTTACACGTGAGTGATTCTTTTTACTTTCTGCGTCAGCCGGATTCCACGCAATAATTTACGCAATTTCGTCACCAGCTGTTAATTTATGCGATCGACTTAAGGTGCGCGTCCGCGTTTGTCAAGAACGTATTTTACAATTGAAATTTACGTTTCTTTAATTTTTCCAATTACTCGTCCATCATCGGTTGCCACCATAAAACTCGACGCGTCGAGATATCATTATACGTGTACATACATAATCGACGACGAGCATGTAACGATTATTCTGCTAACGTCGATTCGAACGATAACGTATCTTTGCAAAAACGCGGCTTCGTTAGTTTCGTCAACCTTCTGTGATCGCGTAACGAGGACATCGATGCCTTTCGCGTAAAATTGCGCGAGCTAATTGCTTCGGTTACCGATACTCTTCGAAAGAAACGCGTCGGTATTTGTCGAAATGTCAGTATTTCATCGGTATCGAGAATTTTGTTTCTTGTACCGATTGAAAAGAGCCTTGGTAAATGGCGAGTTACGAGCGTGTAAAAGTGGCGAGATTTCAGCAGGGAATCGCGTTGTTCGTTATTAGCTGTCGATGGGATAACGAGCATTCCAGTTACGTGCCACTTGCTCTCGTTATCATAACCGTGTATCATCGCCGAATTCTACGTTATAGTTTATATCTTGAACTTTCGCAATTATAATTCCCGAGGAACCGCGACTAATATATTACGGTAACGCAGCGATACTGCCCTATGTATCAGCTGTAAATTGTCCTACCGGCTCCGCGCGGTTGCAGTAAGTAACCGCGCGCGGAGAATAAAGTTCGTGCTTGAAAAGCGATAGGGAAATCTTGCCAGTCCATCAGTCGTTTTTCACCGTTACGGAATTTTATTAATACATATATCGAGAGGAAACATTTTCACCGGTTCGGCGATTAAACGAAAAGTTTAATGGGCAAAGTAATAAGGTGCTGTAACCGAGGGGAGTTCTGCTTGTCCGTTAGCCGTGTTCCAATAATAATTCATCGATAACGCGATCAAACGATTTCGAAACGATTTCGAAACGATTTCGAAACGATTTCGAAACGATTTCGAAACGATTTCGAAACGATTTCGAAACGATCGAAAATTAAATGGAACAAAGCGAATTGGAACGAGCTTCGTATCTTTGGTGCGCATGGACCAAATAATGGATACGAGACGAGTAAAAACGTGGAAACAGATAACCAAAGCTAATGAACGTTTAACGTTTCTTTAACCGCGTTAATGTCTCCGAACGTCGAAATTGCAACAGCTTTGATCGGTAAATCAAGCGAAAGGTGAAAACATCTTTGAAAAGAAATTGAATTTCAGTTACTCCGATCGCAATAAGACATCCCTCTTTGAAACGTTCAAACAAGTAGTGCGCGATTCGTTCGCTTCGTCTTATTCTTCTTCTCTTTTTGGCAAGTACAGTTGGAAAAAAGGGTCGGTGCATTGATGTGCACCGTTCGTAGACTCGCGAACGAAAACGGATGAAACCCGATCGAAATTTCCAGACACGTATTCGCGTCGTGCTCGTTGCGAGTCAGAACCGACCTGTGAGTGGAGCAGCACTCTGGCGTAGCGAGCAGCTGGTCAACCTCGTGTTTTCGATATACCGGGATGTAAGAACGCGGTCGAAAAGGTAGGTAAAGAACACGCGTCGTAAAGTTCCGGTTACTTGGAAAATAAAGAGCCTGGGATATCCCTCGTGGGGATCGTTCGTTATTAGCCAGACGGCAATAAGTTTTCCTTATTGCCGCGTAAACGATGCACTAGGTAGCTGGACGCAGAGCCGCTGCCGCACAGGGAGAGCTTTACAAGCTGTGTTTCCGAGCCGTCGCGCAAATAGAGAAATTAAAAACAACTGTCCAATTTATCTTGTCGAAATGATCGTAATTAATATAACGGACCAGGAGAACTCTACCACCTCGCGCAAATAATAGATAATAAAGGAAGATTAATTATCCTGGCTTTCTTGATCCGGCCTTTCGACCGTAATTTAAAAGCCCTCTTCGAAATGTTGGTAATCGATTATTAAGTTGCAGTAAAAACAGGGATTACGGAAATAACGTGTCGGAAGAGAATCGGGGGAACGGCACGAGAGAAAAGGATGCTTCGAGCGGGTAATATACAAGCGGCATTTTTAAAGTTAAGTATCGTCGAGCAACGCGATTTAAATGGAGATGGACGAGAGACCGTAGCCGGTCGTGGACCTCCGCAACACCTCGCCTATCTCTATGCTTCTCTTTCTTCTCCTTTCTCTATTTGTGTTTCTTGCATTCCGCAACATTTCTTTCCCCTATCCTCTCCGTGCTTTTTCTTCCTCTCGATATTTCAAACAATAATCCTTCGTCGTTCTTCCCCTTAAACTCTCCCGGCAGACTGCAATGACTCTTTGTCCGAATCCATTGCCACTGCGTCGGTCGTCGCGCCAAAATCAAGATAAAATCCGTGAAATTTCTGTGCCGACATAGTGGCGCGACGCGACATCTTCGCGACAACATTAGGTTAGCTTTTCAGCGTCCAATTTTGTTTGAAACGAATCGCAGCTCGGATCTACGCGGTTCCCTCAACTTCTTCCCAAACATGCTTCCAATCGAATCTATACGATCCTCTGAGTCAGGTTTCTCCACACTTTTTGGTCGAGTCTAACAAAGTCTCTCTTCCGAATCGATCCGGAATTCCGAATTATGTAGGTCTCTCCCGTGTCCGTTCGTGTCGTTCGAATCAGAACAAAGCTGCTTTGGTTAACTAATCCGTCAACGATTCGAGCAGAACCGAATTAACGAGACGGTTCTTCCTTGGCTATTTTTCTTCCGACTAATCGTATCGCGTTCCTGTCGCGAATCTCTCGAACGCTCGAACCGAGAAAGTATTGCGTTACAGAGAGCGAACCGCACCAGGAATATTCGTCATCCAGCCGGTAAATTACAATGCGCCGTGTGCAGTTCATTGTACGAGTGGATGCGTCTATATACCCGCTTTATTACGTAATTTCAGTCGGCAAATTATTACAATTCGTCCCGGCGGTTTGCACTGTTAACGATGTTTGTATTATACGCGTACGTAGATAGGCGTTCCGACAGCGGAACGGCATTGTACGCGCGAACGAGAGAGGCAAATAGTCCAATCGATAGAAGCCCACCTTTGGTATTCAAATCAAACACTTTGCGCGTATCTACATTTATAAACGTCTATCATCATTCGCTCGATAATGAATCGCCAATTAATTACCACGTAATCAATGGGAGGCAGGGATCGGGTATGGGGACTGATACCGAAAGTAAAACGGGTCAGTTAGCGTTGAATTTGCGTTCGATGATTCCGCGAACGTGCCATGATTTTTAATCGTTGCCCGTTTCGTTTATACGTCGCTGTACGTTCCTGAATCTTCTTTCTATTCTCACCTTTCGAACGTTCTGCGGCGAATCACGCGAAAAACAGTTCGAACTCTCTATTAGGAAAATCCTAATAACACTTTTTCTATCGCTCCGTGTAATATAAAAGTGTCGCAGCTTCTAGACTATTGATTACACGGTATTAATAGAGGATAAACATACCTTTAATAATTTCCATCGAACGAAAGGGGCCGATGTATTACACAGGTTGCGAATGAGGTGAAATAATAACGAGGTAAATTTCACGATGCAACGTTGTAATGATTATTAAATTTCATAACGTGGCTTATTTCGAAACAAAACGAGATAACTACTGAAAATTCGCCAGAAAATTATACCAAGTATTTTCACCTGATGAAATCGAACAGAGAGTAGTCGAATAAGGTAATTAATAAGCTTAACTAAACTCCACAGAATCGAGAAAGACGAGTATAACGAGGAAAATTTGTTTGCCCACTCTGTAATATACCCATTTCCCTTCCATAAATTGACATACATGACATAGAAGGAAACGAGTGCAGGAGTTTTCGAAAGCAGTCACACGTGGGGGTAAATTTGCATTCGACAAATGCTTCGATTGACTGGTCCCGTGTCCGTGTACGCGTTTATGAAAGTTAACGTTGGCGAATATATTCGCGTAGAGCGTTTCCGTACAGCGAATCCTTCAAGTTCCCGCTTCGCGAACAACGCGTTCACGCGTTCGACGAATCGACGCGACGCGCGATTCCCCGCGTAATTCCGAGTTGGCTGCAAGCGAGGGAATTTTTGCTCGTAAAGAAATCGCGATTTGCGTGTGTTAACGAATTCGCGAAGGGGCGAGACTTCATCGAAAATTCTATCTCGCGAAAGCGGGGGCCTCGAAATTGTCGCGAGCGTTGATGGCCTGCCGTTTCCACGGGATTTCGACTAGGGAAAGGAGGACGAAGAGATTCGCAATCACGAGGATCTCCGTTGGTGTCGCTTGACACCGACCTACCGACCGCAGCACTGTCAACCTACGTAATTAATCCACGTTTCAGCGAGAAAGCTATGCTCGACAGCAGCCTAAGATTTACCGCAGTCCAATTTTACACCTGTCCGTCAGACGGGTTCGCGACCGGTTACCTTTCGTCCGACGTAATTCGCCCATTCGCTAATTATCCCTCGTCCTCTATCCTTTGTCCGAGATAAATGATCGAAGCGAGATACGATCGTCGCGATTTTTCTTAACTCCGCAACTAACGAAAAATTCCACGTCCTCGTATTTCGTACAATTGTAATCTTAAGCGCTGTTATACCGTAGAAAAAAGGCGCTTTATACATGGACCAGACAACTCTGGAAAATCTCCATCCTATCGATCGTAAATTTTTCAACCGACATTTGTTACGTTCATTCCCGCCATGGGTTTCTCGTTTCGGCAACGTTGCTTAGAATATCGATGAATCGAACGGTAACGTTCGTGCTTGGCTGGGTCTAGCACCTTCGCTAGTGTCGTCCATCTTGTATTAATCGAAAATACGAACAAGATCACAATATTCGAGTATCGACCTGCTTCGCGATACGTACAGCGAAATGGGCTAAAATTCGTCGCGATATCGGACTGGTTCACGTTGCTTCGTGAACGTACGATCGGAATTTTAAACACCGACATAAATTTCACCCGTTCGCACACTCGTATAATTCTATTCCTCTTTTTATACTTTAAGACTCTTCCAACCGCGAATTACAGATCGGTTCCAGTCGGTCGTAGAAGAAAATACCGTGAAAAATATGAAAATTTCGCGACCTTGAACTACGCGAATCTGCAGAGAGGGAGAGAGAGAGAGAGAGAGAGAGAGAGAGAGAGCGATATGGAAGGGAACGGAATTAAACGAAACCGGAGTTAATCGGTCAATTATTTCGTCTGAACGAATCAATATTTTTAACGTGGACCAGACTTCACGAATGCTGCCTTCGAACCGTAGCTTCCAAACGACCCTATGCACATAACTTTTGATCGAAATACGGTTTTACCGTTCCACCACGCCGATGTCTCGGTTTCGAACTTACGTACGCGTAATCGCGAACGTTTCTCACGGTTTTTCGTTCACAACAACGATTCAAACATTCTATAGTTAACTATCGTCTGTAAAAATATCGTTCTATGTTTACCATTTAATTGCGCTATCTATTGGATTTCTGTAGAAATTATTAGTGATAATATTATACGAGTTATCGGTCGTTTTCGATGAAGGTAAGCGTATTCTAATGTTCGTTTATTTCGAAACACCTTGTATAGACGCGTACGTATACATATTCGCCGTGGCAAGTCTCGCCGATGATTTCGGAAATATCCAGAAATTCGCATGTTTTCCGTATTCGTCACAGATGCAGGTAATGCAACGAAATGACCCGGTTTAATTTCAAACGATCGAGACTCGATTCGAACTCGGTACCGTATATCATTTATCGATCACGCCAGAATCAGCTACCGCCGTGGCTCGCTCGCGTGGACGTTAATTTCAATATTCTCCTATATTTTCCTGTTCCGGATTGATCGATTTCGTCTGGTCCACGGAAACTGGAATTTGATATCCTATTCGACGTTACGCGGCTGTTATTGTTACTCCAGTTGTACCCGCTCGATGCCATTGCAGTCGAGCTACCGTGATTGACACCGCGAAAATCGAACGCGATTTCATCGCGGTAAAACGTTAGCAGTGATTCGGCACGATGCTCTTTTGTTTCTTGCTTCTCCGATCTTCTTATCCTTGTACATCGTTGCGACTAATATTCCTGATCTAACAATTATTATTGTATATGTATAATGATTATTATACATCTAAATGTTATACCGCTTTAAATGTCTCGCTAACCGGTTCCGACGCAATAGGTATAAGTAAGCTACTCGAAAGATCGTTGGCCTGCAACGATCGTACTTTCGACGAGCCATCGAGAAGCTGCGTTATTTCCTGTCATTATTCGTGAAATTGAAGAATCGAAGATCGCTACGTCGTGCAGCATCGCTTGAAAATGCTGTCGTGTCCCTGGAGCGTCGTGTTTGGTTGAGTGTACGTGTTGGATCGAGATGAACGAAGCAGACTGCGAAGCTCGTGTACAGGAAACACCGGTAAATAATTACGACGACGATAGCCGTTGAAGGATCCGGTTAGATCGCCGTACGAGCTTCCTCGCATTATCACGTCCGTCGCGTCGTGTCCATTCGAAGCTTTCCGGCTCTTCGAGAAAGGAGGAGGAGTCGTTCGGTACGACTGGGGTAAAAGCACCGCGACGCGACGTCGTTATCGTTACAAGTTCGTGACCATTATATGCTGCTGGTCGCTTTGTAATGATCCTCGCGATAACCGTACACCCTGGGGGGCGTTTATCCTCTTTACAAAGCAGTCGTTGAGCTTTTACGCCGCCTAGCTCGTGTTCGACGCTACTCGCAATCGCGATCTACCGATTATTGTTTTCGACTCATCCGTGTATCCGTTACGCTCGCGTTCAAGTTCGATTCGAAGACGGTCGATTGGAAAATTTGAAAATTTCACGTTCGATGTCACGCGGGACTTGTATCTCGTAAATCGTACAATACTCTAATTAATTAAAAAGAAAATACTGTCAAAGTTGGTGAAATCGAAACTCGTAAAACGTGATAATTGAAATGCTAAATGGCCGAAAGGTATAGGACGTGTACGCATAAGAGAAGTTGCGAAATACACAAGGATACCGTGGACCGCAGATGAACGTGTACACATTATTACCGGAAGCGATAGAGAGTAGCCGGTTTACGCGGTGTCAACGATCTTTCGCGTTGTTTCGCGAACCGCAGGAAACACGGAACGTACTAAAACGTTTTACGATCAAGCCATACAAACTGCGACCGCGGTAAAACAATCCGCCACGTTACAATTACAGACACAACGGACTCGTTGTCATTCAAAACCCACGGATACGGCTATTGTTGCACGCTGGACTGGCATCGACGCTTCGCGATTATACCGAACCTACATACATATAGACGATGTTTCAAAAATTCGGTGTACGAGTTGCTAATTTTCTGTAACAATATGTATATCGGTATCAAAATGCGATCGATCGTTACGTATAAAGATCGAAGATGCTTCGATAAAGTAAGTGTAGCTCGTTGCATCTTTCACCGTAACGGTGTCTGAATGATTGCGATTGCCCCAATTTAATCCAACTTAACTCGATGGAAAACGAGACAATGAACAGTTTTCGCGATAGTTACACTTACCGCGACGCACTTAACCGACTCGTAAAGTACAATAACTGTGAGATAGAAATTAATCGTCGACCAACGCGAAGAAAAGTCTGACATTACGGGACGAATGAAAAAGCAGTAGTCGGTTTACAAGCCAATATTATGTCGCTGAAAGAGGGGCTGCTACGTTGTAATCGAAGGTTAGCAGAAACTTTGCAATCTCGAGGAAGATCTGAGAAACGTGCAGGAAAATCGGGAGGCAACGGTAGATCGTGTTCAAAGATAGCGAAAGTAGGAGGGCCGTTGAAGTAGTGACTACCGGTTTCGCGAATCGCTGCGAATCGCTGCGAATCGTAGGGTACGCTCGAAGAGGTCGAGGATCGATTTCGTGGGAGCCAAGATTCGGAGCTTTCGCGGGCATTATGTGATTCGAATCTCGGTATTATTCTATAATCTATTCGGTGGGATGATAGTGTCGGCAATGGCGGTTAGGGTCGGTTGCATGCCGACCGTAGCCTCGTTCGGTCTGCACGCCACCACCCTCCAATAAGCACCCTCCCGTATCGGGTTCGCGCACTCTATGTATACCCCTTACGTCCACACGTGCCAACAACCAAGTACGAGCCAATATTTACGAGTATATACGGTACGCGAAACTCGAAAAGGAAAAGAATCGCCGATTGCAAGGTGTTTCGACGTTCTACGGCCTTTCATGGCCAGCTTTCTTCTCGATTAACTCCTTATCGCTTTTCTTTCTTCCCTTCTTTAGTGTTTTTTTTTTTTTTAACGACCGTCCTTACCTCGTTATATACGACACTACGAAATTTCCTAACTTCTCTCAACTGATCTGTCGTCGAACAAAATAGGTTATCGAATATCTGTAAAACGTTGAGTGTCGGAATCGATGCAATAGACACCGTCTAGATATTCGTCTAGAAAAAGAAAATAATTCATGAAAGTTCATGTTTACAGAAAGATTCTGAATCTATTATAGTAATCGATTCCGTACTATATCTTTGTTCTTTAATAACGGAAAGAAAAGGAACTGTTCGTATCTAATAACCTTTGGTTATAGCAGTTAGTTACTTTTTCTTTTCTAATTCTATTTCGGTGGAAATATCACGCTCACCAGCTTTCTACCGCGCAACTGTTCGCCAATGATTTATACGTGTATGAGGTATGGAACACCGATAATTACGGTAATTGCAATTAATCAGATTTATGCGTGTTAACTATAAATCTGATTAGATCAGGGTACATGGGTATAATAATGGTTAAATCTCTGTAAACGCACCAACCCCGATTCTGGTCGAGCACAAATTATTGTGCGAACGCAGCGTAAACCTGCGACTCCCATTGTTGATGAAATTCAACGGACGATTAACGCGTTCGTCGTTGCATCGATCTCGACGCACCTAGACAAGATGTAAGCTCGATCGGGTGTCTCGTTCGGTCTATCGAACGATCGAAAAAGTGTTCGAACGGACGCGACCTCGTACCAATCGTCCACGTTGCTCCGTCGTTATCAAATTTTCAAGCGACGATTTTTCTCAAGATTTTCCACCTAGCATGGAAAAACCAGACTAAATAGCTACCGCTATATCGTTTTACCACGTGTTCGTTCATACCGCTAACGACTAGGACTAGGTTGTTAGCTAATGAAGCTGAAAGGAAGTTGAGTCGCAAGAACGAGCGAAATTTATGTCCGATTTGTAGACGGTAGCGGACCAGTTGGGTTCTCCAGCCTCGAGATTTTCAAACGGACCAAATTCTACATTGTAGACGAAGGCAATAGGTTGTGACCCAGGAATCCTTCGGGCACGACCGAGGCTAGAGATCTCTGGCCAGTTTGGAGCCGGCACGTAATCCAGGGAGCAATCCCCAAGATCAACGGTCTGGTTTCGCCGGAAACCCTCTACGTAGACCGTTCGACCTTTCCAACCGATCCGTAGCCACCGGCTAACGTCTCGTCGCTTTCTGAACCACCGATTCTTTGCTAGAAAATTCACTCTGTTTGTCGACCACTCTATCCTCGCCGCTTAACGATCGCGTTACGAAGATCGCGTGCCTGCAACTTTTCTCCGACTCGTCTCTTGGCTCGTTCGACTTTTTTTCTCTTTGGAATTGCGCCGATGTATCTTCCCGCTCGTCGACGGAGGGATCGTTCGCGGTATCCTCGGTAAACATTCTATTGGGTTGACCCTAGCCTTCGAGCAGGTCGCTCGTAATTATTCACCCATTCGTCGATCGAGAATTCGACGCGAAACGCATATTACAGCTGCCGATATCAGCCAATTTGATAAATAATCTAATTATCGTTACTCGTAATGCGACATAGTATTAATTCGTTGGAAAAAATGATAATACGACGCCGACGATTAACGTACCAATCTGCGTCGAAAACAGATTTATAGAACCAATGTAAGAATCAATAATTTTAATATACCTCTATCAGGTAATATCCTTGTCGTATATGTAGAGAGTACAATATTGGCAAGACCGCGGACGACGCGATTTCGTCATCTCCGATTTAATAATTTTCGAGAAGAATATTTATGGAATTTCCAAGCACGTAGGTTTATCGGAAAACGGAAGAAGAAGTAAAAATTTTTCATGGATTTCGAGTGAGACGAGATGATTCCGTTTGCCGAAAAACAAGCGATTTCGTCGGGGACTGGTCGTGTTCGGTCGCACTCGAGAAGGATCGATATCAGAGGTGTGTGCAGTAATTAGGACAACGACAGTTATGTTGTTACCGTCGAAAGGGGGAAAGTACAAGGGCGTTAGAGCGTTCGAATTAAACTGGAAGATCGGTGGTTTCTCTACACTCTAGAGCCTATACTTGAACAGAATCAAGAGCGCTGGCACAGTCGTCTGGGGTAAATGGGGTCAGGAAGGTGTTCTCGGGTCAAGACGGAGGGATTAGGATCTCGAGGGGTCACCTTGCGAAACCCGACCTAGGTCTATACATCTGCCCCATAAATTATGTCCGTCCAAACACGTGGATCCGTTGCGAAGTAGCCATTCCGAAATCGATTACAGTTGCTCTCGCTGATCGATTCGATTCCATTCACCGAACGAAAACAATTCTTTTACGAGAGAATATGAAATTGACGAAAGAGGAAAAAAATAGCGTAGAACGTTCGAACGTACAGGGTATTCGATACGGGAGTTTGCGTATTCGATCCGGCGAACGATTCGAAAATCGAAGGGCAAACGCGGGCTGCTCCTCTCTCTACGTTTATCCTGTTCGGAAGGGAAGCCGCGTTGCATCCCGCGTGTACATTCTTAGAAACTGAAAAATCGTTACCATCTAAAATGAAAAATTGATAGTATCCACGGTATTTTAACATGCGAGAAGATAAATTTGCTTGTTCGACGACGAGGAAATACGTATGCACGATTCATCGAAATTTACGACATCATTCGATTACGGTGCGACACCTAATAAAAATGCCGTGCCGTTTATCGGTATGCATCCTCGTATTTCTTCTTTCGTTCCGCGTTCTCGTAAACAGAAAAGAAGGAAAGAAGAAAGAAAGAAAAAAAAAAAAAAAAAAAAGAAAAAATAAAAGAGAAGAAGGATTAATGAAATCAGCGGAAATTTGGCATCGTTGGTTTTCTCACGGTTGTCGCGTATCGACAGCGTCCCCTTCATTTGCTCGATTACCTATTTAAAAGGCAAATTCGCGTCCGACGCGACGGGTGCATCCCGCGTGTATCGTTGCTTTGATCATACGCCAGCGAGCTAGTACATAATAACGTTGACCATCGCCACGCATCGTTTTCATCGGTATGGTTGTTAACGTTCGTGCTTTATTGCATTCGATGCGTTAGCCACCAGCACATAAACCGCGTCCTAAAGTGGGCAGTCGGGCGATCGCGTAGGTATTTCGAGGGTAGCCGCTTTAGATTTATTCGGGCAAAGGTTACGCTTCGTTGGCTAAGAGGGCACGCATAAATGTTTGATAACACGACGCGATAGGAACGGTCGGTCGTCGGATCGCGCGTGTGTGCCGTTCACCGAGTTTGCCAGAGGTTGCCAACTCTGTAGTAGCTCGCGCTACGCGTGTGTGCGCGCCTGTACGTTTAGAGCTGGGAACATTGTTCGCATACCGACCCTTCCTCGCATGGTATGTTATAATTAGTACTCGACCGGGCGCACGCAACATTGATATGTCCACGAGCTTCCGAATACTTCGTTAATGAGACGGCTTCGTAAACAATGGTTTAAACGTGCCTCTTCGATACGTATGCTTTATCTCGCTTTTTAGGAAGCCCTCCGCGCACTCCGCGACCTCTAATCGAAACTCTCGATTATCATCCATGATACACTATACATTGCAGTCCTCACCGTACGCGGCCTGGTAACTGTACCAGCTACCGCTCCTGTCGGTACGACACTGACTTTCAAATGTCTCCGCTGTTCGAAGGTTCGGCTAGTTATTTCGATGCGACCCCGTAGAATCGAATAGTTGGGAAAAGTTAGCGGGAACTCATCTCCGGTGGCGAGCGCGACAACTATCGTTACGGGGAAGAAACACGAAGCATGAATTGGACATAAACGATCTTCCTACGTTAGCACCACTCGACGTCGTTCAACGAGCGTTTCAACCGCTTCGCAGACTATCCGAAGTAACGATTATCGCGGTAAGAACTGGTCCGAAAGTATCGGCCGAGTTTACCTCGACACGCTTCTGTCTACCTTGTTATTCGTCCCTCGACGCTTGTCGCCTTCGTTTTAAACGCGTTGCGCGATCGAAAGAAAAGGTAGCTGCTCTAAGGGTCGTTGCTTGTTAATCTATTCACTCGGATTAAACGCTGGAACGGGTGCGAACGAATTACTAAATCGCTTCGATAATTTTGCTTGGAAAATCTGCGTCGAGAAGATAAGAGTATAGACAGTACGTCTTTGTATAAATTATCACATTTATCGATAGCGTAGAATTTGACTCGGGAAGCAAGCAATCTCGTTTACGCTCGTGGCGAGCGTGAGCGCGCTTACTTCTCCGCATTAATCTACTTAGGAAAATTTGAATTCTGTCGCAATAATCGGATTTCTCGATGCAAATTGTACCGTCGCGCCGCGAGTTTCTTACGTCGCGCGGTCGAGGATCAAAGGGCTGGGCCCCGTGGCGGCTGAACAAGCAATTTCCCCAGTAATATTAACGACACAGTTTCCTATTTATCAAGCTCGATGTCGCGTTTTATTCCATCAGCCCCGTTTCAGCAATTCTCCGCGTTACGGTTCACGACCGCGACGTTAAACCGTGAACCGACACTTTCGGCATTCGTCGCTGCATTCAACAGATTTACACTTACAGCGGACAATTTTCTCGCGAATGCGACGTATTCTATACGATTACGTTCAAAGTGTCTTCAAACTTTATCGAGACTCTAATCTAACAACAAAAGAACATAACACGTCTGTCCGTGTTGAAAACGCGCAAGTACGAGTTGGCGAGACTCTCGAGTTACGCAGTGGCCGTAACGACGATTCGATGACAAAGTATCTTCGACGTCAAAATATCCTTCGATCTATAGAATACTTTATACCTATATACGTATAGGTATAAATACCTATATTTAAGTGTAATAGAACAACTCGTTCGGCGAGCTTCTCCATAACGATTAAGCGTACACGACTAATGAGGATCGCAGGCACGCACAATCGATCCGGCTGGCACGTAATTATAGCGTGTCAATAAATTTCAATCGGTGGTTGAAGGGATACGCGGACAGAGAGAGAGAGAGAGAGAGAGAGAGAGATAGAGAGAGTATATGAGCGGCGGAAGCAGCTTCCAGATGGCAGCTTTATCGACGAATAATTGATAACCGTCGCGACGCCACTCCGCTGTTCCAGCATCTATGTAACCGCACCGTTAGGAAGATGCGAGCAAACTTCTGCTCGACGCGTGATTAATTGATACGTCCTCTATACTCTCGCCTTGTCGACGACGATCGAAAAGCTAAAAAGCATCGATCCTTCCGATCTGTCGCGAATATAATCGAGCCGATAAATTAATTTTCGCTTTATCGGCGAAACACCTATTGCGCTCGGATTAAACGAGGATCCTTCTTTAGAAGGTTTAGACACGAGCTAAGCGATCTCCGCAGAGTGTCCCAGGGCGAACCGGCCAATTCTACAAATTCGAAACTCGAAAACTATTCGAGTCCGAAGCGATCAGCCTGTTACTTGTGTTTTATAAATATTTGTCTTTACGTAAATCACGGTGTCCGAATCGGAAGTACGTCGCCTCGAAAATCGTTTCGAACAGCAACATGAACATTTGTAGCGATACGCTCGGGGAAAGTAGGGAGAAAAAAGAAGGAAAAAGTAAAACAGATGTATGAAACGAGAACGCGGTAAAATCCGACCGCGTCAATTACCAGTGTTCCTTTGAAACGTCCGGAAAGTTTGAAAAAGAGAGATGAAGGGTAGAGGAAAAACGAAGCCCAACGACGTATTAATCGTCGGGAAACGCTTATTTCCCCGGGCATCCAGTATTGTATGTTCGGTAGCGGCTGGCAGGTAGAGGCTTGAAAAATGATCCAGCAAGCCGAATTCTGAAGCCAGCAAGGAAGCGAGCGAACACGGTGCAGGGTGTGCAAGTTTAATTGCGAAACTTCCCGAACTATCGCAAATTACGGAGAATATCGAAAAACGTTGTTCGTCGTGCGAACAATGAAAAGGAAGAGGAGAAAACAACGAGACAGGGTGAAAGGGTAAAAAGCAACGAATAAAGAAGAAAATCCCTTTGATTCCTTATACAACGAATAATACGCGACGTCCCGAAAACAACGTACGATCCGCAAACTGCAGCTTCTCCGCTCGGAAACAAATTGAAATTTCTAACGATTCTTTGAAAACTTCTTCCTATACAACTTTCTACCGTCGCTAATCGATTCGCAAGGTTCTTCTATTTACCGAGACACCCCGTATACATATACCCATCTGTACGAGTAGCGGAATGTCGTCCTCGATGATATAACGATAACGCGAGATCGAGAAAAAAAAAAGCTGATCCAAGCCGGGCCCAAGTGGTCCCGGTGTAGGAGTTGATCTTGTTCGAAGTCCTCGTTCAACAAGATACATCGTGCGCTATCGTACGATAGAATAGCGAGAAAAATTGCTCGAACACAACGGTTGTTCGGAGTAGAAATGATCGTTAACGAAAGCACCGTGTACAACGATTTCAATGAAATCGCGATCACTTAACGGTTCGTAAAAGAGAGAATCATAACGAATAATAGGTCGGTTTGATTGTCAATTAAGCAGAACTTGCGCTCTGTCGGAACGTACTCGGAAAGAAATACCTTTCAGGCGTCAATCTAGCCCATTCTGCGCAACGTATTCCGTGGTTTATTTGCTTCTTTTACTTTTCCCGTCCTTCGTTTGGGGTGAAAAATTATTCCAAGAGGTGTAACTGCGTTTAAATTCGTCCCTTCGCGTCGCCCGTCTCGATCTTCTGGTTCATTAAGGAAAATTCTAGAGGCGCGATCGAGCAAAATAATTGTCAATTAAATGCCGTGTCCCGTTCGAAAGAGACGTTGCGCCCCGTCGTGTCGCGTCGTATCGCGTCGTATCGCGGCGAGCTTTTAATTAATAACAGTTTCAATTAAGAAACATCTAGTCGTTAAACGTCTGAAAATTTCGTTCGGCAGAGAACGGAGAGAAAGGAAAAAGGAAAAGTGGGAAGGCCGGTTCCGCGAATAGAGGCTCTTTAGCAAGAGTCTGGCCGTCGTTATTGCGGCCAACTCGGACAACGGTTGGGAACATCGCGGTCCGCGAAACGGAATAAACGGAATGTTTCGGAAGCAGAAAGGAATTTGGAGTTCGAGTGGCGAGAGTCGAGCAAGCTAGCAACGAACAGTGACGTACGTTTAATAACGCGAACCGACCCGTACCCATATCCAGCGTCGCTCTACTCCGCTCCACTCCGCTCCACTCCGCTCCACTCCGCTCCACTCCGCTCCACGTCGCGTCATGGGGATGTAACGGGTACGAGAGGGAGGTAAACGATCGCCGCGCCGTTTACTGCATATTTGTCGCAAAATCCACAGATTCCACGAATGTTGAGAATTTTTCGCACGATGCCCCGACCGAAGGAAACTTGGCGAAATTTCGTAGCATCGAGATCAACGACAACTGTTGCGACAACGCTCTCCAAATGAAATACTATCGACGGCTAGTTTGATTTCGCGATCGATTATCGCGCGCGTCGCGTCCCATCGATGCTTATCGCGTTCGCGTCGTGCGTCCTGTCGGACGAGGAATGGATTTATAACGTTTGCACGGTAGTCGTGCTTGCACGCTCGTACAAGCGTTGCTAACAGAGAATCAAAGAGCGAGCGGTTACTACGATTAGACGATTATGCCGTGTTCGCGTTAAATTATTCGTTTATTCGGAATCTCGTTTTTAACGGCTAGCCGATTTCGGTTAAAGAAACAATTTGACGCGAGAAAACTGTGCGAAATCGCGTATCGAAATCGAGTTACCTTTTATTAAATTCTTTTCCGAGAAGAAATATGACACAGCGCTTACGCTATTGTAGCTGCAACGCTCCTCTTGCTTATACCATTGTACGACCTGACATTCCCGTTTCCGTAAGATTTATATATCCGAACGAATGATCTTTATTGTCTCTTATCGTCGCGATAACTCTATCCGACAAAGATTTCAAAGACATACGCGAAAAGTTTGAAAGTTTCGACTAAATCGATTAAAGGGTCAAGGTAACGTATCCGCGTAGTCGAAAAGAATCCCTCGTGAAATCCCGATCTTTACGCGGCCGTAATTCGATATTTACGAAGCTCTTTAGGTTGGGCCTACGTTGCATTCGGGCCAACCAGTCGGGGATAGACGAGGCTTCTAATGCCGCGGTACCGATTGCCCTTTGTCAAAGAGCACTCGACACCTCCTTCCCAGTCGTCGATCCTTCGACTACATGCACATACACAGTCCCTCCGACGAACACGGCTCCTCTTTCGAACGCTCCCTCGAAGCCTTACAATTTATCACATATACACATATAGTAGACTTACGATTCGCGAGAACTACGCTAACTAAACGATCTCTTTCGATGTGGCCAATCTCGTCGTTCGTCGAGAACGAATCGTGCAAATTAATTGTCCGGTCCGGTCCACGTGTTTGTACCGTGGCAATCTCGGCACAGAATTCCAAGCTTTTCGCGAGAACTCACGCGCTCGCGAATCCGACACGTTGAACGATTAATCTCGACGGAAACACTCGGCAACGGTACAGGACGGTTCGAGCAGCGGGATGCTCGGTCAATTTAAAAGTTTTCAAACATTTATGAACGTATCGTAAGAGATATCTCTTTATCCCTGGAGATATTCGAGAGCCAGGACGAAGACGCAATATCGAGGATACATCGGGTGTTCCGGAACAAAGGATAGGGAACGAGGACAAGGGATGAGAGAGAAACGTGCGGCGAAGGCAGACGAGGGAGAAGGCAATTACGTATTCAAGGAATCGACCGAATTGCCCTCGACCGAGGAGTTATGGATCTCCGCATTGCCGGAGATGCAGGTGCGAAGAGGGCCATTCCGGTGTTGCTTACATTTTCCGGCAACGCCGACGATAAACGGGAAAAAAGAAAGACCGAAGTGCCAGCAGGACAGCGA
This sequence comes from Megachile lagopoda, assembly GCA_036983795.1. Classification (NCBI taxonomy): domain Eukaryota; kingdom Metazoa; phylum Arthropoda; class Insecta; order Hymenoptera; family Megachilidae; genus Megachile; species Megachile lagopoda. The sequence continues at coordinate 15,234,339 of CM072789.1, forward strand.
AGGAAGGTGAAGCCTGGCGAAATAAATGGTGTAGCACGAATGAAATTAAATGAGTCGAAGGAATCTGCAGAGGAGGAGAGTAGGACGCTCGGAGTGCGTCATGAAAGATGTACGGCCTTGGCGTGCTTCCGATAAACGCCTTCGGTGTAAATGTTCTTTGGCAACGGAACGTTTAACGACGTTCCTGTGTAAAGAACGACTAAAGCCCTCGACCGAGAAAAGCGTCGCGAGCGAGCAATCGAATGAATCAGAATAACCTCTACGATACTTTGCTTTACGAGCTACGCATACTAAACGATAAATTACAATCCGATCGATTAACGTTTCATCTTCGAATTTTATTCGACCGTACAATTCGTACAATTTATACATTAGATATTTTCTAATCATTCTTATTTCAAATCCGGCATCGCACCATGGACTTGGAATTAAGTTTTAAGTGTACAGTTAAGTGTATTTAAACAGACACTTTTCCTGGGGAAACGATGCTGTCGATGGTACCTTCAGCCATTAAAGAGCCATTCGTAATTAGCAGTACCAGTCTCACTTTGGTAGATGCACCGTTTAAATCGTCTTACGTTATCAGCGCTCGAAATCGAAGCAACGTCAAGTAGGTTGAAAGTCGAGGTTGTCGGGCTGTTTCGGATACGTGTAAGGCAGAATCGCATAACGAATCAACGGAACAATCTCTCGAACGCGACCAAGTCGAAGCTGGCAGAGGTATACGCGTCAGAACTCGACGTTAAAGCCGGCTTTGCTTAGAACCGGGCTTCCTACGCCAACGATGCATATTTATGAATAGTCGTCGTCGTCGTCGTCGTCGTTGTCGTCGTCGTCGCGTCAAAAGTGCCGCCTTCGTTGTAGACGAAAGCATCGATTAAACGCCGAGTCGTTCTCGGCACTACCTTGCGTAATAAATCTTTCAAAAATTGTTGGATACCCTGTGCATTTTGTAAAAATCCGATTCTTATCATTCCGGAACAACGACACGACTTGAGTGTTATCAATTTTCTACTATCCTTTTACTTACAATATTCGCGTTACGATCGATTCAGCTCGTAAGCTACTTAGTCTCTTATCTATTACCTATTTCTATTTATTTTGTTTACAGGCGAAAGAAACAATTTCATTTCACCTTTGGGAATTAATAACCGGTAAAAGTTCGTACGTTACACGGATACACAGATGTCATGATGGCGAAACTTTCTGACAAGATTCAACTCTTTAAGAGCCCTTGTTATCGCCGTGGAGCAAATCTGATTTACAGTACCGAGTTGGTCCGAGTTAGTTGTTCGCAAGAAAAAAGAAAAAAAAAAAAAAAAAAAGAAAAAAATATAAAAAAGGGAGAGCGCGAGGTTGCTTCGCTTGTACCGCGTTTTCTTCCACGAGGAGAGTTTGCGCGCGTGTTAACCTCGTTCCACAATTATCATCCATTTTTATATTTATTTCCCCGCTCGGAGAATAACACGAAGGCAGGCGAGGCGTGTTTTAGTCGAGCATTCTTTAACTTTCAATTTAGGCCGGTTACTTTGCTGGAAATGCAGCGAGCAGCGCAGTTCCACAACCTTCAATTGTACGACTAAAGAGATGAAAATACCGGTGAAAGAATAATGGAATCGGCTGGAATACGCGTGCCCGGCGAACATTTTCATTCGTTTAGAATACCATTCGAAATTTGGATGTTTTCTTTAACGTAGTATCACGTCGTCGCGAACTCGTGAAATATTTGTGCAGCAGTGGAAATTAGCTGGGTATAGGTGAAATCCGGTAAGCTGATCTCGAAAAATTCTCATTTCTATGGAACTTCATCGAGCTTCATCGACTGTATCATCGTGCGTACGCGACGTGGAAAAAGAGGGTGCATCGAGGGTGTTGGTCCTTTTAGAGCGCAACTAGAGAAGGGTGGCTAAGTGAGCGGCGTGTACGCGAAACCGAATTGAATTAGGAACTTTCCGCGAGCACATGCTCGAATTTGCATAAACGCCGCGAACTCGTCCCCGCTACCGGCTCGAACCCGCTCGCGCCCTCTCGTCCGTACGTGTTGTCACGCGCTCGACTATACGTGCCGGTTAAATCTAGCGAAATGGCGAGAGTGGTACGTTCCACGGTATCGCTTCTCGCGTTCGTCGCCGAGCACAAAATTAATTAGCCGTTTTTTGTCGACTTGCCGCGAAAATTAGTGACTCGAGAGGTCCTTTAACGGTGGTCGCTTCAAATTTACGTTCGTCCAACTCGGTGCTACGTCTCGTCTTTCTTCGCGCTCGAGCAAATCCAAAGAAAATCATCGGGTTGTCCGGTGAATAGCGTGACTTTTCTCTGTCTATGGGTCGATATACTCCATCTCGATTCAACCCCCGATAACGGACAGTTCGCTACGTTACGATCGAGCCATTCTAAACCGCAATTTCTGTGCCGAGTCTGTGCCGAGTCTGTGCCGAGTCTGTGCCGAGTCTGTGCCGAGTCTGTGCCGAGTCTGTGCCGAGCATAGAATATAAAAGCGGTAAAAAATTGTTAAGAGGACAAGGAACAGCGGGCTGGAGCACAGGGAGAACGAGGATCGGTCAGGTTGGTCCTTGGAGACGTTTCGATGCGTGTCACTTCGTTAGAGCGAGCCACTGAGCAGAATCTAATCGGATTCGTTGGGCCTTCGTGGCGTGTTTAGGCAAACGTTGCGTGCAGAATACATCGGTGGTGGTCTTTTTCGTGCGAGGCATACTCCTCTTCTATTCAGCGTTGACTGGTCTCTCGTTTCCTTCTAAGGCCACGACCCTCCTTCGATGCCACTTCCTTTGATCTTAACCCCGTCGAGGAAGGCCTCTTTTCAAGCGTTTCGCACAGCCGTCTCGTAATAGGTACCCTTCGCGAAAAACCGACCCACCAAGAGAATAATCATCCGGAAATCGTCGCGCCGCGCCGCCCTGAAGCCTGAAACGGCCAACCTCGAGAGACCGTCTCCGCTTTTGCCTCCATTTTCCCTCTTTTCCTTACGTACTTCCTTCTCTTTCTTTGGACGAACTCGATGAAAAACGGCCACACGATGCCTCCGAGTCGATCGCTGCATCAATTGCCGCTTATTACGTCAAGTATCTTTTATACTTGAGGCCGGAGGTCAATCAACATAACCGATCAAAGTCAACAAGACGAATCTCACTAAACGATATCTTTAAAAGCTTGTTTCTCTGTAATCTTTCGCTGCTTCGCTAGATTTTTATCCCGAAATTAGCCTCTCCCGGTTTCTCGAGCTACTCTCGCCAAGCAGCGTCCGCTTGCTTTTTATTATTCTGCTGCGTGTGTAATCGTCGAACGGTCCCCTTCGATTTTCGCGCGGTTCAACGCTTCCGAGATTTCCGTAGTTTCCGGTTCTTTTCCCCTCGGAAATTAATTCTATCCGCCGTTTTCCGCCCTTCGCTGCTTTGCCCAAATTATCGCCGACTCGCTCGATAACGTAGCGACGAGCCTCTGTCGTGCCGCGCTCGATTATGAGGGTTTCCTCCGATTAGGTTGCCGCTCATAAAGTCGTATCGTGCGACTTAGAAATAACAAGTTGCAACCGCATTTTCTATATCGTTATGTATAAACATTATCCCCGTTTAACTAAACTTTCGAGTAATGCAACTTCGGTACTTGTCACTCGACGTTAGAAAACAAACGATGAACGCGAGCTAGCACGTAGTCGTGGATCGAAAAATAATGAGATGCACTAGTAGTAATATACATACATATATGTATGTATTAGATCATTTGCGATAACAGAATGCTTTTATTCCGAATACGAAAATCCAAGAGGTTTCTTTCGTGTTCGCGACAAGGATTTTGTAAAGCTTCAAACTTTCTCGACCTCACCATCCGTGCTTTTCATCTTCTTCGTCGGCCTTTGATCTTGCCAGCGGCAAGTTCGAGGCCCGGGATAAGGAGCTGGTTCTTCCTTTTCCTCCCTTTCGACTGTCACGGAATTAAAAAACGTTCCACGACGCGACGTCTTGCGCGAACAGTTGCGAATCTGGTTGGTTGAAATTTCCCGTCGACCTCGCCTCCGTAATGAATTTCAGCCGGCCGCGGAGAGCGCCACTCGTAGCTCGTAGCCGACGAAGGGACGAGAAGGCGTTCGAGCGGATACGAGTAACGAGAGAGAGAGAGAGAGAGAGAGAGAGAGAGAGAGAGAGAGAGAGAGAGAGAGAGAGAGAGAGAACGCACCACGGGCCGGTTTAAATCGTTTATTTCTACCGGATTATTTAAACGATACGCGAACCATCAATTTCCAAATCATTCTCGCGACATTGGCCGCGTTCCGATGTCGAACCTGATACGATACCATCCAAACGAAACTTTAAGCACAACGTTCCGTCGAGCGACTACATCGTATTCGAAGGTGAGATCGGCATTAACAGCACCAGATCGTTTCTCGATCTATCGACGTAGAAGAGCATCGTGCAAAGAACTTGACCCGCGGCGCGCGTAAATCACGCTTTATACGCGCAAGCGAGTTATTATTTAGGTTGCGTAAAATTGAAATGGCACCAGCCGAACGGTCGATGTTCCTTCGTGCATTAATAACTCGACATTAATTTCGACGGCGATAAAACGCAGCCACGTCGTTGGTTTCGCGCGTTCGCGCGTTCGACGCGTTTCCTCGGGAAATCTCGACGAAGAAACGCTGCCGATCCGATCGCGATCGACGAACAAGCTCGTCCGTCATGCTGTCCGGTTTTTCAGCTGGCACGGTGAAGCAACGTTTCCCTTGATTTTTTTCCTTTTTCTGTTCGCATACTCGAAACCCCTCCACGACAGACAGAGAAAGAAGTCGGTGAACGGACAAGTCTGACGGAACAGCACCTATATAACACTTTTATATTGGAATCCATACGAGCCTCATAAATCTATCGAGCCAGGCCACGTTTCAGCGATCCGAGGTACGAGCGAATAGAGGTAAATCTGCCGTCGTGAGAGAGTTTCGAACCGAGATCGGTGTAGCGTGAAAATCGTCGAGAAATCAACGTTGTCTCGCTCTTGGCCGTTCGTTTTCAACCTTCCCTTCCATTTCCACGTTCTTTTTTCCAGCTGGCACGCTCCTGCCTGGCCAACGTCACAGCTTGCGCCTACTAGTTTGACATTGTTCCAAATATCAAACCCGAGCTGCGTCCTCGAGGAAGCGGCGGGTCGTGAAACGCGCGATTCATTCGTCGCGTCACGCTTTATTCCGTCAGCGTGATTTATAACGCCGCGCCGAAGGGAGATCCGCGTTAGCTAGCCAACCTGAGCCGCTTGCGAGCCGTCTCTAATTATCCCGACAGAATTTCGCGGCTACGACGAGACAGAGGCATCGCGGCAATTGAAAATATTTGATCGAATAGAAGGCGGTGGTTCACTTGGATTTAATTACCGTCACCTGTCGTCGTTCCATAATTTACGTTTCGACGTTAACTCGATATTTGTACGCCTTGTTAAGACAAGCTAATCGGTATTACCCATAAATCTCCATTATCCTAGCCCTTCTGTTCGATGCTCGTTTCGCGATGAGAGGTGAGAGAACACCTCGCAACAGAGAGGTGTTCGAAATGGCGACTGCCATCACGGACGATAGAGAACGGCACGCTTAAGTGCATTTACCCTTATCGCGAACTTCCTGTTGGCTATAGCCGACATAAGCCACGGGATAATCGTGATCGGACGGGCAAGAGGGGGTGGAGGAGAACGGTGGCTCGTTGTCAGACGTCGATTAACGCTTGGCTGTCCGATTTTCGTTGGTAGCCTGACCGAGCGGAAAAAAAGTTTGTCTGCGGACGATGGCGGTCAGTGTATCGGATCGCTGGTAATTATTTTCAACGGGACTCTCCTGACCGACGAACCCGTACCGTTCTTCGCTCTTCAAACTATTCGCGACACAAGCTGTACACAAGTCCGGATCGAAAGTCGTTTCGATCGCTCGAAATCGCCACGGATCCTTTGGTTGGTGTTTGACGAAATTTGTGCGTTAACTAAATCTCGCGAGGCCTTTTTATCTCCGAGATGATAACGCCACTCCACTTTTGGCAAACGATAGCTTCGATCGTCGTCCGCGCAACGAAAAGTGACGAAAAGCGACGAAAAGCGTAGAAATCGATGAATCGAGAGCTACCCGGCTACCGATAAGACTACCGGCCAAAAGCGAACCTGCCGTTCTCGATTTTCCAAAGAGGGAGCGTATTTCAAGGACTGCCCCTGGCAGGAAAAGACGGCAGCCAACCTTCGCGACTACTATAACTTTCTCGCTTGCTGCATTCGCACGGCAACGGGAAACGAAAGAACCTGTAAAGCGTAAAGAGTCTTCGATCCAGTTTCCATTCGCTGGCCGAGTACTCCGGCTGATACTCCGTGGTCGGTTTCCCTTCGACTCTTTGCAATAGTCCGGCAGTTAAAGGACCGCGACCGGGTACGTCGCTTTTCAAGTCCAACGTCGAGAAACCTTCCGACGGCTGCTCCTGTTTGAACCACTCTTTTCTTTTTTTTTTTTCCTTTTGCGCCGACGTAGCGCACGTCTTTCCATTTAAATATACAGACGAAATAGGTGCGCTTCTATATGGTTAAATTGATAGTTAACCGTTGAATTGACGTTGTACCTAGTTTACATTTATAGAGTAGCTGGACTGTATTAGCGGTGGAAAATTGAAGTGGCGCGACCCCCGCGAATCAGCGGGGACGCTAATGGCGAATAAAAGTACGTCGAAGCGTAGGCAGAAAGCTAGCTCGTTTTCGACCTACGGCTTCCTCATCGAAATAACGACACCGAAGATCGCTCGCGATAAGAAAAGAGCAGACGGCGATCGCGAAATCGAGTAGGATCGAGAGGGCTGCGCGAATACTGGGCGGAGGAGAAAAATAGACGCGGAAGACGAAGATGCTGGGCGTGTGGTCGGAATGGACAGGCTTGCGGCATAGCAGGAGGAGCGAGGGGTGGAAAGGCAACAAAAGAGCGAGCCGCGCGGCTCCCTTTTCAAAGTAGTATTTCTATGACGTTGCCGCGTTTCGTGGTTCATTAGCGAAAAAGGGTTTCCCTTTTGTTGGCCGCGATACCATTGCGAAATACACCCGGTGCGATTCTATATCGCCGTCTGCTCACCCTTCGCGACCATTAGCCGGTTATTCGAAGCAACTACTTTGTCAGATGCTCGCGAAATTTCGATGATAACGCGGCTGGACAGACGTCCCGTTCCTCGATAACTGTTTTGCCTCTTTAGTACGATCGAAAGAACGTTCCTTCGCGAAACTATCGGACGACTCGTTGCGCGAAACTTGCTTCGAAACTTTTCGAAATCGTGGCCGAAACGGCCGGACGTCGACGCTCGATATCGTTCTCGTCGCGCTAGACTCGCATCGAGACTGTCGAGAATCGCGTCGCTGAAACAGAAATATCCGTGTATCGTTCTCGCAAGGAGAAGCTCGATCGAAATGTATGTACAATATCGAGTGATCGTTAAGAAAGAGTAGCGCGCGATCCTCTTAAGACGTTCGGTACGGTCGGTTAGCGGACGATAAACGAAATCGACGGGAGAACGCTTCCTTGACCTCCTCGAGTTGGAAATAACGCGTGTTCCGCTCTTCCGGCGAACGTAATCGCGACCGAAAACAATCAGCTTCCAACGGAACGTTGCTAATACTTCTGGTATCCGAGGAGTTCCTTTCATTCGCCATCATTTCGTGAAAGGAAGATGATCGGTAGATACGATTTTCCGGCGAAAAATCGAAGCGAGCATAAAAGAGCGACAGATCGCTCGAAAACGAATGGACGATTCGTGCGTTTCCGGGACGGGATGAGGCGCTCGTCTGGACCAGGCACGATTTAGGACGAACTCGAAACCGAGTCGGAGAATATCGGGAAGCCGGTAGCCGTCGGTTTTTTGCAATTAGCAAAATGGCGAGTGAACCGAATGAATGCAGCGCACCGAGTCATTGTACCGAATCGTGGCTGCGCATCGCGCGCCTATCCGCGATAATTTCTCGAATGCGCGTCGCTTCTCTATCGGCCTCGACCTCCCCTTGGCCACCCCCCCCCGCCGCCCTTCCAGCATCGGCGAACCTCTTGTTGTTACCCCCGCAGAAAACTCGGTACACGCGAACACGCGAGTCGAGCACGCCGGAAGTGTTATCCGTTGGAAGTGGAACAGCTGGAAATTTCGAGAATTACGAGCTGCTCGCTGGAGAATCGTTAAACGATGAAAACGGAAAAAGAGCGGTCCGTGGTGCGGAATCTTTGAAAAACAAAACAGCGCCGGAGTGAAAGAGGGAACGGCGTCATTATAACGGACGAAAGCCATTTAACGGCGGGTACGTCGATAAATATTCAGAGGTCGGGAATGCCTGCTGGAAGCCGGAGGCGAACGATTCACGATCGAACGGGAAATAAAATTGTTGAGGCGAAAACGAGGCCGGACTGACCGACGTTGATCCAGGATTTGCGGGTGTGGCCCGATAAATCCATTTTTTATAACATCCGCTAGCGCGTAAAGACTGGTCCGTCATCGGGACGCAAGCTTTGAAAGGACAAGCTGCTCTTTTTACCACGGTTTTCGATTAGCCTTGCTTGTACGCCAGCTCCCACGGGAGATAATAAAGAATCGAATATGAGGACGAAACGACAGGGAGAATAGAGAAGGATCCGCAATGCGACGGGCAAGTTAATCCTTTCTGTACGACGCTATGCGACGCTACGCGACGGCCGAGACACGGGAATTCGTTATCGAACACGCGTTTTCTCCTTCATTTCGCTTAATTTTACTCGCCTGTACCGTCCGACGAACGGAACCGGCAGAGGGTCAGAAATAATTACGTTCGATCGTATTTAGCAGCCACGGCTAAAGGAACGGGACGATTTCGTGCGTTCCGCGTCGTTCCGTCGCGTCGGGAATGGGCGTCCGTCGCTTTCTGCTTCGCGAGTCGTTCGAATCGAGTTAATCGGAATTTCGTAAATCGCTCGGAGAATTACGGGAATCCATTTGTCGATGGGGCTCGAGATTAGAGACGGCGTTTGTGCAAACAGAGGCAAAATCGTGTAAACGACGCTCTAATCTGGGCGCAACAATACGAGATTGCTCGTCACCGAACGAACATGCCGGACATCATTTATGGGACAAATATTTCACAGCCGCGCAAACGTCGATTAAACCGGTTGCTCGTGAAAGCGAGCCACGACGCAACAGTATCTCGAAAATGGTTCTCGCGGCTTCGTGCGACGAAATTAAGCGACGTGCCCGTGAATATTTTTACGTGATAAGCGGAACGGGTGTCGTCGGACAAAATCATTTTACCCAACGATTCCAGCATTCGACGAGTAAAACAAGTTACTCCGCGCACAATAAGTTCATATCAACGCGTCTGCTCAAGTTTTGAACGGTTGATACACGTTAAAAGCTGATTCTCCTAACGTTCGTTTCAAAATACTCGACGAGCTTCTCGTTACACGTAGACCTCGTATTATCCTGACGCGGATAATAGCCGGAATGACAAGCAAAAATAGTCGCGAGACAAGCATTCGCATCGGGAGGACGAAACGATGACAATCGGAATTGAATTGATCCTCGTTATCCGATCTAGAATTTCGCGTGTTTGCAGCAACGAGCGCGGTGTCCAGGCCGGCCTATTCCCTCGCGACGACACAGTGCGGCAGTTTACGTCGGGTTTGGCCACGCTGGAAATTGCCAATTACTAATGCGTGACCAATACCACGAACAACTCTAGCCAACAACCGTTGCACCATCTAGCCGCAACAACAATCTGTCCGTCGTTCTCGTTTCTCGAAAATTCGATCGTCAGAAATCTATTATCAATTTCCCGGCAACTTTCTTTGTTCGCGATCGATACCGACAAAGCTAACATTTCTTTCGTCGCGTATCAACCTCCAACGAATAGCTCGAACGTTTCGCGTGTCCGATACATATTACGTGCACAACGTTGAAAACGGTAGAACGGTTACGTTCTATAGAATTCGAGCGGTACAGTTTCACCCCCGTGGGAGAGAGAGATATTGTTATCGTTGTCCGGCTGTTCGAACTAGCTGTTCGGCACTCTTGCTAAATTGACAGGAATGTCGAAGGTACGTTCGCGAGCAACTTCCTGCTATTAACCTGGTATTAGGGCCGTTCCGCTTCGGAAACGGACACGATATTTAACGTTAAACAACGAATTTACAATAATATTCGTCTTTCGATTACCAGCGAGCCGCGATATTTCTGTATATGGCGACGACATTTTTCCAGCAGGTTGCCACTTTTCGGTTCGAGTATCCGACACCGAAACGTGATCCGACAATTAACGCGATTCAAAAGGAAACGCTTGGCAACGGGCGATCCCTTCGGGTGTAAAAAAGCCCGGCGATTCGTCGAGGCAAAGTATCTCGAAATCGATGCCGTCTCTCGTTAACGTAATGCGTCCGTCATAGGTCGAGAGAGCGCGATAGAACGCGATAGAACGCGAGAGAACGCGAGAGAACGCGAGAGAGTCGGAAGACAAAACGGGCAGAAGTTACGCGAGCGAAACCGGAAATTGATTGTCCCTGCCATATTAATCTCGCCGTTGGTCCGTGCGTCGCGTCGCACCGTTCTAGCGACAGGCCGGATGGTTGCTTTGACCGTCGCTACTAATTGGAAGACGAAACGTACGAGACGAAGAAAGCTAGTCCGGCTCTGGTGTACTAGCACGGCAAAATGATTATTCAAGGCCGAAGGGTCACGTTCACCTCGTCTTCGCTATCATTTGTCAAATCCTGATGAACTTTCAGCCATGTCGCCCGAACCGTCGCACTTGGCCATGAATTAAAGCGACGACGCTTGCGAATTCGAGCATTGTTCCGAGTTTCGAGTTCCCTGCCAGCAGTTATCGAACTGCGGGACGTATCCTCCTTCGATTCTCTACGGTACAGTGTGGAGCACGCGTACGTCGATCCTTAAAGGCAACATCCCTCCTCTAATTATTCTCTCAACTTTCAATTATTCTCTCAACCGGGGACAAGAAAATAATCGACCGAACAAGTACTAGTCGAACAATTGATTCGACAATGTGTCCGTATAAGTACGCGTCGTATTCTAATTGCCGCTGTAAAATACAATGAATGCCGTATACTTATGACGCGAAAACAGGAGGAAAAAATCCAACAGAGATCATTCTTTCAACCGAGATTAACCACGAGGGAAAAAAAATTGTTGGTGCAAGATGGTACTTAGGATTTTTCCGTGGTCTAGGTTAGCTCACGTAACGTCGGTCGGTGGTATAAATTTATGTGGCAACTTTCGCCAGGAACCAAATGCACACGGATCCGGATATTATATATTGCCCGGGAGAAGTCAGCGAGAGGGTAGTTTATCCTTTGGTAGACAGCGTCTCGACATTATGGCTTCTAGAATGTACCGCTAGTCCTTTTGAAAATCGACTCGATGCTCTCGAAATCCTACGGACGAAAATTATTTACGAGCAAGTCTGCTCGATCGAGCCCGAATCCGGGAAACGAATCGAACACTATTCCGAATACTCGTTCGAAATGTCGTAGAAAACACTAGCGAAGATCGAACAACTCGATACGTTAAATAGATGTTCGATTCTCGTTACCTCGCTAAGTTCTTTTCAATCAATTCGATCATACATATGTAGATCCTCGATCGCCGAGCGAGATCGCCGAGCGAGATCGCCGAGCGAGATCGCCGAGCCGCACCGTGCTAATACGTATAACGAGCAAAATTTCTCGAAAGAAAGGTTAAAACATATCTCCTGCAGAGTATGGTCATCGTTCGAAGCAACATCTGCCAATCGACTATCTATGAATTAAAGATGTAGGAAAGCGGCGATGCACGCGAACAAGAGCGCGCGTTCGCGAGCCGCACGCGTGGACGAAAGCAAGACGATCGTTTTAACGAGGGTGAAACCGCGAGAGGGACCAGTGGCGAAACGGCACAGTCGTTACCGAATTTAAATTGTATATCGCGCCGCTGAACGACGAGAAGCACGGAACAGGAACCGTTATTATTTCAACGAGGAAACCGCGTTTTCGAAACGACTCGACCAGAAGACGTCCGCCAAGTGACGCCAAGCGACGTTTTAATTAAGCGTAGCTTCGAACCGACGCGATAGTCGAACGTCATTCGACCGGTCCCGATTGTTATTATCGTCGCTAACGAGTAATTTGTTTACCCGGGACGATATAATTTAGAACGTTCGACGAGGATCGGATAATCCGGGCCAGAGTTTCAGAGAGGGTGACGCAGAGGGTTGGAAGGGGGTAGGTGACGCAATGACGTGACGGACCGCAATCGCTTTACATATTCATGATGTAGCTTCGTGGACGTGCACCGCGAAACCATAGAATTCGTCCGCCTCGTCGTCCATGCTGGATCGTTCCGAGCCTATCCGTGTCGTTCGATTCTTTTTGCCTCTCTTGCTTTTGCCGTTGCATACATTTCATGAAATCGTTAACGATCCCACGGTTCGCCGATCTTCGAGAATCTCCATTCAAATAATTGACCACTTCTGCCGGAAGAAATAAGAGTTAACGGTTCTCGATATAATTTATTCGTAAGCAGTCACCCGACGATCGAGAACCTCCGTTTACGGTTTTCGACAGCTATCGCGACACAACGATGGTTTCGCTAACGAACCATCGACGTCGGCTCATCTTTCGACCGACGCCGTTCATTCGCTTGCTCCAGCCCGAGTATTGCGGCGAAAAATCAGCAAAGATGGTCGTGTCCGATTCGCTAAACGAAATAAAATGTTCGAAAAAGCGTAAAAGCGATCGTTGTTGGCTGGATCCGAGCCACGGAGGTATCGATTCGATTCTTAGAGCGTAAAACGGGTCGTCGACTTTCATCCTTTTCCATTCGACGCCCGGGGAATTAGGGTCGACGAATCCTTTCCGAGCGAACAGCTCTAGAAGGGCCTGAAAGCCGTGAGAGGACTCCGGGGGCTCTTTTTTACGATAAATTTCACCGAGTACGGGTCCATCGTATCTTCGCGTCTTCTCGCGTCGCCTCGTATCCTCCTTCTACTTAACCGAGTCATCCATTCGTTTCTACCTAATAGACGTTTCACGAACCAGCATATTCCGTTAATAGGCGATTTCGACGCGCTGCTCCTCGTTATTTCGCTCCTCGCGATTTCTCGAACACGACGCCTCGCGTTTCTCGGCAAACGAGCTAAATTCGATGCTCGATTATGTCGGAAAGCGAACAGAGATTATCGGAATTTCGTGCTAGCCGGACACGAAATATTATCGTTCTCGAAATATGACAGCTTGGATTTCCGAATGTCGAAACTTTGGTATTTCGTATTTGGAAAACGATGCGTGGCGAAAATTGTTATTTTCGAAATCGAGTCGAGAGCCATAAAAGTTTCGGAAGCCCCGCGACAGACAGAGGTTTCGCGGTATCGAGTGCCGTATGCTCGCTCGATTCCAATCGACTAGAACTCGTCGAAATACTTGTTCTATAGGTTCGATACTTTTCGAACGATCATTTCCAGCTGCAAAATTACAAGGAAGGGGAACGAACGGTAGGAAAATCAATGGAAGCAGCAACGCGTGAAAGGGGCATGCATTTTACTCGCTCCCCGTCGTTTTCTTCGTTTCGAAACGCGTTCACGTCGAGTCGCGTTTCCTTTTTTCGCTCGTTGCCGTTATCGCGTGGGTATCGGTCTCCGGAGGGGTTCCGATAGCTCGATACTTCGCAAGACACGATGTATTATTGCCGTTCCTATTTACCCCGTTTAAACAGGGGGAAACGATAGCGTACGCTTGTTCTGTCTGTATGTACACGGTACACAGTACACACGGTTCAGGGTACACGGTACAGAGTACACCGGCAGACAGAAACATCTTTAAAAGCCAAACGTTCCGGTAATTGCGACGCTCGGGACAGTAGTGTACACTGTAAACGGAAGCGATCGCTGCCAGGAACTTCCTTCGGTTTAAAATTAAATTTCGATGCTCGACCTTCCTGTCCCGTCCACCGTGCCGTCTCGTCCTTTGCCAAACGGGCTACCTTTCGACTGATTATTTTCCAAATAAACACACGCTATTTGTACAGTTCCAAATGGCCTCGAATTCTTCTTTTCGAGTATTTTCTGTCGCCGCGCCGCTCCGTGCCGCGCCGACGCAGATAACTTTTCACAGGATTTTTGGAAAAAAACACGAAACACACAGTTTCGACGTTCACTTCGATACCGATCTTTCGAACATTCTTCTTATTTTCATTTCATTTACTTCATCGACATAATCTTCCGCGAGGAATTTCGCGACGAAGAGGATCGAAGGAAGAAGAAGAAGGGGAAACACAGAGAGATCATTAGTCGGTCGGCCGAGGAAAGAAAAAAGGAATCGGTGACTCGTAAGAGGGAAAAAAAAGTTTACAGGTCTGGATGTTACGCGTTGTATTGTTCCGTAACGAATGTAAACGTTGGTCGCCTGTATAGGACGCGACCGTAACGCGAACGTAACGCGAGCCCGCTTCGTTTCGCTCCTCGGCGCGAAGCGGTTCAGCGTACCGGCAGCAAATCAGCAAATAAAATAAAAAGCGTAACGGTGAAACGCATTACCCATAAAATAAGCGGTACCCGGCTCCGAGGTATTGCTCGTTTTGAATATGGCGACCGAGGTCGCCGCAAAACTCAACCCCGATACGTCCCGACTCACCCTGCGCCGCCGACGCGGCTCAACCTTACATTCTTTGCTCGGTCGTTCGCTGCGTTTGCAAGCTGGGAGAACAAAAAATAAAATATCCGCTCGTAAATCCGTCCATTTGCGGCGACCGCGCGTGAACGTTTTTTTCCATCTCGGTCCCCTTTCGCCTCGTAAGACTGCGACGAGCGTCGAGCGTGAAAACGTCCTAGGTTCCGGTTCTTAAAGCTTCAAAGCAATTATGTCGAATTATCTGAAAAATCTCGTATTGATAAAAAAATTCTGGTTGTTCTCTTCTGAAATGTGGACAAAACGGTATGAAGCTTCGATTGTTTGGAAAAAACAATGCCGAATCGAGGAGCAAAAACAATCGGTCGCACGGAGCTATTGTAACAAGTATAATTCATAGATTCATGGTTCGATCGAATGGCAAACTGACGAAAAGCTTGTTTCCCGAACGATTTGAACAATTCATAGAAATTGGACCGATCGACTGGTCGGTTAATTGATCGCGACCGACGATAAAGTGGTCGTTTATAGCGCGTCGAATCGAGTCTAAATCAATTCGCTGACAGGACAGAGCTATTTTGTGGCTGGCGATGTAACGAAGGCAATTTGCCGGACCGGTAGCCGACAGAAACTACAATTATTTAGGTATTTGTGTACGAAACGATTACGAGGACATAATTTTGAGCGGCGCGGCGTCTGGTCGGCGTACGGGACGAGGCTGCAATGAAATTAGATTTTTAATTACGTTCCACCGCGTGGCGGGGCTGACTGGTTTTAATAACGTTCGCTCTCGCGTCTGCTTTCCGCCTCTACCCTTCAATTATTCTTCAGTTTCTACGCTCGCTTTGTTATATTTTATCTCGCCCTTTCCTCGTTACATCGGGACGGTTGTTCTTTTCTTTTTCTTTTCATTTTCCTTTATTCTTTATTTCGCTTCGACACGTGTTATTAGAACGCCCCTCGCCAAGGCGTTTCAACTTCTTCTCGAATTTCTTTCTCCCGCTATGCCGGAACGTAAGAACTTGGACATTACGCGTTTAAAGCACGGTTCCCCGATGCGGTATCCAGCTGCTCGTTGGAAAGAATACTTTCTTAACCGCGAACGCAAATTAAATCCACGCCGCTAAAGAGCCTTTTACGCTCGTTACGACCGTTTCCAAGCCGAACGAAATATTTGCCAGAATTCTCGTACGGTCACCGTTTCGTTTCCTACATGCCGGAACAGTAACGACAATTGCCGATTAGAAAGCGCGATAACTTTCCCGTTATCCTGATAAAGTTTGAAGCCACAGTCGAAATCGACGCGACGCGACGCGACGCGACGCGACGCGACGCGATGCAAAACGGGCAACGTCCACTCGCGCGATTCGGAAGGAGATCCGACAAGTCTGAGATTTCCTCGCTTACGGCTGACCCGTTTCACGCTCGTACCACTTGCCGCGCACTAGTACTGCCGCGTAGCGACGCTGATCCGCGCTTGTACACTGGACATCGGCACACCGGTTGGATGCGGTCCATTGTGCCGGAAGGGTCGGAAGAACGGAAGAGAGCACGGAGCGAAGCAGCTTCGAGATCACCCTCCTCGGATTATATCCGGGCCAATTCTACCGAAACGTATCTATGCTGTCGGAGTATGCACACGCTCGAATACGTGTGCGCGACACCCTTGCTCGTTGCTATTTCGCGTCTACGATGCTGTATATTCTTCCAACTGACAATACTGTACCATCGAATTCACCGATTCTATCGATCCCCGGACCCTTTTTACCGGTTTCACGCGTCGATTCGCTACGGGATCAGTGGAATCAAATTATTCCGATATTTCTTTCTTTTCGCTTCGTCTTTCTGCGTTCTTATACTTCACAGTTTCGACGTTTATTTTAAATACGAACGCTCGAACGTTCGATCACTTTTACTCCGAAGCGATAATCGATGGAAAACAATTAGGTTCGGCTAAAATTTTCCGACGAAGGAAATCTTTCTGATATAGACTCTTTCGGATGATCCCTGGCAGGGGAAAGTGGGAATTCCCAATTTCGGGAAAGTCACCCCCTTTCCCACTCCTCGTTTTTTCCTTTCCCAGTGTACTGGGCTGACGTATAATACGTATTTGTACGTTGTCTAGTCTGCGGAGTCTGTCTTGTTATACTCGCTGAAGAAATACACTCACTCGTTTGTTATTTGTTATTTGTTAAATAGTTGTTTCGGCCTCAATTTTGTATCACACCCATCTTTAATCCGAGTTTAGTCTACAAAATTCAGAAGTGGAATAAAATAGAGAGAGAAAAAAAAAAACCGGAAAAATGTTTTATTTTACCGTAAAAGATAACGTTTGTACGGTAAATGTAGCTGTTTCTAACAGGAAACGTACCTACTGTAACCGAGTTTGAGCGAATCAAGTTTCCGCCACGTTTATAGCGTCATGCATTATCTATTAAGGGACGGAATAATTTGTCGATCAAGTGTCGAAACGTCTGTACCGTATCGTGTATACGTGTACGCTCGACGCGGTGCTAGAATTCGACGCAAACACGTGCTACTCGACTA
This sequence comes from Megachile lagopoda, assembly GCA_036983795.1. Classification (NCBI taxonomy): domain Eukaryota; kingdom Metazoa; phylum Arthropoda; class Insecta; order Hymenoptera; family Megachilidae; genus Megachile; species Megachile lagopoda. The sequence continues at coordinate 15,251,527 of CM072789.1, forward strand.
TACGAGCGATTGAAATATTCATCGGTTCATTTTCTTGTCCATTTTGCCTTTTCTTACCTGTCACTTATCGATTCTCTTACGTTGTTAGATTTCCGTTTCTATTTTTGAACAATGTTCAAAATTAACGATACGAAATCTCGATCGTATTATTATCATTATTATTGTTATCCAGGTTCTATGCAAGTCGGAAGATCGCGATGCACACCGAATCCCTGACGGACACGGTCGGTTAAATAATCGAATCAGATACATTAAATAACAACCAGACGCCACGACCTACATATTGTCCCGTCACTTCCGTCCGGAAACGATCAAACAAAGAGACGTTTCCCTGTTTCGTAGACGCGTACGTAGAAGATCGAACGCGATCGGATCGGAAGGTAACTCGCGACGGCGCGGCGCGGCGCGGCGCGGCGCGGCGAATCGGGAGCGGAAAAGAGAACGATGTACAGAAAGCTTCGTCCGCAGATACCTACATAATGCATACGCGGCCGATATTATTTTTCCGCTAGTAGTATATCACGCGAGGAAATTACAAGACCGCTTCAATAAGTAATAAATAACCGTTCGAACAAAGTGGTGGGTGTGGAGGTTGTCCCGTAACACGGACGGCCGCATCTAGCTCCCTCTCTTTCCTCACCCTCTACCCCGAATCTGCTCTGTCCCTTCTTCTTTTTCCTATCGCTTCTCTTTCTTCTCGTATTGTTAGCGCGATGATACATTTCTTTCGGATATACGTAGAAGCTCGCTAACCGACACGCGCGACCGTTCGAGACCTGCTCGATTCGACGGATACGAGACGACAATGATTTCGTGACGAACGCGCGACGTACGACAAGCAAACGGTGTACTCCTCGGCGTGAAAACGATTTCGTGAGGAAGACGATGGCGCGGATGAATAGGACAAGTAGTCGTAGAACGAGAATCTCGTAAGCATGATTTAGCGTTAAAACTCGGACGAAAGTTTGGGAAAACTTTGCCTTTCTACGCCTTTGTTTTCCACGGTGAGCAGCTTGATGCGTCTGGTGGTGCATCCTCGAAACCGGAAGCGTCGCGGACAACCGGTTCAATTTCGTCGTTCGGCCGGTGTTCTTGCCCGAGCCACGGCTATACATATACGTCGTCTTCCTTTTCTTTTCTTTCCATTTTCTTTTTTTTTTCTTCTTTTTTTTTTCCCTTTTTTTTTTTCTTGTTTTCTACCATCCTACCCTACCCCATCCCTTTGAAAAACTTTTCCTGCTCGACGTCGCCAAAACTTTCAAATCACTACCCCGGTTTCCAGGGAGCTTTTTAAAAATTCATCCCCTCGCAGCGTGGAGAGAGCGGATCCAGCGATGGATCAATGGAAGCCCTTGGAACGAGCTGAACGCTTAATTTGTAATTGAAATGCCAAGGAATCGCTCGAGCCCGGATCCGTTCGATGAGACGAAATGGACGGGAGTACTATGTTCGTCGGGGAAAAAAGAAAAATTAATATTTCGAAGGAGAAAAAGAAGTATCGGTAGAGATATTATGAATTCCATAGAAAGGACCGTTTTCCATCCCCCTTCCCACTTTCGATGGCTTCGTTCGAGTGTTATCGATTCGATTCGTTATCAACGTTTAATTGCGCCATAAGAGGGGACACGCGAGAATTATAACCGGCGTTATTAACCTCTCTTAGTAGTCGTTTATAATTTCTATCGAATCGGCAGCTCTTCCGGATATTAACACTCCCCGCTACACTTCCAAATGTTCCTTTCTTTTTTTTCTACGGCCGAACCGTAGGGAAGATTCATCGACACTCCGGTACTTGGAACGAACAATGCCCATTAAGCTGCCAATTTTGACAACCTTTTCGCTTGAATTCGATTTCTCTGTTTTTCCAAGCGGTACGCGACACGCGCGATCGACGATTCATCGTTTCATCCTTCTCGCTCGATCTTGCGTAAGCGATTCACGAAATTCTATAGAAACTTTTATTTCGATAACGAAAAATTGGTATAAAAAGTTTCGTCATATTATTCACGTTGGTTCGCGACATTTAGCTAATTCCGATTTTCATCATTTTTACGTTCGAATTTCATCGTCGCGTCGTCGTTCCGATCCTTCGTAATTCAAGCCGAATTATTGCATGCGTGTAGAGAATATTTGAAAAAAGTTGAATATTTCGATGGAATTGCATGGGTTTCGTCGACGCAACGGTGAAATTATTAACGAAGAATATCGCGATAGTACAGATTGCGTAGAACGTAGTCGGATAGCATTGAAAATGGCACGCGAACGCGCCATTTCGGAGGATAACGGCTCGATCGGTAGACTTAGGCGTCGAGTGGCGTCTAATCAACTAAAACCAGGCACAAACGGTGTCGGACACTAGTGTGTTACAGAATCGGGCCAAAACCGTCGTCGGGACGAATTAATGCGGCGTTGGGCTCGTAAAGCAACTCGAAACGACCGGCCGACCAACCGAGTTGAATATGAAGCTACCTCGTGTTTCATTGCAGAATTTCATTGTAGCGATGCCAGTGCCGACTGACGATGTTCCGTGAAAGCGCTTATGAATGTGTTCCATCCAAACACATCCTGTACCAATCTTGTTCCGACCGTTTCGACTTTCTTCGGACGACGACCCCAACCGACGCGACACGACGCCAACTGTTACACGGACTCTGTTATCGCGTCATTTCATTTAATCGGAGAAATAAACATTTCTACCCGTTCAACGTTCCAACGAATTGTTATTAATTAACTTACTATCCGCCGTAGACAGACGTAGACAGAGTGTAGACAGACCCGTGTATCAGGAAATTTTGATCGAAACAACCCGTACACGATATTACATTACATAAGAAGAAGTAACATTTTCTTCTTATCGCGGGACAAAGTTAACGGTGATAGTAAAGGTTATTAAAAATGTATTTTTAGCACGATCCGGACGATTCGGAACTAAATTCTGGATCCAATAACAGTTTGATGGAATTACGCGTTCGCGCGCGAACGAGAAAATAATCGATAAATAAAGCAGAGCGCGTAAAGTTTGTTGAAAGTTTTCGAGCGTCTGGCAGAAGACGAGATATCGAGTAACTCGTTAGAAAAGCAGTCCAAAGATAAATCACCTGTTTTATATGCGAGAGCCTAGCGTTCGCAGCCCGTGAATATACAGAGGAAGTTTCGGTAATCGATGAATCGCGCTCTCGTAACTCTTTGCTTCCAACGTAACGCCGGAAATTTATTAAAACGTTGGCAAATTTTACGAGCGTGTAGAACAGCCGACACTCTTCTCGCTAGCCGTCCGTCATAATTTCACGCGGATACGATTCCAATTTATTGGATGTGTACCGAATACCTAAATCTTTCGCAGATTCCGCTGGACGTTCTCTCTTCCGTTTCCTTCTTTTTTCTTTTTTGCCCACTTTTTTCTTTGACCGCTCTCTCGTTCCGTTTCGTGGAAAAATTTCGTTTCGTTGATATCGCCGTGAAAGCAGCCCCCGCTCCGCCTGCCGACCGCGTAACGAAGTTCCCTTCGCCTATCCAGATTAAATTCTCCATAGAAATTGACAGAGAAATTTCCCAAAGGACAAGTTCGTTAGGCTAACGACCGAGAGAATCGTATGACGAACCGTTTGACCGAACGTTCAACAGTTGCATGTTGCGTCGCGAGAACTGCGCTCACTTCGAATAATCAATTTCCCTATTTCAAAGTATCAGCCTTCGGCAACGAACAGCCAACCGATAACCGATATCAACGCCGAGCGTTGTCTCGCCACGCGTCGGCGTTATCGATTAATATTCGCGCGTAGATACATACATACGTGGAGATTTTTGATCGCGTGTCGAGAAGTTGTCGAGAAGTTGTCGAGAAGTTGTCGAGAAATCGTCGAAAATTGAATCGTTGGTAACGCTTTCGAATTTTTCTTCAATAACGGCTAGTTCCTCGTCGACGGAGACGTAGTATTAATTCTACATATAACAGTATTAATTCCAACTAGAGAATGGAGAATGCCGCGATCGCGAAAGACTCGCGAAATCGTAACTGTGACCTTCGTATAGAATACGAAGACCTACATATAAGGTTCTTTCTATTCGAAAGAAAGAACTTACAGGGACGGAACGACCGAACGCGTTGCCGATACGCGTACGCGTGTTTATCGAGAGGAGAATAGAAAACGAAAGAACGTCGAAGCACGAGGAGAAAATGGAGTGCCGCGGTAATTATAGCGCGACAGCCGGTATTGTTTGACGGTGTCCTAGAAGAAGGATAGGAAAAGTCGATATCGACTTTCGTCAGCCGTGTGACGCGTTGAGTCTCCGATTCAACGCGTATAAAGCTCTGCACGCGGTTGTGGCGGCAAAAAGGGGGAAGGCGGATAGTTACTCGGATACTCCGGCGCCATTAGGCATTCAGGTTCGTTCGTGCAGACGGCTGCCGAGCTCTCTTTATTTAAGAATATTTGTTCAGGTGAACTCGTTGAAATTGAAACGGCCAGATTCGCGACGCTCTCGATTCCCCGCGGGCTTCTCTTCCTCTTGAAAAGTAACCAACCACCTCTCCCGTCTGTGGCCGTCGACCTTCTTATTTATTTCCCGCGTCCAATTAAAGCCTCCGTCGCTAAAGACACCGAGTCGCGCTCGTAAATTAACATGGATCGCGTCGATTGTTTGTCGCGCGCATGCTCTGTCGCATTTGCCACGATAATCACGTAAACGTTCTCCCGCGGAGAACTCGCAGTTTTACGCGCCGAAACCACCGGCAATAACCTTCTTATCTCGATACTGGCTCTCGCCGCGAACGCAATTTCGCCCGTTGGGACGAACGATGACAAAATACACATAATGTATTAGAACGTTGGCAACGGTGAAAAATAGGGAACTCGGAAAGGTTGTCTCCGTCGAGTAGTCGCGAGGAGAGACGAAAGCGACTGGCCTGGATTTGCTTTCGTTCGTTTATTCTGTTTTAAAGTTACTCCTCCCCTGGGTGAGGGAAAGGCAAGCCACGAAACCTTATTACGAATTTCACGCATCTCGGGTAAAGGGTCTCTCGCTTCTCCTACGACGCGACGCTGGCGCTGGTTCGTTTCCGCGGGTTCGTTCGGCTTGTTTTTCCTGGTTTGCCAAGTTTACTCGTTTCTCCGCGCGCCACTTTATTTACGCCGACCTCGTCTTGCCCCACTAATAATATTTTCTCGTCACCGACAATTAAACGATCTTCTCGCCGAACGAATGTTTACTATGTATAATTAAGCCGACGCGGTGACGCGATCACGACGTACAATAAAATTTGCTCGAATCGATCTCAATCGAAATCAGTCTAATCCGATATTAGTTATTATTTACATGGTAAGTAGCGGTAACGCTGGAAATCTCATTGGCAGTTATCGAACGTTAAAGCGAATGCTTTATCTCTCGGTTCCGGTGTGAACGCGCGACATTACGAAGAATTAAGGATCGCGACGTTAATGCGAAACAGGGGTAGAAAGACCTCTCGCGAAGCCGGTGTCCGCGTAATTAACGTTGAATTTAAAGAGGCACACTTAGCTACAAAGATTGTTTTCCTTCCTACGTTCGCTGCATACACGAGTATGGTCAAGAGAATCTCCACCCTCGCTTTTCATTTCCCATCCCACATTCAGTTCCACCCCTTCGCGAACAACTTGTTAAATTTTACAAAATACCGACGGTCGCGACAAACGGTACAGACTGACGGATCCACGCAATCGTGCTTCCTCTTTTACTCTCCCGCTTTCTTTTTTCTCTGTCCAGATTTAAAGTCGAGCCATTGTCACCGCTCTTCTCCACAGCGTAACGACCTTTCTATTCCCTCCACCTTCTTCCAGCCTCTCTGGCCGTGTTCTTCAACCCCTCTTGACTCTCGCCTTCTTTCACCCTGCCTCCTTCCTTTCTTCCTTTCTCCTTCCACATTCTGAAGATCGACTCTAGTGGCTGGGCGTTTTGCGTGTCCCGGCAATTATCCCTTGCACTCGTTAATCTCTCCCACCGTCCTCGTCTTCTCTTTTTCTCTCCTTTAATGTTTCCCGGTTTGCCCGTTGCCCCAGCTAGTCCGGACGTAAATGCACGCGCGTTCCGTCAACCTCGTTGTCTCGCGCGAGGGCACTCCGAGTACTTTTTGCCTCCTCGTCTCTCTATTCCCCTTTTGTCTCGCGCGGAGCGTACCGGAGCCTCGAATATTTTCGAATCTGCGACAACTTCTATCCAGCAGCCGACCCAACCCTTGGACCTTCGCTGGACCGCGAACGGTTCCCTTCTAAAACGTTCGAGCCTGCCTTCCGCCCCGATATTCGCCTTTTCGACCAACTTTCTTAATTAACGCTATTTTCTTCCCTATCCGCTTCTTCTCGTACGCGGCGATTTATCAACGCGTCCATTCCATTACCGGGCTCGAACGATTCTGCGTGAAAATTATCCAAATATCATGAAACGTCGAGTCAAACGTCGAGTTAAAAGGTCGAGTTAAAAGGTCGAGTTAAAAGGTCGAGGCGAAAATGGTAATCGATCACGCGCGTCCCGCCTATTTCGAAAAGTTATCCGCGATCGTAGAAAAAAAGTTTCTCCTCGATTCGATAGAGATTCGATAGAGATTCGATAGAGATTCGATAGAGATTCGATAGAGATTCGATAGAGATTCGAAGGTTAGTCGGAGAACGGTTGGAACGTGAAATTCGGCGAGGTTTCACGGTCTCGAAATTTAAGGCTGCACCGGCCACGTTCGCGTAATTTGAGGTCTCGAGCGAGCATTTAAGTCGCACGTGCCCCCTTAGTCCACCTTTGGAACGAGAACATTATTGCCGAGCTTAAAGCTCGCGTGCCTTGTAATCTTGAGCAGTGGCAAGTATATAATGCGGCAATTGCCAGCTCGTTTCAGTCTACCTCCTTCGCTTCCCTCGTCCGCTGTTTTCACCCTTCGTGCTTCAGATTGCATCGCGTAATTTTTTTTGGATTCTTCCTTCTTTTTTCTTCGAGAACAGCTTCGATCGTTAAAGTGTCGCCGGTTTCGATCGATCGTTACAAGTTCTCGAGCACAACGCGACGATCAACGACCGGACGATATTCGATACGATTTCGCTCTAGTAGCAGCATCGATCGTAACGACGCCGACTCGTCGACGAAACTCGAGTTAAACGAACGGCGCGTCCCGTACTGTTTTTCCAAGAAATCGCGCGAGGTTAATTCGGCACGAAGAGTGTCGTCGATATCTCGGAATCGAGCACTAATAGATCACGCGGTACGCAACACAGCAATTTCCGGGGAATCCATGTAAATTTGTTTCCCCTTGGATCGCGAGGATGTTGCACCACGAAACGAGCCATTATTCAGCGGCTGACGTAATCAATCTCACTGGATTTCAGACAAACGTTCGATAGAACATCCCGTTCGTCGGACGATCGTCCCTCCGTGTTTTCGGGTCGTCGTCACGAAGGGAAAGCGACCGATCCTGTTTCGTCGTGACGCCGCCAGTTCTCGGCTGCTGCCCCTTCGGGAACCTGTTTCGCACTCGCGGCACGTTTCTCGCTCTTCTTCTCTCTCGCGTCCCTTTTTCTCCACGATTTTATACATTTTTCCTATCGCGTTCGCGTTTCACGTGTCCGTGCCAGCGACCGAATCTCGCGTTTCTCTCCAAATCTGACGCTTTGTCCATCCTCTGCCGGTTTGCCTAAAAAGAAACGAAAGGCCTAAGAACCGAACTCCACGAGGATATATTATTCCTCGAACCTGCCTCTCTCTTCTCGTCTACCTCTGGGAATAAAAACATACGCCACGAACGCGCTATTTATCTTCGTTACGGACGATGAAAATACGGCACGATGAATCGTCGAATTTACCCTTGATCCGATACAAATTGGATTTAATGCAACGACGCAACACCTACGGATACAACATATGCTGATACAAAGCATTGCGATACAACGCCTAACGTTCGAAACTTCTAACATTCTAAATAGAACGTGTACGCATGAGCACGCGGAGAAACAATTTCATCTACATATTTTACTCTCAACTACTTCGACTATACTTTCGATACAAGTGTTATGTTTCCTTCGACGCAAAGCCGCTCCTTCTTCCTTTAAGCAACTGCTCGAACGAGCGAGGCTCGCATCGATAATTCACCGTCGCGACGATTGGAAGAATGTTCGAGGGCAGCGTATTCTCCGAAGAATCCGTTGGCGCGTCGTTTTTCGCTGGGAAATCCTGAATTCCGGTACGTGTCCGTAGCGAGGAGGGGCTCGTAAATGTCGTTGCCGTTTACAGTGGTGCAAACGCGAGCACCGAGAACCGTTTTCTGATCGCAGACACGCAGAGCGCGTGACACTTTCTCATTATAGATTACGACTCGGAGACGAGTCGCGATCACGAGGCGCAGCTACTCTCGTAGAAAATATCTTTTCTTCCGCGTTAAATCACCGTGAGCGTTAAGAATGCTAAAAAAAGTTTTACGATCTGTATCGCGGAACAGAAACGGAGCTGCTGGATCTTATATTTCGGACGACAAAGGTATTAGCGATCGTGTATTTACCGTATATCGAATGATTCGATATTCCGAATAATTCCGAATAATTCCGAATAATTCCGAATAATTCCGAATAATTCCGAATAAGGCGATAAAGCCATTTTTCTTCCTCCGATCGCGCCTCGTCGCGTCTCCAGGAATTGTTGGTAAAGTAAAGAGAAGGTACGCGAACGAGATTCGAGAGCGGGGAGGCGTTTTAATAAAATTAGTTAGCAAGTTTGGCCAATAAGGTGGCGATGAACGATGCGGTTGCTTATAGGTCGTGTTCGCGCCGTGCCGATGGTGATAATATTGCGGGAACGGAGGCTGGCTGGTTGGCTGACGCGAAAATACGAGCCGGCTACTCGAGCTGGCAAGTTTCCTGATTAAACCTGTTAATTCCTAATTAAACGGAAGCCACAGCGCTCGGTGTTGCCCTTGGAATCGTACCGTTCTACCGTAACAGTGGCAAGTCCGTAATCCGTAAATAATCAATTAAGTACGACAATGATGGATACGAATCGTGGCGTTCTTGTATCTTCGTAGCAGCGAACGTGTCTACGCGTCGCGAGCCACGTCGAAACGATAATTATTATTAAAGATACCATTGACGAACGGTGAAATTTGCTCCGTAGAACCAGCATCGGTATGATTTTAGTATCTCCGGCGTACACGGAATATCCTAGTAAATAACGCTGTTTAGGACGTTTATAGGTTCCGCTGTTTCGACGATAACGATCTTTTCGTTGGAAAATAGTTCACCGCGTCTTTTCGCTCCGTGCATGTACGATCGTCTCGCAAATCACTCGCCGAGATTGAGCCGAACTACCGCTATCGTGTACGCGACCGTGAGTGGAGAAAATTGTCCATCTATCCAGCGTTAACGCGTTATCGTCGCGTTACGATCTAACGCTCCAAGAAGGAGAATAATCGATAATCCAGACAATAATAATCCAGAACCGAAACAGAAACAACCATTAGCGTTCGTGCACTCGATTCGATGGCGGTCCTGCTACTTTTATTGAAATCGTAATTTATGGAGAAAACACATCTGCGTAATAAAGAGCGGGTCATTAATTTATCTGACGGTGCACGCTGCTCTCGCGGTACGAGAGTAATGTTTTCGCGCGCGTTTTATCCCCGACCAGCACCACTTAATCTCCCGTCGCTGCGGTAGCCTGCGTTTAAATCGTTGCTCGATTTCATTCGCTTCGAGTATCTGTTGAAATTGGAAACGCTCGAATGCGTTTCGCTCGAAAATCTTACCAACATTTACCTTAGAACGTACTAACGAAGTCTACTTTCACGAATTAGCGAACGAATTAGTCTAAAGAATTGACACGTATTTGAAAAAGGAAACCGTTTGGAATCGTTCGGTTTAACCGTACACGTACATTGCGGTTAGAAACGGTCGATTACGGAAAGATGTGGAAGGGTATTCGGACAAGGCACTACGACGCAAAATACGAGTGCGGTGCGTGTACATTAATCAACAGCTGTGAAAGATGAAAAATACCTCTTGAAAGCGATCGAGATGTTTACTGAAATATTTCGCAAGTTCGCGTATTCTGTCGAGCGAGCTGGTATAATTAAAACGCGATTCAAGTATCAAGTGTTGTTCCTGACATTTCCAGATGAAGCATTAAAGTATCGATATACGAGCGGGTGTAAGAATAAACACGATTCGAAATTTTTCTTGGATATTTCACCGAAATCGAGCAATCGAATCGTCACGAAATCGATATTTTACGTTTCGTTTATTTTAGCCTCGTACGAAGAGGCTTCCGGTTGTCCGACACCGTTCTTCGAGCGAGCTTCGAAAAATGTTTCGCACCCTCGACAACGAACCGCTTGCCATCTGCAAAGAGCTTTCGCTTGTTTTGATCGTTACACGCGGGCAAAGTTTGGCCACGCGACCTATTTGGCTGCCTCGAGTATAATAGTGGAACAGTAGCGCTCGCGTCTCGTCTGATCCGTCCAGGCACCTTCTACTTGCTCCTTGAGCACGTCACCGATAACCTCGAGTGCTCCGGTACCTTCGTTAGAACTGCTCTACCTCTTACCACTTTCGATCATCCCTGGATCGTGCACACTCGCCTTCTTCCCTTCGCCTGTCTTCGCTTTCTCGGCAACTTTTCAAACTTTTGCCGGACTTTTCATCGCCTTTTCGATCGGGAGTCGACCGATCGGAACGCGTCGCGTCGTCGCGAACTAATCGCGCGACGTTCGATGCGTACAATACGTCGCATAACGCGATGTGCAGCTAACGGCGGTTAGACATTTTGGCGTCGGGCCATCTTGTTGCGCGTAAAAGCAATCACTCTCGTTAAACCGATACGCGAATCCAGATCACTAAACAAACGACGTCGTCGATAAATTGGAATCGTTCGATGCGTACGCTGGCGAGAGAAGTTGTACAAAAAATAATTCGCTGACCGAGGCCAAGTTACGTTCCGAATCGTTATACGATTATTTGCCGAACGAAACAAATAATCGATACCGATGTAGGAACGGTAGCGAAAAAAAATTCGATCGATCGATTTGCGCGTTAACCCGTCAATCGTTTATCGCGATAACGTTTATTGTAATGCTTTGAACGCGTACATTTGATTTTTTCTCGAATCTGTTCGTCGATACAATTCTATAGGAAGAAAACTAATAAAATAAACTGAAATGGTCGGTGCTTGAAAATTAACACGACTCGTTCGATATAATATCGTAAAACCAACCGTGGTTCGATATTGACTTACCGTTAATAAAATCGTAATATTGAATTATCGAGAACACAATATTACGTCGATATTGGATACATGTTTAATATGCAAATACCAGGGTAATCGATACGGAACAAATAAAAATGTAATTTCGTGCGGTTCTGTTCCGCCGCGCGATATCGAGTCACGCGTATCTACGTTAATAAATGCGTTTCTATTCTAATATGTTATCATAAATCATCAAGATCCGTCGAATAAATTCGCCTCCTCTTTTTCTTCGTTATATCGTATGTACCTAGAATACCTTTCCCATTATAATGTGTGTATAATAGAATACAATGCATGTACATTCTATACATATGTATAGAATCGTGTTAACGATCTTTACAATTGGATCTTTTTTGAACAGAGCGACGACAAATCGTTGCTATTTCGCACAAGTTCAAAGCAGATATGGATCGAATTTGACGAATGTTAAAAGTGAACACCGATTCAAGGTAAGCGAAATACACGAACATCGAGGAAAAGTGTTTCGTCCGAAAGCTTGGCGGATTTCTCCGTTTCACCGACAGTAAGCGAACCACGATCGACTATCGGCCGTTAATGAACTCTATTGAAACGAATCGTCGCGACCGATAATAATTAGCGTTGTAGCGGAGCGAGACTGGTCGTTCGGCGCGACGTTCGAGGAGCACGGAGAGGACGGATCGGTAATTAGAAAGCGGGCTAGTTGCCTATGGGGAGCTGAACGCGTAACTGGCGAGGTGCGGTCGGTTTTCGGAAAAGGGTAACGGAGCTCTGGGCCAACGTTGCCAGTGACAGGTAGATGAAAAGCCTCGTTAAAATGTCTGCGATTGTAAGGGGTGTGTGTGTGTGTGTGTGTGTGTGTGTGTGGAAGCGCAGTCGGAGACGCGACACGAGAATCACGCGAGGGTAGTTGAAGCGACCGATCTAAGCATTCGGGACTAACTTACGGCTCCGCAGACAAGCTTGATGCACCGACTAATTAAACAGAAATTTAATACGTAGGATTAATCTGCTCGATATTTCTGACAAAGTAATGATATCGTTGCTTACGAAGGTGATTCTGCCTGTCACGTTGGACCATCGTTTCGTTAATTAAAACCACGTGGATTAACCGTGTACCAGCGGTAATTCGAATGTTCTAGCGATTTTAAATTAGTTTCGACAGATATTCGACAGTCCCCGTTCCGCGTGATCGTACGAACGCACAAACATCGAGAACGCGTATCGCGAAGGAATTGTCGCGACCGAAATATAACTCACTGTACGTATCGATAGAATATTGATAGATTTTAAATGCGATATCCTACCGGTCCTGTCGGTGTGTAACGCGCGCCTCTGTCACGACGATCCGTTATTTATGCGCGCCGAAAGTGCTAATTAGAGATCGAATAAAATTCAATGCACGAGCGTAACAGTGAACGCGATCTCTCGTTCGAATCCGATGTATTTAACATCAGAATCCATTACACGAATTACGCGATCCTGACGATTCGATGACGACGGGGGAAAAAGTGTACGGACGATAGCTATCGGCGGTCGCGTATTCAACGCGGTTAAAGCTTTACGGCTTAATTACTAGCGCGTCACGTGGCTCGTTATACCAATTACGAATATTGGCGATATTTAAATAAACTCCGTTTTCCAGTTCGCCAACTAGTTGGAACGAATTTTCCCGGTTGCTTCGTTTATACGTGTGCCTATGCTAACAAGGTTTATTTGCTGGAATACGCGTCGACGATCTTTAACCTCTCGAGGGATATTGGTTCGAGGCGGTTCCTCGGTTTTTTCTAATCGCATCGAGGCGCGAGTCGATCGTACTTGATCCACAATTAAATCCCGCTTCAGGCGCCATTAAGCCGGAACGAAAGGATACCGAAACTCGAATATCGGCGAGATAGACGCGCGATCGATTCGCCCGTTTAAGCCAGGCCTTGACTCTTCCTGCCATTCACCGATCCTCCTCGCTTGCGAATACCTGCTCTCGTGCTTCCGCTCGGACTAAACGCGGGCTTTAAACGCTGTCGGCCTACCGTGTGCAGCCTAACCTATCCTAGATTCCACGGATCTCGCGATACACGGAATAGAGGGATTAGATGGGGACCGATCGAAATTTCACCGACAAAATATCGCCAGAATTTCTCGATCGACGAAAATTCCAACCAATTTTTACTTACTATTATCGAACATAAGAAGCACGCAATAATTGGAAAATAATTCGAATCATTCGGACAAGATTCGTGCACCGAAGTGTTCGTAAACGAAGTAACGTTTGTTCGTAGTGGCGAGATAAGAAACGTCGTTGCTCACGGAATGGCCAGAATACGAACGCGTCTACTCGATGAACGTGCAGCGTATCTCGTTATGAAACCGGAACAGAAGGAGAAACTATTGTAGCTATAACGTCTTTGCGGAATTCGTGTATCCTTTTGAAAGCGCTTCAAAGAAGCTACGCTAGCCGGGCTTTCACGAGCCGAGGAGACGGCGGCGAGAGGAGTATTAATTTTGTCGCGAGTCGAGAGTCGTAGTTGGAGACTGACAGTTCGAGAAAAGGGAACGAGATCACCGACCGAGATTATTATTATTATTATTATTATTATTCGCGAAAGAAAGGAATCTTTCCCAGTGACGGTCTTTCATTGAACGGTAATTTTTATCCTGCTTGCAACCAAGCGAGATCGGGCTATCTCCGAAAGTAAACGAAAATTACTCGACTTGGTTTGGATCCAGAAAGGATGCCAATATTACGTGCGGGTAGGATATTTTGGATTTCACAGCCGAACCTTTCAGGTTCCTGCACTTACGTGTTTAGCCTTTTTATGGAATTAGTTGGAAGCAGATCGGACAACGAGTGAAGGAGATGATCATTTTAAAGGCATACGATTCGGTACACGACGCATCGTATTTGGAATATAGATATACATAATATATGTATGTACGTCGACGATTATAGATTGCTAACAACTTTGGACGTTGTAACGGAGAAGACCGATTTATGTATACCTAGGTGGTAAGAAATTAACAGTCGGAGTTAAATTGTTGATTAGATTAGAAATTCTGGTGATAGGGTCAGTCTAATCTGAATATGGATGAGCCGAAAGTTGGATGAAATACAAGGAAGGATTTAGGGGTTACGCTTCGAGCGTTGAGTTTGAAATATTACTAATTTTGCGAAGGAAAATTAGATAGGTTACTATCCTTGTTATCGATTACACCTCTTTATAAATAGCTTTATCGCGCTACTTTCCTCGAGTGTCTTTTACAGGCACGTCTTTTAATTATTGCCGGAAGAAAATTACTCGTCGACGTTCGAAGCTTAAGGATATTATACATTGTCACGCTGTCGAACGGAAGTATCTACTTAATAGTTCTCGGTCTGACACGTCGAATACTTTCGTCAGCGAAAAGGAACCGTGAAGTTGACGAATATCGTATGTAACCTAGCGTTTCTTGACTCCTTCGCTCCGGAAAGTAACCGTTGAAACTTGGAAATTCGCCGAGACAGTCGAGAGGGATAATGCGAAAATGAACGGTGACACGCGTAAAACTCGGCCAAACTTTGCCGTCGTATTTCGCGTAATTTTCGAAACGGTCGAACTTGCGATTAGTTGTTCTACGACCAACGACTCTCCAACGTATGACTGTTTGCCGAAAAGAGAACTGTAGCCAACGTAGTATTTAATGACAGCTAATTCGTTGGCACGCTATCGAATCGCGTTCTGCTCGACGTTTACCTCGCAACGTTTAAAATTCAACGAAAGTCAGCGTTAAATTAGAATTTCATTCGAATTTTCAATCGAAACCTGAAGGAAACGTAATCGAGCGTGGGTCAAGTTTAGGTTTTAGCCCGAGTTAATTTTAACTGGAGATTTACTAAACGAAAATTCGGTATAATCATATCGATGTTTTTCGTCCCGTTACTTATCCGTACTTAACGTAGGAGCATCGAGAGCCCTTGGACCGTTCCTCGCTTTTTCGCTTTTTCGCTTTTTCGCTTTTTCGCTCTTTCCCCTTTTCGCGATAAAATCAGCATGACACGAGTGAAAAAGCTCTCTATAGCGAAGTAGCATAATGCCAGATAAAACGTGGTGGTCCGATTTCGTTTGCAGCTTTCGGAGAAAAGCGTAAAGAGGAGTGAGTCGGTGACGAAACGGAAGAAAAAAGAAGGATATTCACGGTGCTCGAACGGTTCATTACGAGCGGAGCTGGTGTTTCGGCGTTGGTCGAGTGCATAGCTTTCGCGGAAAGGTCAGTTGCAAAGCTACCGCGTCGCGTTACGTCGCGTATACGCCGCGTATACGCCGCGTATACGCCGCGTATAAGCCGCGTCAGGTCAGCCGTGGCTGCCTAAACGATGACGAAACGTAGACGACCGCCAAAACCCGCGAGCGTTTTAATCTACCGCTCGGCAAAGCTATTATTCCCTACCGGTGGAAGTCATTTCGAGATGGTACACGCTCGTCTCTCTCTTCCTGTACGCCACCAGAAACAATGGAAATTAGGACTTTGCTCGACGACCTGTCCAATCCTGGCCAAATCTCCGCGTTATCGCTTCGTTATTCGCCCCGAGATCACAGAACGTACCTACATTACTCTGTTAATTAATTAACGTGCTCGATTTACCGTGTTATCAAACAACCGACAAACGAATTAGATCCGTTATTTATTAACAACGATTCGATACTATTTCAGATGTATTTTTAACAATATTCTTTTTCTTTCGACACAGAATTCGGTTATGCCAATTGTTTTCCGTCAAAAATAATGTAGAGCATACTTGTCACTACGGGAAATATCTTACGTTAGATCGACGCGAGTCGATAGATACTTGGAGTCTTCGACAATGGCCGACGCTGTAAACGCGAAATATAAAGTATTAAACGCGAGTAATGTTTCGTAACAAGTCGGAGAAAAGGAAATTTGGATGTACCGAATGATCGTTATTCGATGATCGGAGTAGGCGACCATTTGCGGCAAGATAATTTGTGCGCCATTTGGTAACCACTTCTTCCTCGGGGCCTGTCTCGGTTCTCTCGATAATTAACGGTTTCTCGCCACAGATGCCGCAAGTTTTTCTGCTCGTTATATCCCCTCGATCGATAGACGCGTTAATCTCCATCCTCGATTCGATTTCAGCCAATCGAAGACAGTTATTCTCGATAGAGGATTCTTCTCTTATATCCGCGAATTAACGAACACGTATTCCATTCGAATCGTATCGAAGACGTAATTCGGTACGTAGAGTGTTTATGAAAACGTTGTTAACAGGTTACAGCACTCGTATCGTTTAAACAGTTTCAACGGTAGAAGAAATTTTCTCGTAAAGCACGAACGCATCGTCGGAGAAGTTTTACCAGAGATTCGTTTGATTTAGCACTTTATTTAAAGACCAACTGCGTTTAACGAGTAACTTGACATATCCACTTTTCCACCGTGGCAACAATTTACTGGCAGCTTGCACGCCACCTCGCCGCCCACTCTGATGAGTTATCATCCTTTGGAAACGGTTATACGTCTTCCGAAACATTAATCTTAAGAGGAATCCCTGACCGTGTACGCGGTACATGACAGGGCAAAATAAAAGCTCTTTCGTGTTCGTGAACGACCACGCGAACGGACCAAGCTCAACGTCGCGTCGCTTCGCGTCGCCTCGCGAACATCATTTTAATATCGCATATCGTAATTGGCCCGATTATGCCCTCCGGCATGATACTCCGATGTCGGCGAGATGATTGGTCCGTCGGCCCGACAATGATTTCAAATTCTCGCGATTTTTTTTTCGATAAAGTTCGCGTTGCACCGTCCTGGAAGGGGTTTGTTCTCTAACTCGAACCGGTGAATTTTTAGCAAGGGCGAACGATCGCGATCGAGATATACATATACATATAGGTTGAATATAATATTCTAATTTCGTTCGTCGAATAAATAATGGAATAAATTATGAAGCGTACTTTTACTGACACGATTTATCGCGCAGGGACTGTCAGGTTATAAACCTTGGAAATATACCAAATACAATTGCGGAAAGAATCGATTCGATTATTCGCGGCTCTCTCGAATGTCGGTTATCCCGAAAGCGTTATGCAACCTGGAAAGTGTTGAAAATTTCCAAGTTTTCAGGAATTTACAACGGTTTTCCGGCAGGTATTCTAAAAATGTATTACTCGCCGGTATAACAATTCACCGATTTAAACGCGCTATAAATCTCTTCGTCTAGTTGAATGAAGATTTTACTTAAGGGTCGAAAGGGACGAACTTTGCTCATCGCTTTTCTGTCGTGGAAATTTATCGCTTTATTTAAAGGGCCACGAGATGCAACGGGTTACGATGTGTACCTGGTTTTGCCTCGCCGACTATTTACCGTCTTCGCGCACGCCAGACCGACTACGCTTCACCCCCAGGCCTTACCGTCCCCGCTACCGCGAGCAGGAAAGACTCTTCGCGAAACCCTTTCCCAGATCAAATATTTACGGGATCGATAGCACGAGTACTCGAGGACAGGCTAATAATTGCCTGGAAGACGGGGAGGATCGGACAAATTCGAGACGGTCGTCTGTTTTTGTCCCTCGTCGCGAAACTTCTCTCTGCTCGCTGCCATCCTCGTGCTCCGTTAACAGAAGGTTTATTAATAATCCCGTAGAAACGAAATTAATTTAGCAACGCAATCGAGAAACGAGGAAATTAAGCGTTGCATTAAAAACCGATCTTCGGTATGCTTAGCAGCTTTCAATACCGTGTGCTGCGCTAGTCGAGGCCTATTTTTATCGCGGTGATCGCCCTAGCAATTAATGAAAAGTCGAAATCAGCAGTTTCGCCGATCGGTTTTCGCTGAAAATCGTCGATGTTCGTCGATGTTCGTCGATGTTCGTCGATGTTCGGCGATGTTCGGCGATGTTCGTCGATCCGAACCCGAACTAGACCGAACAAACATAAATTTCTGTTGCGCAACCGAAAGTAAACTAGTAAACGATCGAGGGCTGTTATTATGTCGAATTCGAATGGATAATTAAGTATTTCATTGGCAAATGGGTGTAATTCGCGCAAAGACGAACGAAGCGACCCGAGGAGAAACAAACGCCTCTCGAAACAGTTCAAGACGATCAATCCGAGCGTCCGGCTCAATTTCCGCTCGAACATAATCCTAGCCGTATAAATGTTCCAGGTAGAAAGACAGTTGGCAACGACTAACCTCGTCGCAGTTCGCGTGCATCCAATTCGATCGAATCGCGATAAATAACTGGTTTTAGGGTCGACCGCGGATACTTCCTTCCGATTGTCTGACTTGCCTCTACTTTTACTACCGTCGTTAACGACTCCTCCTCGAATGCCCTTCGTTGCGTTCTCCGCTCGCTATCGCGAGTACTCGTGAAATTTCATCGAATCGTAGCGTCCGTTTTACGAACCGCTGTCACGGATACGTTCTTATCTTCCACCTAACCAAAGCTTCTCGAAACATTTTGAAACATCCGTGGAATTCATCGGTGTCCTCTGTAAAATTTTTCACTCGAAATCGTTGGACCGGCAACGGCGACCGACACGACGCTGCGTACAAATTTTCATTCGAACGATCCGAATAATTCGTTGTCGACCCGTTCGAAAATCCGCCAAACGTGCGCGAAAAACGTGCGCGAACGTTGCGAAGTAATCACTCGTCCTTGATAGCGACAGAAAGTCGCGCGACTTTTCTTAGCGCATGATCGATCAAAAGCAGGAACATCTCGAGTGACACGTGCGAGAGAAGGCTGACCGACTTTCCGTCTGTTCACGGTTGTTTTTCTCGTCCCTTTTCAACCGGTCCCTTTCACCTTTCACCCGGATCCCTCTATCCTCCCTTCTTCCCACGACTTGTACGCTCCATGGGCGAGGCTCTTTGAGTGACCGTGCCTGGCTTGGCCTGGCCTGGCTACATTTTTGTCCCGAGGAGAGCCCTTTTACGCTGGCCGATTCACCGCCAGAGACGAGCGGAAACGCTGGAAGCGACTCACGCTCGGTAAATGTCACGCGAATGTAATTTATTTATGAGTGGAAAAAGCCAGGGGAAGCTGCCTTATGCGAGAAATCCTACGAAACCGATCGATCCTCTCGGCAAAACTACACCGTTGCCTACCCAACTGCCAACGTTCGCTTTCCCAACATTCTACCAAGGCAGCTGTATCGCTCGTCTATTTCCATCCGGTACACCTTAATACGCGAGAAACGCGCGTTAACGCGCTTATATCGCCACGCGTTTCACCTCCGATGCCAGTCTATTTTCTTCTACGGGTTCGAAGAATTTTCTTCAATTTTCCACTGTTTTTCTAGTTCGTCTCTCGTACGACACGCGCAGCGATGAACGTAACGCGCGTTTTATTTCCGCTCTTAGTCACCTCTCTTCTCTACCGTGACTCGTGCGCTGTCATAATAAAACCTTTTACGCGTCTCTTCGTAAAGATGTCCTGTACCATCTTGTTCGATGCTTCACCGTACGTTCCACTTACGTAGATACCATTCGTAACGTTACCAACGACCGGTACGCAAACATAATAAAACCCCTTTCGTCCATCCTCCGTACTTTCTTTCCTACATTTTCCATTACCGCCTTTTTTCTTCGGTTAACGCACACCGTGTCTACCTTGTCTAATCTTTTACCGTGTAACTTTGACCGTGTTCCGAACGGGTATTCCGAGCGCGTTGTCGACGCGTGATCGCTCTCTTACTCGTTTTAAACTCGAGTAGACGCTGCCTTTCGAAGTG
Organism: Megachile lagopoda; assembly: GCA_036983795.1. NCBI lineage: Eukaryota > Metazoa > Arthropoda > Insecta > Hymenoptera > Megachilidae > Megachile > Megachile lagopoda. The sequence goes on from CM072789.1 coordinate 15,271,483, forward strand.
TATTCTTCTTTCTTTCTGTTTGCTGGCTCGAAACAACCGTCATATAGGAACGAACGGAAGCTCGGTTGATCGTGTTCTCGAGGATCGACGGGAAAGTGGGAAGCCGGCAAAGCGGAAAAGCCATTCTCGAGGGACATCGAGTCGCGTGACCAGTCGTGTAACGAGTTGCCGGTAGCGATGCAGCGGCAGGATCTAATGGAGCTATCTCTTCACCGAGAGGATGTTGGCCAAGTTCCCTCGCCTCGAGATCAAGGCGTCCGTTTTCCGCGTGTAATGTCTATCTGCTAATTGAAAGCCTGGGACCGTTGGTCATCGGGATTCGTTGTGGCATCCTGTAACAACTTTCATCCGAATGGCGCGCATCTCGATTCGTCGGATCGCGTAATTTTGACGAAACGACGCGACCAACGTCTCTCGAGAAACGGCGCTGGATGAGAAACGAACCGAAAGAAAAAAGGTGAAACGAGAACGAGAGCAGCGTCTAAATTGAAAGCGGGTGGCAAAAGCGAGAAAGAACCGCTCGGTGGATCCGGAGCCAGCGTCCTCTAACGATCTCGTATTATGCGCCATGGAGGACTCGACTTAATTAAAGATTATAACGCATGAAATGAATTCGAGCGGGACAGGCAAATACACCGTTTTCGCTTCGTACCGTTAGTAGAGGACGAATACGGCTACAGTACGCGGGACATCGTACAAGTAATAGAACGAACGGGTAACGAGACTTTTCAACCTGCCGCTCCGTGGAATTCGAGCTGATCCGTGGATAAGACCCGCTCTCGAAGAGATTACCATCCACGCCGAAGATGACGTTCGACCTAACCACCGAGATTCGGGAGAGAAAAAAAAAATGTTTCCTTACCCGCCAATCATCGGCTGGCTCCTCAGCCTTCCTCGCCTCGAGAACCGCTTAATTCCTAATCTTTTTTCTATACGATTTGCAAGCGACCTGTCGCCTCTACTTTCAACCCTATACTTCCGCGGGATTTCGTTGTTACACCAGCCTCGAGTAGCTACTTAAAGGATTTTCAAAGTTTCACGAATTTCTAAAATTATTACATCCCCGATACTCCCGATGAATATCTCGAAATCCGTTTTCCATAGGATTAACGTTCCGCTCGCGAGGTCGCTTAGCGCCGCGTAAATAAATAATAATCTTTCCCGTCTGAACTCCGTCGACGAACGGATCTTTGGAAGTCGTCGCGAAAACGGTAAGCGACTGATCCGATCCGAACGAGCAATTTTCTAACCAGGTACAGCTCTTTCGAGCAAAAGTCCGGATTTTCGGGCGGAAACGAGTAGTAACGGGTAGAAAAGGAAGAGAAAAAAAAATGAATGTCGATGGGTAGAACGGCAAAAAGAGCGTTCGATTCGCGATGTAACGTAGCGTGGTAGGTGGTACGCGGTTCGCTCGTTAAAGCGGAAACGACTGGTCCTTCCGTGAATGTTCAGTCCCGGTTGCAAATGAAAACGGAAGAAAATATGTCCCCCCGGACAGGAATAAATTCGCAGTTACCGTTACTTCTGACGAAACGACGCCGGTGGTAACTTTTATTTTTTTTTACTCGCCGTAAAACGACGGACAGAAAGAAAGTTTTTCGACGGGAATCTCCGCAACACGTGTGCCGTTTATTCCCGACGGGACATCCGGTTGTTCCGCTACCGCGGTTCAACGGCAGACCTTTATAATAATGTTACGCGCGCCTGACAAAACGTAGCCAGAGATCCGGCTCGTTACCGTTACTATCACTGTCTCCACTACGATTATTGGCCGCTTCCTTTCACGGAACATCGACGTTTATTCTTCTACCGTCTTTCTTTTCGCACACGGCGCACACGATACCTTCGTTCTACCTTAACAAGCTTCCTTTCGTACGAAACCATCTCGAATATACCGAAACGTCAACTTTTTACATTCTGCACGAACGGTCAAATCTTTCGTAACGTTCGCGAGAGAACCGACAGAATTGATCATGATCCTATTCTTTATGGAACTGTGAAAAATTGAAGATAGCCCGATATAATAAGCGCTACAGTCAGTACTGTATCGCTGGCGATTCGAACAGAGTTCATCCCAAGTTCCGTCGATGAGAAAAAAAATTAGAAAAACCAAAAAACCGATCTCTTTAACCGACATACATATAGGTACGAATAGTCCGAAATAACGGTTGGCAATAAATTGCAGAACGAACGGTGTTTCGTTCGTATTTAATTTCATACGCTTGTAACTGCGTATTCTAGCGACGCTAGAATGCTGCTTGAAAATCACCATTGTATCGGTCTCCGATTCGTCCGATTCGTAGTATTCTTTAACGACGATGTCTCTTCGCTACGCTTATACGGAATAACAACAAACGACAAGAGATTTACGATTCAACGAACCGCCTCTGTACCATCCCGAAGTTTTTATTCTGAACACGCGTCGTTGGGCATTCTTTTGATCAGGAAAGCGTCCCGCGAAACGGGACACTAAAGAATCTTCGATCAAAGAACAAAGACAAACCGAGTGTCCTCGCTAACGGAAACTTCCACCCTTCGATCTATGGGCACGTGATCGCGCTTGCCGAGTATAACGAAAATTATCATCGAATTGTATACGTTCGATGGCCAATCGAACGACGGTGTTTCACTCATATTCATTCCGTATTATTTGAGAAAAATATCGAGTATCGTTATTTCGAAATTTCGCCAGAAGTTGGTTAGTCTCGTGATCGCAACGTATCGAAGTAACGACGATTTGTCATACTGACAGGTAGAAATCGTGTCGCTTAGGCGGACAACGTTGCGAATACCCGATTCAAGGTTAGTTGTCGGATCGTAATTTGGGGCGACCGAACGAACGGATGATCAGACAAGATTATAGCAAGAGAAGCGAATAAATCGATCACAATAAGGTGGATAGCGGCAGCTTAGAATCGACATTATAGGATGAGAGAGGGAGAGAGAGAGAGAGAGAGAGAGAGAGAGAGAGAGAGAGAGAGAGAGAAGCACGCGATGTCAACAGTTCCATGGTTGATCTAGGTCAATGACCTGATCCGCACAGGGGTTTGACAAGACATAGGATAGAAGGTATATAGACAATGACAACAACGAGGAAGTATTGACCGGATTCCACGTTAGAAGCTAACCTAGCGTCGATCTATCGCCAAGCAAACAGATACAAGGTTGTCATATAACGTTAGGTCCGTTAATGAGACGACTTTCAATCCGAAGCTTGTTACCACCGAGTTCGCGGAGGATCGAGGTAAAGAAGAGCTCCCTCTGCTTTCGTTTCCCTGTACGGCACGATAACGATACGTCGTATCGAGAGTCGTCGACCCGAATGGATATTAAACAGAAACGTCTTGCCGCGCTCTTCTCCGAGTAAGTATGTACATACACAGAAGAAGACTGATTAAAAAGTTCAGCCCGTCCACGAAAGCAGCTGTTTCATTAAATCTGCATGACTCGTCGTCGTCGTCGTCGTCGTCGTCGTCGTCGTTCGCCGGTGCATGTCCGCCGGTGCATGTCCGCCGGTATTGTCAACAGAGTAACTACCGCGTACAACGAAGGGTTTCTATTATCGAATACCACGCTGGTTCGCGTGGCGATACGCCGACCAATGCGAACGGTGCGAACGCGATCAATCGATTTATTTCCGGTTATAACGTTATTGCCTCTTTCTCGCGATTTTTCGAAATGCTCGTTTCAGATTCAGAGGCGATAGAATATTCGTCTTAGCACAGCGATAAGACGTTACACACGAGTGTATTGTAGATGCGAACGCGCTTCTAGCGATAAGATCATCTTTCAGTCGTGTCCTCCTCACGAGGAGGGTCTCTCGTGTCCTGCTACATCCAGCCATGGTTTTCCTTTCTTTTCTTCGGGCGTCGGATCGTGCAGCGCCGTACACAGCCCCGTACACAGCCGCGCCGGTTCGGACGTCGACTGATACTACTGAAAATATTGCCGCCTTAACTATTTGTAAATGTCTCTCTAACCAAAGAACGAGGTTATTTAAAAAACTGAAACTCGCTTTCGCGCCTTGACAAATTGAAGCTCCGTCGAGTCGTAAAACATTTTTGTTAAATGTCTAAGCATATAGACACGACTACATTCGTCGTTGTACCGAAAACAACGCGTTATGTTATTAAACGTCGATCATGCTAAAGCGTGCTTCGCAACGTAAACACGTGTTCGCGGAACGATAGTATGTCCTCGGGGAGATACAAATACAACTGGTTCGATTGGCGAAATTTTCGATGCGGTTCGGAGAAATAGAGAAGGCTGAAACAGCGATAGTCGATATCGGTGCTCGAAAATTTCCCAATGATCAACGCGCCATCTGCGAAGCGAGGAAACAATCGAGAAACAGAGATAGAAATAGCCGGTGCTTATCACCGATACGATACCGAACGTCCGGAGCATCGATTAAAAGTAACCGTGTTCCAGCTATTCAGTGTGAATTATCACTGGGAGTTAATTGATTCCTAATCTCCGGAAACGCGTGCGTGCCAACTCGTTTATTGAATTCGCGTATCTCTTCGCATGGTATTACCTACGTACATACTACGAAGCGATCGAAATAAATACTTTCGGTAACGGATATCGTTTTTACGTAGCCATCCGTTCGTTCGATCCGATCTCTTTCCGTTCGTTCGAACCGGTTAAAAAAGAACGGAAAACATCTTTTTACAGTTCGCTTACAGTTATCCTCAAGACAAAGGTAATTCTTTGTCTGTCCGTTGAACGGAGTTGAGGAGCGCGCCAAGTAAAGGCATCAAACGAAATAGGTTGCGCGAACGGGGGTAGCCGTTCGCTCGTTAATATTCCAGGTGTATTTAATTCAGCGGCATAATTAATTTCGTTGAACGGCCAGCTCGTGAAAGTAACGCCGGTTTTTCTTTGTGTCCGTCGGAGCTTCGGGAAAGTTTCATCGAGCGGAAAGCGGTCCGCTGTCGCTCGAACACATTGAATCTGCCCGTTCGTTCGGTTCCAGACGTGTAAAACCAGTGTACAGGATGGAGGCAGAAAGAGAGGAGGATAGGAACGGCGAAGAAGCGAACAGGGAAACAGTTCGTCGACGAGCATTCAGGAACTGGCGTTCACGAGGAAAACGCTTTCCGATTGAATCGAGTTATGTAAAGGACGGTGCGAATTTTACGCGTCCCGTCGCCTCGGTTTTTCGAGCGTCGACGAGCGGCAACTTCGATTCATCCTAGCCACCGTTCAACTATCTTTTCTCTCTTCGGCTACCGCGCTATTTGCACAGCCTTGGGCACGATCGATCATATTCCAATAGATTCTGCTTTCGTTTAGAAACCGATGATACATTTTTTTCATTCGCGCTTATCGCCGTCGCGTTTATTATAGGCAGCGCGACAAAACGCGTAATTAATCGTTCATATATGCATGTATGTATAATGTAACGATCGGTACTCGTCTGCATAATCGATTATACATCGGCACGATGAAAGAGAAATATCTTTTTACTGGGCGGCGAAAGGTAAAATCGTAACGAGCGAGGAGGATTTTTAATCGTCGTTGCGCCCGCGCCCGCGCCCGCGCCCGCGCCCGCGCGACAATGTCGGGATTAATTAACGGAAATGAAAAATTCTTGTCGCGAAAACGGCTCAGCAGGTGTGCACACGCGTACTGTTCATCGAGCCAATTACTTTTTTCTTTCTTCGTGGGCGACGTTGAGCTCGCCTTAACAGGGCTACCCTTCGAAAAGCCGGAGCTTTCGAATTCGTTCGAAGAATAAAATGAAATTCTGGTTAACCTTCGAACTCGGTGTCACCTGCTGATACTTTAGATCGAGTTGTTCTTCGAATCGTTGTTGATCGCGTGCGAGTTAATAATGATAATAATAGTAATTTCGGCGAGAGCCGCGACATTTACAAACGCGATGAACGTGAAATATCGACACGGTATGGATGATATTATACGTATATCAGGACGAAATCGAGGCACGTATGGTAGAAAAGTAAACGCAGCTGGCAAGATAATCGATATTATTCGTGATCGTGGTTCGCGCGGAGGTTTGATCGTTGAAAATTCAGCCTGGCTGCAAGGATGGGAAGCGAGTCAAGAAGCGATTTACGCGATTCGACGACGCGGAATATCGTCGATTCCCGTTCGGATTACGCGCACGTCGAGCACGTGGAAAACGTTCGACTACGACTAATGAAATTCTACGGGGATGGCTATTGACCAAGTCGTCCGACCAGAAACGAGAATACGCCGGAGAAATTAAGCTGCCGAAAGCGCGAACCAGTTCGATGCGAATTCAATCGTTCGAACGTCCGATGAGATCGATGTGTCACCGCCGAAGATAATCGACCATCCTTCCTTCGTCTTCGTTATTTATCCCGTATTTCGATTAGGTTTTTTCTTCGATTACGTATAGAAAACGGAAACGATCGATGGTAAAAATTGATGTTTCTTTCGCTAAGGTCTTTCGCGTCGATTAATTGCGTTCTTCCGGGTCACCGAATTGTTGATCCAAAGGAACAGTTGACAAGTTTCCGGAAATTTTCCACTCCCGGTCCCGGCTCGTTTTTCTCTGTTTTACTGACCGTTCAACAGGGCATCGACAACGACAGAAACTCGTTTCGGTGCTCGGAACACGAGACGAGTAATTACGATCGACCTCGGTTCGATCGGGCCCGAGGACGTGATCGGAGAATTAATCTTTCGGCGGAACATCGTCGACGTTCGGTCGCGAAAGTATTCGTATCGCGTATACTTAATTTTGAAAAATTTTCCTTCGATCGAACTTCTTTGCCCGGTAAATCGATTCTAGTCGATGAAATTTTTATCGTAGCCGATTGTCGTAGAAACGCTTCGACGAGCGCGCGACATCTCGACACGGCTAACGAATTTACTCGTCGCATGAAAACCCGTTGTGCCACTAGGACAAATAAACTTGTTATGATCTCTTGAAAACGAATAATAAACACTGTGGGCTGCATTAAATACCATTTTCACGAGCGCGTCTCGAAAAGCTTTCGCGCGATCTTTTTTTTGCTTTTCCTTGTTTTCTTTGTTTTACTCGTGGCCGTTTGTTTCCCGTTGCGCACTCCGACTGCCTTTTTTCTATAAGCAACGACGCGTTTAACAAGTTAAGCATTGAAATCACAGAGACAGGTGTTTCATTGTACTTTTTATTTCTACTCGACCTCAAATTTCAAGGATAAAACAGAATATACCTGCATTCTGCTAATTTTCCGCTGAACAATAATCGCTTTCGCTTCGCGATATCCAACCGTTGAAATTGAACGTTCGCGAGCACGCCAACCTTTGGTAAATGTACTTACCGCGATCCTGTACCGAAATATCTACACGGGGTACCTCGGAAAGATTGCTGACCGTTATCGCGATTTCGTCTCTCAGCGAAAATGTACGGTTTTCGCGACACGAGCTCTTCGTCCCGAAACACCCTCTACGATATCGCGTCTTTCGGTTAAAATAACGATAGGCTGCGAAGCGTTTTCAGTTACGCGTACACACGTTCGAACAACAGAAACGTTTCCGTTACGAGCGTTTAACGAAATTACTTTGAAACGCGAAAAAGTACGCTTTCATAGACGATCCATCTTCTTTCTCTCGCGCAGCTGCTTTCCACCTTCCTCTCTTTTTTCCCCTCTCGGCCAGTTCTTCCATTTTCTCTGCGTATATCTTTTTTCCGTCTCTATTCGGTCTTTCTGTACGTTCGTCGATTCTCTCGGTCGACGAGCTTTAAAAACGACTTCCTTAAACCGGTTCGAATTACACACCGGTGCTTTCTTTCTTCCATCTTCCTCTCTCGTTCTTCAGCTATCGACTCGCGCTTCTTTTTCCACGTTTTTTCGACCTCTTTCCGCGCGGAGTAAACAGAACTCGAATAACACGCTGACGTCACGTAATTATCGCTACGCGAACCAAGTGGACTCCTTATCCGGTTAGACGACGCTCTGGTCTAGCTAGGAACGAGGCGAAGCTCCTTTCAGGAGATCTCTTCCTGCGAAACGCGCTCGTCGTCGAGTAACGTCGTCGAGTAACGTCGTCGAGTAACGTCGTCGAGTAGCGTCGTCGAGTAGCGTCGTCGAGAAACAGCGTCACGAATAACCCGAAATGTGTTTGGCTTCATAAGCCGAAGTAACTGCCGAAACGAATGTCCACCGTTGTTCGAGCGGCGATTCGAATAACCTGTCGAAAGTATGTATCGTCGAATGCGGCGATCAAGGTGGCGAAAAGTTAGCTTTTTCGATTTGCCTTTCCGTTCTATTTCGCGAGGCGTACACGCCGTTATAACGTGAATTCGATACAACCCAAATTGCCAAGATTAATATCAATTATAGGAAAAAAGCATAAATTCAGCCGGATCTAATTCGTGCACGCAAACTTGTTGCGTGTCGCGTGCGATTAGAATTCCACTCGAATCGCGTTCGGGCTCGTAACGAAGAAACAAAGAGAACGAAAGACGGAGGGTAAATGTCTCGTGGGCAGAACGTTCGACGAATTAGCGCGACGCGGTTAGCGACGTGGTTCGCGTTGGAAGCGCATCGGGGTTGTTTCGAATTAAACGAAACCCGTAACGGTTCTCGTCGCTTATGAATAATTCAGTTATCGAGCGTGCTACGACTGCTCGCACACTCTTTTCCCCTCCAGCGGTTGAAGTATCGCCGGAAGTACGCTTCGAAAGGGGGAAACGGTCGGATGCTTAGAGACGTTTCGACGACGAAACGAAGACTCAGCTTCGGTTCGCGAGGCGAGCGATTACGGCTGGAAGAATCGCATCGTATTTCGAGATGTTTCGTCGTTGGTTCGGTAAGCGCGGATGCGTTAAAGCTAAGATCGACGAAACGAGGAACCCATTGTTAGGTAAACCAGGATAGTCTGCGAGGTCGGAAACGATAAATTCGAGGCTGACCGCACGAAAGGACCGTCCTGCGGCGCCGATATTATTAGTTTACGAGAACAGTGACTAAACTATAGGCGGCCACTAAAACGGACCGGTATAGTTGGTCGGGTGAAACTCGTGGGAAGAGGGTTTTCGGACGGTGCGGTGGTTAGAACGCGGGCTAGACCAGCTAGCACCCTGGTTGTTTATGCCTCATTAGCCGCAGTAGTTACGTCGGTGACCTTAACTACCCTACGAATTGAACGGCACATCGTGCCTCTTTACCTCCGAACAACGCGCAATAACCTATCTTCCACCGATCCGTGCCGTATTCGAGCGTAGATACGCGTGCGGCTTTCCAACGCGTCCACGATCACGCTCGTCGTCCCGTGGCTTCGATTTACGAACTCGATTCCGCTCCGTTTCCGCCTATCGTCGCGCGATATGCGCGAAACCAAGAAAAGCAACCATAGAGCAACGTCTCGGTAAAAGAATCGTTGAAGGTCGCCGCAATAACGGCGTAACGCGAACAAACTTTCTCGATGTTCTTTTTTCGCGAGAAAAGAACGTGGCGTTCCGTTTAACAGGTGTTCCGGCTTGTCGAGCAACCGTGAAGGCAACGTTTGTACGACGCGAGCGCCACTGGCGTACGAGCTATCACGCGTTCGTTACACGTACACGAGCATCGTTTCTCCAGGATACAGCCACCCCTTTATTGTCCTCGTTAGTGGCTCGCTCGTTTATCGTTATTAGATACAGAAATTCGGATAACAAGCTCCTCTCGACGTCGTTGTCCCGTAGGAGACAAGCAGATTTCGCTCGATCGTTAGCGAGTCGCGGACTCTCGAGGAAGCCAAGGACAATACATACGCGATCTTCGATGCGATCGGACCTCGCGATCGCACGATCGAGCTACGTAGCGGTTAGCCGCGCGAACTTTCATCCTTGTAATAAAGCTATCCGAACGAATAAACTGTTTCTCGCCGAAAGTGTGAAATTGGCACGTTCGATAATCGTAACGTCGGCGCATGCTCAACGTGCACGCGCCGATTAACAATTATCTCGATTTACCTGCGGTACTTTCGATTGTCCCGATCGAATCAGCGACAAGAATGAAACGTTTCTAGAACGTTGGTGGGAAGAAAGAAGGGGAAAAACGGAAGGGAAACTTGGATCGAATAGACGCGTCAACGTTCGACGGATACGTGTCAGTTTTTCAGCAAAGCTCGCGTCAAGCTGAAACTCCATTAGTAAAACGCTACGGCCGCGGTGCAGTGCTCGCTTTGCGCGCGCGAAATCTTTGCCGAGCACCGAACAGCGTTCGAAGCGAGACAGTGGAACGGCGAAAAAAAGGGAACAACGCGAAAAACAGTGGAGCGCACAGGTGAAACGGTTGATCGTTCTTTTTCTCGGTTATTCCGTTATTCTCTGTAAGGATACTGCACGTTTCGCGAATGAAAAGTCAAATTTACCGAACGGATTCGTCGATTACGACACGTTACGCTGCGTAAATTCGAAGACTATCCTCTTCTTTTGGTTTCGTTCGAAAAAGAGCGCGTCAAAAGAAGCTTCTCTTCCTCGCGCCGCACTGCGCCGCAATGTACGCGCGAGTAATAGAAATAGTAACGACGACGAATCAAACTTTCCAGACAGGCCATCGGCTGTTTTCTTCGATCCGTGCGATCGTACAACTACGATACCGGTCTCGTTATCGGCGACGGATAACGACGTCCTCTCCTCTTGCTTGATTTTTCGATCGGAATCAGCCGACGTGAAGATACGGAACCGCAAAATTCTATTCGTCGTCTCTGACGAATCTCCGCGGAAGAAGCACGCTTCCGCGTGGTCGTGGACAAGAAAAATAATGAATTCGCGTGATTACGAGCGCGGTAAAGAGCGGCGGGAACAGAAAGAGGAGCGGATACCGCGAATATTTTGTAATTAAACAGGAATAGAGTCCGCGAACCGTTGATTCATCGTCTCGTATTGTGGCGGAAATGTTTCGCAATTAAACGAGCTTGCATCACTGCGGAAACGAGAAACAGAGAGGGGTAAAGTGTAGTTTGCGAGCGAAAAAAAAAAAAAAAAAAAAAAGAAAGAAGAGAACGCAGAACGGAATTCAGTGGTGGACACGAATCTCGTGGGACGTTGTTACGCGAGACTCGTGATTATTAATGGTAACGACCGATAATGATTTTCGGCCAAAAAATAGTTTGCTGTTCGAGCATCCCTCTCGTCGAATATCGACGGGCAGGAAATCGGCGAAGCCCCGATGCCACCATAGTACTCGTTTCGTGGACGTACGCGACCAGCAAAGGCAATACAATCCTGTGTCTCGAAAAAATGTAAGAAGAATTTGTCGAACGCGTTATTTGTACTCTGAATAGGTGTGGTTTAATTTATAATTCGGATCTCATCGTTTCACCAGTATGTATTTCAGGTGTTTTTGCAACGTTCGATAACGACGAATAATATTACGATGTTTGTTCGCGATAAACTAGAGATTGGCGCTGCTACGATTCGAGAATCGGTATCTCTTGGGAGCAAATTGTATGCAGATAGTTGTACGCTATGCGATGCCGTTAAATGATCCCAATTTGTGCGCAGTGTCTTTACATTCGCTTTTATTCGGAACTTTTAACTGATACAAGTTTCCATCGTTTCCAACAACCGACAACGTCTCTTCTAGATCATATTACTTTGACCTTTCTTTTTATCGTCGCTTTTAGAACGGTGATCGAATTGTTTGTCGGTAAAATCAACAAGGAATGCTATCGAATATCGCTAACGACGATTTAAAGCAACAGCCATCGCGTCCCCTAAAAAATCTACTAAAATACCTCCGCTCGACAACGACTCTATCCATTAGCGCGCGAGCGTAATTTTTTTGAAATGCAGCCAGTAATTACTTGAAATGTATGCAAATATTTTGCCGCGCGACGCGACGCGACGCGACTCGGCTGATAAATCTGGCTGGCTTCGAGCTGCAAAATGACGCGATTCTCCCTCTCCCTCTTCCTGTTTCACCCTCTTCCACTCCAGTCGCTGCTTTTCTCCGAAAGAAATATCGCGAGCCGTCCAATGAATGGGAAAAAGCTCGGGCATCGGATTCGTGATCGTTTGAATTAGTGTTTGGAAGCGGAGCCGCCTCGCGAGTTTCGCTTATTCATCCGTGGCCTCGATGTTTAAGCTAAATACGCCCGCGAAACAATCTTACCCGCCGCCTTCTGAAACGTATTTTCCATTTGCAACGTGACAGAGTTTCGCCTACTTCTGGTTAAAAGCCACGTACACATTTACTCGCTTATACGGGCCGTTTCAAAAAAGAAGCACACCGTGAAAACGGCTACCGCAGCTTCTGTGCGCGGCAAAAGAAAAGCTCGAAAGTCCTTCGGCATTCCGTACTTTCAATATTGACGCTCTATTCAATCGCTTCGCGTTCAATTAGTACCGGCTTTTGTATCGCCTCCTGCAAAAGTTACTAGCGATACCAACGTCTTTTCTATCTATCGTTGTCGTTTTCGCCGCGGGAGTCTGTCTGGCCGTTGCGTCTGGTACGAGTCTCGTAGATTTCACTCGCGAATTACCTAGTTCCGACGCGACGTGAAAAAAATACCCCCCCAATGATTCGAGAAAGCCGTACGCGGTACGGAGTTTAATATTTTTGTTCGGACAAACCAAGCTCCGGATTACGAAGACGATTAACGGAATCGACCAGTCGACATTTCCACCGGTGTATTTCTTTTGAATCGTCCTGTATACGTGTTCGAAACGGTATCGCGGGTCATACGTGGCACGCGCGTCGCATAAGTATGCATTCGAAGCGAGCATGCAGGAGAATGCAGGCAGAAGGAGATAGAAAAATGTGACCGAGATGGAATACAGAAACGCCGTGATCCAAAAACGACTAAACGCGCGAAAGAACGAAGGAGAAAGAGGAAGAAGATCGATGCAACGTTCGCGATGTGTCTGTAAATTCGATCGAACACCCGTGTATATGTAAAATAAAAAGAATGTTGAAAAACGAAGAAACAGCGCACGGAGAAAAGGATGCTCGCCGAAAGGTTGAAAATAAGAGGAAGAAAATAATAAGAGCCGAAGAAAGAAGGAGAAACCTGTGCGTACCTAGGATGCGGTAAGAATGACTCCGTGCCATACAAATGGCCCGAATTTTTACCGTTCGTAGGAAATTTTAGTGCTCTACAGTCCTTATTAAATCAATCAACTCTGAATTATTTATCCCACCGTTGAATTGTTCGTACATAAATTGTTCGCGCGTACGCATCTTTCTCCGAAGGTTTCGAAGAAAACAAGAAAGTACCGTAACGAGTTTAATAGAACTGGAATAATTTAGCCGTTGACAAGTTTACGTTTGGTCGGTGATCGGCAGAAAGTCCCTGAAACGAAACGACCGAGTTGCGGCCTCTGTTTGGGCGAAATTCGAAGTCGCGTATCTAAATGAGATTCGAAGGCGACGCGATGCGACGCGACGCAACAGTGCCGATACTAGTTGCATTCGTCGGCGTATGAGAAACTTTCCTAATCAATCAATCTCTCGTTTACGTTGCGTACATCAACGTCAGCCAACCTTTCAAAGTTTCCTCGTTGTTCGAAGCCGTTTGCTCCGCGCATCAACGTAGAAAGGAGGGCTGCAAGAGCGAGGGGATGGGAAAGTGGAAATCTTGTTAGCGATTTCTTCGTCTCCGAGGTTCGTTCGTCTGCGCGCAACGACACGAAATATCGGTAACGAGTCCGGTGATCCCGTGATTAAGGTAAGCGGTATTTGACAAGACGGGAGGGAACGTATCAGTTGGTAGCTTCTCAACTTTAACCTCTTAATACCTTAATCCGCTTACGACGCGACCAGATTTTACGTGCCCTGCCACGATTACTTCGTATACGTCCTTTTAATCGAGCCACTTCGTTCGACTTTCTCCTCTAATTTCGTCTTTTCGATTAGCCGCGCTCTGCTCGCACGATCGCGAACCGACAACCTCGGAAGTAGGAACAGGAGGAGATACTGCTAGTGAAACTGGTAGCGCGCCTCGTCCAACTCTTCCCTCGTTCGTTCGTTCGTTCGATCGTTAATTTCTAGTCCGTTAAAAGAGGGTTAATCCGGGAGTACGGGAGGACTGATTCTATATAGAATGGAGCCACAATTTCTATGGCGAACACGTGACGCGAAGTAACAAAGCCGCTTACGTTAGGACGAAACATACACTCCCCGGTATATTTACAGTAATAGTAGCGTGGCACGAGTGACTTCCGGACACCGATGCAACCCCTTCCTCCATCGAGAGAACCCTCGCTCGCGTTTCGCGTGGTACGATAGGGTTAAGTGCAGGTTGGCTAAGCGACCACCACGTGAAGAGGGACGATATATACATGTATGTATATATATATATATATATATATATATAAAGAGAGAGAGAGACGATGGAAAGCGGTCGATTTAGAGCAAACACGCGTCCGGTGTCGCGTGCAACCACGGATATCTGATACGCTGGGAAACGCGAGCGTAATTCTCTTCGACGCTGTCGCGTTATTTATAAATCGTCCCGAACTGCTGTCGGTTATTATCACCGGCCGTTACAATTTTTCACCGGTCCGTACCCCCGCTCGAAACGTCCGTTTAACTAATTACTATTAATTTAACGGGCTGCCCGGCCGTGTTCGTGCTACTCGTAATTTCCACGACGCGACGCGGCGACCGAGCGGCTCATGGATTTCGATTCTACCGGTGTATTTCGAACAGTGTAGCAAGAATTTCTTCGCGAAGGAAAGATGATTCGTAACGTTGAGAAACTTATTGAGACATTTTACGAAGCTGCACGGAACGATCGATATACCCGTAATAAACGTAATATGTAGAAAATATAAAATTATTAACGACAGTAACACACGGGTGTAGTAAGAAAGGATTATACTCGGAGCATTGAGTATCATTTTGCCGGTATGGATCAGGCGACGTGTCTCCACATATAGATCGAGCAAAATTCAACATCCGCGAGTAGCTAATTTTTTCGCGCTAGCCAACCATCACGGTCCTCCGTTATAAGTTTCACGACGAAGTAATAGAGAAAGATGCTGGAAGTAAAAATCGCGAGAAAAAGCGGTGCGTCAGCTCGCGTCTTGGCTCGGTTTTACGAGCCACCGTAGACGCTAGTGTATTTGCTCGTCGAAATCCGCAGGACGCCGGTTTACGGGTGACGTAAACGGGTTCCAGCAGTCAGCCTGCCGCTCGATCCGTCCTCTCTGACCCGGCCTCTGGTGGTTTATGGTCTGGTTATTCGGTTGACGCGACCCTCGCCACTTTGCAGGATCCGTGCAAAGCGAGCACGAGCTCCAGAGAAACGCATAATAAGGTTTCCCGTGGGTCCTGAGGTCGGATCGTCCGTCGCGACGCGTCCCCTCGTGACCTCGTTTAACGGCTCCACTCTACCATCCTGTTTCCTTTCCTTTCCTTTCCTTTCCTTTCCTATCCTTTCTTCTTCTCCTTACGCGATATTTGCCCCTATCCTTGTCGAACAAGCGAACGTAAAAGTCTCTTTCGCAAACTATTCCGAGAAATGTCACCCCGAAGGGATTGTCCGGCGTGCTTCTCGGAATCCTCGCCAGAGAGACATTCGCGACAATTTCCTCGCGAGTGTACGCTCGACTCTTTGTTACTGCGCGATAAAATTACCTACTGCGGATACGCGTGAACAACAATACGGTATAAACGTACAACAGGTTAAAACTTTATAGGTTAGCTAGTCGACATGAAATTTTTGGCAGTATCGCTGTCAAAGACACGTCGCGTAATACAATTGCCTAGCCGAAATTAGAGGTTAATTAAAAACGTATTTCGAAATGAAAAGAATTGCTCTTTCGAACATTCTAATCCGCAAAATATCTTTCGAAGAATTTTACGAACCGGTACACGAACTACAAACGGGATCTACTCGTCTATCAACGTCAGAGTATCCGTAAAGGCGAAGCAAAGATCTACCGTGGAATAATTTACGAACATCGGTGATACAATTTTGGCAACATGCCCTTCACCGAGGATAAATCTCCGGCGTGTCGCGAGCCAATAAATCGCGCATAAATTTCCTTGTACCGGGGTCGAACAGGATCGAGTCATTGTTCGACGAATCCTCTCTGGTGCTCGGCATCGATTATATAAATCAGAAAACAAAGCGACAGACAGCAAGAGTGATAGTCGAGATCTAGTCTCGCGTGCTTCGCTTCAAACAAGTTCATAAAGAGTAATGAGTATTCGCGCGAAAGGGGCGAATCACGATGGAAAATGCTCGGAACTCGAGGAAAGTTCGAAAGTTCTGTCTACCTCTCCCATTTCCTTAATGCGAAACTCCACTCGCCGTCATTGTTCGATATCTTTGCCTGGCAGGTGAAGAAACAACTCCGACGTCCTCCTTTCTAACCAGAAATTACCGGAGAGAGCTTTGTCCGCTTCGAAATTCAAAGGGGTAACGGTGGAAGATGGCCAATTTACAAAGCGAACACGAAAGAAAACATTAATTAATCAAATAATTAACCGAAAACTGTCGATCGTCAAATCAATCCACTTTAGAAGCAATGGAAGCATCCTGAACAACGGATATAAATACTCTAATTGAATTTACCTAGCTATTACTATCTCTCTCTTTCTCTGTTCGTTTAATACTATCAAATATAAAATTAACCAATTTCATATCGTCGGGGAAGTTACGTCGTAATTGGAGAACGATCATGCTGTATCGGTGACGGGGTAGGAACTAGTAAGAAAATTAGTAAGAATCCCAGACGTTTCAAGAACGGACTATTTTGGAAAAATAGTTTGTCGTTTAACAGTGGCGAATTGTACGCTGATCGAACGCTCGCTCCGGAAACGTATCGAATGAAGCAGTTAAGTTATAAAGGGGAAACTCGGCGGCACCGTGGGAGTAATTTTCTGGATAGTCAAAGACACAGCGTGTGTACGTGCCCGGTCCTTATAATCGTTGATTATTTTCTCCGCTCGGCAAATTCAGGATAGCCGAGTCTAGTCTGACGTGTAGTAGCGGAGAAGTTTCGAAGTAGCTAGTCAGCATCGTAACGGGCTTCGACTTACAATTCCGAGTCGCAACTCCAAGGCGGATTCTGTTGTTGCCGCGACGAAACAGAAATCGTGGCCTTAACCCCCCCCTGCCCCGAACTCTCGACGTTTCAAAAGCACCCTGCCAACTTCTAACCACTGTTATACGCATCGTAGTTCGCTCGGGGGACCAAACAATTCGCTCGCTATCTCTCCCAAACGGTAGTCGAGTTTGAAGCCAGTTTCAGGCCTGGCGAGAGATAAGATGTATCTAGGAAGCGATGCCGAGAACACGCGGCAAGAATATCGGAACAACCGTTTTCCGTTTCGGTCCTTCGTATCCGATTCGCTTACGAGCGAACAGGGCCATACAAGATTGGCCGACAATAAAAACGAAATAGTATACCTACCTCGAAACGAGATCGTTCAAGTTACGATGTTCGATACTAACAGGTACCGAAGTTTTAGCTTGGAAAATTTGACAATAAGATAGTCGGAATAATCTTTCGTAGTATTAATAGTGCATTTCACCATTCACGATTCGCTGTTCATTAGCATGAATTTATCAGCGAACTAGAGCGAACGTAGCGAATTGGCGAAGGCTCTTTAGGCGAGCAAAGGAAGCGAATAAATCCAAGATCGTTGAAAGGGCTAAGAATTAGGTTTCTCCGAGGCTCGTAGAGGACTCGCAGGACTCCTTTGAGAGACGTTAGGGAATAACGGGTTTCCAGGTCGTGCCCTAACAAGCACGGAACCAAGGAAAAAGAGTGCTAAAGAATACGAGGAAAGAAAAAAAAAAAAAGAGAAACGAGCGTCGCTTAATCAACGCTTCCTACTCGAAGAATTTTAAAAGGAACTCGGGTTACTCGGGTAAGCTCGGTGTCTCTCCGGTCTACCTGTAGACCGTAGATGAACAGCGTTATGGAAATCTCGTAAGGAATTTTCCAAAACGTACACGCGAATCGAGGAAGAAGAAGAGAAAGAAGAGGAAGAAGAAGAAGAAGAAGAAGAAGAAGAAGAAGAAGAAGAAGTAGAAAAAAGTTGAAATCGATGTTTCGGAGAAAATCGAGATTCCCGTGGACTCGTAGAACCTCTACGTCGATATTCAAACTTGGAATTCTTTCGAATTTCAATCGACGCGTTTCCAAGAAAGCTTCGCAAAACCAATTTACCTGGCGAAAAATACTGTTGGGAAGCTACGATATTTTGCGACGAATATGTCTCGAGGTTAGAGATAGCCGATAAAACGAAGCGGACGATGAACGCTGATCGACCTTTCCATTGGTCCCGAAATAAAGAAAACCGTCCACGGGACAATAGTTCGTGTTCCCAGGAACGTGTTCGAGAGACTCGAGTATTTATTGTCCATTCGTAGATCGTTCGAATCTTGTCGTATTCAAGGACAATATTTACTCGTCCGTTTTTCATCGACTGATCAATCGATTCTGGGCCGATCGCGACACCATCTTTGTCATACGTGATATCTCGACGAACAGCTAGGGGATACTCGACGCGTTCGGGATAGGTAATTTTATCGTTGATTTTTCTCGGTTGCTCGAAAGGCACCGCTCGTCGCGACCCGCAATACACCTTCGACTCGATCATGGTAAGCTACTCGAAGTAACCGCGTCGATTACACGGCATAGCCGAAACGATCAAGCGATATATCGAACGACGTTAACGGTAGTTACTTGTTAGGTTGCTTTAAAGGGATACCAGAGAAGGTGTAGATTCGATCGAGTGACGGAATAAAAGTATCGCGAGACGAGGTAAAGCAGACCGAGATCGAGCAGGCGGGATCGTTTCATAATGCCGAAATAAGATCTAGCATCACGTAAAGGAGGTTCCTTTTAATACCGGTTCGGCCATTGCAGATTTCTTGGAGGAGGTCCCTTTTCGGTGTCGAGCTGGACGACGTCCAGGCTGTAGGTAGAGCGGGTCCACTAGGGGCGGACGTGCCTCGCCGTAATTCAAGCGGATAAGAGAGAAGGTGGTGCCGGGTGTTGGTCGGATGTCCAAAGTCCACAAGGAGCCTCGGGTACACACACACACACACACACACACACACACACAAGTAGAAGAGAGGGCGCGAATGAGAAAGCCGTGTAAAAAGGATCCCGGGGATTAAGATGACAGAGGCCGCGATGGAGCACGGTCGGCCATGAACGTGATTCCTACTGGAGTCGACGGGGTATACTTCTTGGAAGAACCGGCAGCCACTTAACTCCTTCGAGATCGATCCCTCCTCAAGGTAAACTGTATGCCGGACGTGACGTACTTGCTTCGAGCCCACTTTCCTCCACCGACGGAGCCGCATCATCATTCTTATCCTCCGACGATCAGAGACGGCCGGTCTTCCCTATCCGGCCGTGACGGGGATTCAAACTTGAAATTTATCAAAGATCCAAAGAAACAGAGGAACAATGGCACGTCGTCGGGACACTCGACGAGATCTAGCAATTATTCCGAACGGGTTGTACGCGAAGCGAAGACACGACCAAAGAAACGGACGAAACTAGGAAGCCCTTTAAATCGGATTCGCTTCTTAACGCTCCGCGAGCGCGCACGGTACAAAGAAATATCTCTTCCGAGACGGGGGAATCAGCAGAAGCGAAAGTCACTTATCTTTCTTTCCGATGAACGCGAAATTCGCGAACAGCGCGGCCAATTAGGACGCGGGTTAGCGCGATCGTAGCAAGACTCCGGGCAGGTTCGAGGCAGGATGATAAGCCGATCCGTTGGTCGAGGGGAGAAGAGCAGGAGATGCCGCATGGCGGCGAGTTTGTCGGACGAGGGTAAATCGAATCGAGAGGAAGAGGAATCGGGTAGAATAGCTGGCGGCAATTATAACGTTGTACGAGGCCCGAGCAGTAAATAATGGGTTTTGGGCTTGTCCGGTATTCAGCCAGAGCGTCAATCACCCTCAATCAGTTAGCGGGCTGGCTGCGACCTAAATCAGAGGGTGCGAGAGAATACGGGGAGGCTGGCGAACGAGAATACGGCCGAGAGATCGAGATAAACGACCAAGAGCTCGATATCGGAGCCGGCGAGTGTCAGCCGATAAAGCCGGAATGACATAGAGGGAAAAGCGGCGAGAAGACGGATCCTGGGATGATCGAAGGGAGCGGAACACCGACAAACGAGTGCCAGTTATTCGTCGACGTCGTTGCGGCGATTGTTGCGGCGATTGTTGCGGCGATTGTTGCGGCGATTGTTGCGCGAAAAACACTGGCAAAAACGAAAGCATCAAGGATCGGACGTGTTTCGTACGTGGTGTACCTAATGCACCGTATTGTCCACGACGTTTCGTTAGTTTTGCTGTCTGTTGCTGCACAAGCGGACTTATTACGCGTATAAATTTACGCGCGCGAGCCGATATTTAGAAAAAGAAATTTTCACTCGAACGATTCCCTCGTATCGATCGGTTTCTTCGCGACAGAAAGTTCCACGGAAAATATTGGCCGTATTCGACTGCTAGACGCGTCTACGGGTAATTACATCGGTCCCAAGACCAGCTCGGTTCCGAGCTAATAAATTGTACGCATTGAAAATCCAACAATGGAAAGCGGCCCGGTTAATTGCATGCTCGAAGCCGACTAATCAATTAAAGCGATCGCGGTCGTGGAAACCGCCCTCCTCTCTTCCTCTTTTGCGTCTAATCTCGAACCTCGGACGGAATCGAATCGACACGGGACGAGCAGAGCGAAGCAGAGGGAAATCGTTGCCGAGGATACGAGAGCCGAAATTGTATGAGCTACGAGCTGATCACATCTGGCAAACGATGCCGTTCCAATTGAACCTTCGCCGACCTTGTCGAGCTATCGGGCCGCGCTATCGTCGCGTCGATCGAAACGTATTCGATGCAAGACCGAACTATGACCCGTCGCGTTCATTCGACAATCGAGAAAGTTGTCGCGTCGAGTTGTTCCGCGAATCAAAACCGACTTCGACTCACCGTTCCCGCGCACAATGCTCGTTATCGATGACGCAGTCTTCCTACCTCTTCCTCCTCTCTCTCACTCTCTCTCTCTCTCTCTCTCTCTCTCTCTCGTTTCGGCGGAAAATAGAAGAAGACATCGATGGAACATTGCTTTCGCTGGAAAGCAAACAACCTGACGGTTCGTTATCAACTTCGGTGGACGTTCAGACGGGGTCGGTCGACGGGTTGATCGAGATTGCGAAGTAGACAGAACTTCGGACAGAACTCGCATTTCGTGGAAACGTTACGGACTGCGACGCTGAATTAACCACGGAAATATTAAGGAACAGCTTCGTCGACCTCGCGAGTCCAAAGAATTTCGACGCGTACTTATTGTCTCTCCAGTTTCGAAAATTCCTCAAGAATCATTTACCGAAAGCTACTTCTTCGAGGTCGAAGATCGTGGTTTGATAAGAATTCAATTTACGCATGACGTTTTCTACCAACATTTCATTCGCAACGAAACAATGCGAATCGCGTTTCTTTCTTTTTTTCCTTTTTTTTCCTTTTTTCTTCTTTGCCGAACTGGAACCGAGCTGTTTATATCGATCATCTTCTTCCCTCTACGATCTTCATTTCACCCTCTAGAGAATAGTTTTTCTGGTAGATTGCCAAAAGTTCTTTCTACCTGTCTGTCGCTGTACGATTTCCTTCTGTTACGATCAAAGTGGCACGCTTCTTATTTTTACTTTCTTCGAGTACACGATTAGAGGTATATATGTATATTTGTAACCGATCAGCTAAATATAATGTATAGCATATAGTTCGCGTCAGAATACATTTTGTTACGCTTGTCCCATTAACAATCGGTACAGAGAAACTCGTAAGAGTCGCGTTTATAGGAACCTTAGTCGCGATCGTATCGATCGACGTCGAACGAGATCCGATTGATTGGCAGTGTCGCGTATACTCGAGCCACTAATCGTGGAACGATAACGCATTATGGGCAAATTATTTCGCAGCGAAACAGTAGCATGTAAAAGCGTTCGACAGGACGAGACGAGCCAGACGGAGCTTTTAAAAGCTCTCTTTAATCCCGGAGTCTGGACTGACCCCGCTCTATCGATTTTCATCGACTTTCGCGCGAGTGTTTCCCTTCTTCCCTAACAGCCTTCGGTTCCACGGCTTCGATCAATCCGCGCGCGCGCGCGGTGAATCAATTGCTCGGATACACTGGGTCGTTGGAATAAATTCATTTCGACCCTTTGACCACGCAAACGACAGCCAAAGTATTTTCCTATTCGTTTACCTCGCACAGTCACGTTCGATTACAGAAAAGTTTACATTCGCTCCGAATATAATCCGCTTTGAATTTTTCTTCTATTCGCGAGGATGGAATGGCATATGATGGAATGGTCGGTGAATCCGGCACGCGAATTCGATCGTTATCCTTCGATGAATGTAACAATACGATAATACATTTTAAAAGTATTATGGCTACGTTATTGATCGATGCGCACCGTTGTTGCGACATCTTTTCGCTCTATTATAATCTTTCTTTACTTTTCAAATTGGTAAACAATTGAAATGAATGGAGAATTTTCATGCAATTACTGTTACAAAGATTTATCGAGCGTTCGTCAAAATATTGTAATACATATACATATGTAATCGCGTAAACCGTCTCAGCTAGACCGTAATCTTGTTTGGCCATTAGTGCGAGTCGCGTTACGAATCGCGTTACGAATCGCGTTACGAATCGCGTTACGAATCGCGTTACGAATCGCGTTACGAATCGTGTAATATTTTGATGTCGCATTCGTTAGAAAGAATCGAAAACGAAACAGGTGGGCGGAGGAAGCGCGTTAACGAGAATCGATAACGGGCTTTCGAAGCAAGTCGTGCCTTCGACGTGATTTCGCTGGGATCGGTCGGGCATGCGACGCGACGGACAGGATACGATTCTGACCGAAAAAAGGAGATAAATTGGACAACGATGCATCGAGCGGAAATCCTTTTGACATCGTGACTCGTTTCGGAAACGGGAGCGCAAAATCCTCGGAACCACGCTGTTCTTTATTCCTTTCGCGGCAAACGAGTAGCCTGAAAGCGGCACGCCAGTTAATTGGCCCAAGCAGTCTAACCGTTGCTCAATTTTCGTTCACTTTAACGCTCGTTAGTTTCAAACTGGTCGAGGCTAAGCGCGAATACTCAATTTTTTCCGAATAAATCACGCGCTCGCGTTTCATCCGCATCGACCGCTTCATCCTGTCCGAAAGGAGAAATTCCATTCCATCGAAATGTCTCGCTCGTTCTCGGCCGATTTGAAAGCAGGAGAACTGCCGTAATAACTCTGCCGTAATAACGCGATTTTATGAATTTACACTGGTGCGAATAACGATAGTTCGAGCGGAAAGAGTAAGAAATTCCGAGTTGTCCCGACAGACAGCGGCTCGACGATCTCGGCGAGGGGGCTGCAAATTACCCCACGCACGTAACCACGATAATTTACGTAGCTCAAGCAGCAAACCGTGAAGGCATTTGGCTTAACGATCGATCGACGGTCAAACGTCTCTGTTATCACGCTTCTAGGCTTCCAAGTTCCTCTTCGACCGGTACCTAACCTCCCCTTTAATCGAGCTTCGGCCAAACTCGACAACTTTCCTCGTATTGTCCTCGCACCTGCAACTACGCTATTCCGACCATTTCCTTGGTAATCTGTCACCTAAGTCTGTACGCGGCCGAACGTGCGTGTTAGATGGCTCGTGGGGAAGAATTTTTCAAGTTTGGTCGGCTGCCAGCACGTATCCGAGCCAGGTATCCCTCGAAGATACCTACGTCTCCGGTAATGCGGCGATAGTGGACGTAAACGGTCGGTGGCACACGCTTCGTGCCCGAGGAACATGCTCGAATTTAACGTCTCTGTTATCGCGTTGCCTAGCCTCTTCAATTAAACGTCACCGGACCTCTAATCGCGAACGACGCCAGACGCAAGCATCTAGCCCCGTGTCTTCGTTCCCGGTTGCGTCTTCGTGTTCGCTCGACTAATCGCTCGTTTACGTCAGCGAACGCTGACATTTTCCTTTTCTTCTTCGCTCCGCGTCGACGATTCGATCGTTTCTATTGCCTCCGAGAATATAAGCTTTTTATTACGATCGACTGGAATTACGTTGCGGCGGAATTACGAACGAACAGCCCGTTAAAAGGCCTGTTAGGACAGTGCAGAAACCTTACTTCGTTTATTAGAAACGACCGTCTATACATATTTCGACAAAAGTTATAATTGTCGACTCTTTTCGTAAATCGATATCGCGTTACGTTCTATGTTCATGCATCCTTTTCAACGTAATAATAACTGTTCACCGATCGAAATTAAAAAGTTCCTTTGTCCTGGTTGGATCCCGATTGACTTCGTTTGGTCGTTTCGATTTTATTTAAAACCCAACGTTAACTCTCTGGTTTTAGTTCAATTTACATTCCACGTACACCGAGTCCCTGTTTTTTCATTTTATACCGTTTTTATTTAACACGGTTTAGAGACAAATCCAATTCTCTTTCATAGGATTCGCTTTGATCTGACAGGAGTGGAAAAAAAATGATTCTTTTAACAAATTTTCATTCCAGTTTCATTCCAAGAGAAAATATTATTGCACTCGTTTTTTAATAAGGAAACCCGTGTTTAATTTTCGACCGAAAATTGTCGGAATTTGCATTTGCAGAGATTACGAAGGTGTACGTACATACAGGCGAGGTTATACATACATGTAATAAAAAATGCATGAAAGCGCATAAAAGTCCGATTAAGATTTAAATGCAGACCTTCCTACTACGCTTTCCTTTCAACGCGCTCTGTTATCATAATTATGTGCGAACCTTAGAAACTATTTTGATAATTGCATACGCGTACATCCTTTTATCCTTTATTGTATTATTAGAGCTCTGATCGTACACGAAATATCGGCTGTTGTATTATCGTGCCGTATATTATTGTATTATAACCAACGGTATAAAGCAACGACACGAAAGAAGCGACACGGTTCGATGATTCACCGAAAGAAAGTTAACGACGTTTAGTGCGGTAGAATGCGTATAAGGGATCGCGTCGAATCGAATGCTATCGAATCGAATGCTATCGAATCGAATCGTATCGAGTTAAATCGTGATAAAAGCGAAACGCATCCCCGGCAAGTACATATGTAGAAGGGAAGAATGGTGGGTGCGTGGAGCGAGTCGGAGCATGGTACGAACAAATTTGTAGGATCTCGTTTCGCCGGATTCACACAATTCGTAGCTTGCGGAGTGATCGAAGCGAAAAACTTGCCGAAGAATAGAAGGAAATAACTACTTTGAAAAGTTGCTCGTCCGAGAGGCGTGGACCTTATATTCGCGGTAACGCGAAATGTTAGTTCGAGGACGAAAAGTACAGGGGAGGAACATGGGTGAATGGTAACTCTCGGAACATAATTTTAGTGTATTGGGTCCTCTCCAGCCTCCTCCTCCTCCTCCTTCTCCTCCTCTACCTACCAACATGCAAATAGCTTTTAATATACTAACACGTCGTACTTGTATACCAACGTCCGTTCCTTGCGAGTAATTTCGTCCGTTTAACATCCGGGAGGGTTTGAATGGTTGAAGGGGTTCCCATTAGGTGAACGGGATAGCAGAGGGAGAGAATGGAAGCCGAAAAGCGGCGTGAAATTTCGAGTCTTTGTAAAACAACCAGCCGACCATTATTTGCGTTTATCGTACGACTCTCCTGTCTAACCGGAGAAATACGGATGGAAAATTCGATAACGAATTCGAGCTGCACAATTTTCTGACAAATTAATTCCCTTGGCTCGAAACGTTCGTTCTCGCTCCCCGAGATAACTTACAGTGCAATTGCGAGTATCAAAACTATCGTCGACTCTTTTCACATGCCGTTTGCGCGCGAATGCTTGCGAATACCTGCGAATGCCTGCGAATGCCTGCGAATGCTTGCGAAACAACGGAAGAGTAGAGTTAGCGTCAACGTTTGTGCGCGAGAGTTTCGTTCTACTAACCCCTTGGCTTATGATATCGAGTCACAGTCGTGACCCGTACCACCGTTCAAACGTAATTCAAATAAATCCTATTTCCAACGCCAGTTACAATATCCGCGATTGAAGCTGGTTACATTCGATATGGGTCTAACATTACAAATTTTTTTTTTTTTTATTTACTTTAATATTCCAACTATCGAAAAAAATCATATGTTAACGAGTTAAAGCTACATACGCTTCTGCGCTTCGATCGAAGATAAAACGTACAGCAACGTTTATCAAAAGTTTCCGAAGCAAATATTTCCAATCGGTTTTTACACGTTTGCCAGTGTCCATCAAGCTTTATGCAACGGATGAACGCGTTTATAAATATTTATTCTGTTACGTAATATGATTCGCGTGTACGTAATAAATCGTAATGTACAATGATAACTATCGAGAGTGCGATCGTATAATTTCTCCGTTTAAACTTTCAATATCCAGCGTCGCGTTGTTATCGTATTATTAGCGCCATACGAAATGATTCTTCGTTCTCGTCCGTTTATTTCGTTATTTGTAATTTGCAAAGCTGGCTACTCGCGACCGCACGGCAATCGATATTTTAACGAAGCTCTCTTTTCTCGTAATCGGTGTCAGAAACTAAGTTACTTTTTTATTTTTCTTAGCCGTCATCGCGCAACTTCGGCATAATGTTCGTTTGAACGTTGGGAATATTGTAAAATGTAAGGTAGTCAAAGAGAGACATGCCGTCGCTCGGTCTCGTATCCGAAGTGATTCACGGTCGGTTCGAAATGCTAATGAACATAAGGCAGTTTGTAGCAGATGAATTAGACGACCTGGCCAAGCCGAGATATAAATAGGTGACCGTGGACGTTCCAGCGTTGTCCTCGTTTTTCAGCGCGACCATAGAAAACCGGCGAAAGGGATGTTGAACGTATTCCATGAGAAATTACGAAAAATAATCCCCCGAAAATTATCATGAGAATAGGTTGACGGGTGTACGCGGACCTCTAGCCGAACAACAATGCCGTCTGGTCCCATCTGCATAACAATGTTCAACCCGCGAAAACAAAGCTCCGTGACGTGGCGGGATAGCGTCGTACAAAAAAGACAAAAAAAAAAAGAACGTAAAAAAAAAAAGAAAACTGAAAAAAAAAAGAGGCAGCGATATATTAACTAGTCCCGTGCCTTTCGACAGTTTCGTCGAATTTAAAGTCGAACTCGTTGGTAATCGTGCACGGTCTCCGTTGAAACGAAACGCGAACGAAAAAAAAGGGTTTGTCCTTTGTTCCGAAGATTCTTTCTAACAGTTTCATAAACTTCTGCAAGCTCGAAAGAAAAGGAAAAGAGAAGCTTCGATCGCGTGCCCGAAAGCTGTAACCCTAAATATTAGCTCGAGTCTCATGCAGTAGGTAAGCTTGTACCGTGTAGCAGCATCGATATTATTATGGTCGTTACTCGTGAAAATATTGAATTCGCGTTGCCGAAAGCATAGAGTGCGGACGGTTCGAGTGAATACGGCGAGGAAAACGCCTGGTTGCAACGCTATCCCCCGTTGAAAGTTACGATAACCTTCGAACACGATGTACGCTAGACTTTCGTTATATTTCCACCGACGGGATTGCGGAAACAGAAAATTCTTGAAATCGTCGTTAGAAATCGCGAATCCTTGGCTTCGTTTCACAACGCCTCTTAAAATTACGATTACGTTGCACCGTAATTGGATCGCGAGAATCTTTGAAAATTACGTTTCACGGACAAGAAACTCCGGAGAAATATCTGGTGAATTCGATACGCGAACAACTTTCGACGGAACATTAAAGGAAATATCGTAACAAGAGAACAGGCAATTGTCCGATGAAATTTTCCTGTCGCTTTGGCAATCGAGCGTTCTTATCGGTTCGTTCATCAAAGAGAGTCTCCCATATTTTTCCGAGGATCGTCGTCGTCGTCGTCGTCGTCGTCGTGCTCGTCGTCGTGCTCGTCGCCAGCTTCTTCGAGATTCAATTTACGAGCTTTTCTTCTGTGAAACTCGCGCATCCAGCGAAGAAAGACGGCTTTTCATTTAATGGAACGTCCGTGTCGCGAGATATTCCAGAATTTTCCGGGGATGAAGGCAACAAACGGAAACTACGAGAGGTCTGACGAGAAACAAGAGGATATCTCGTAGTATACTCGTACCGCAACGATGCTATCGCGAAACCCTAACATCGTGTCGTATCGTTCGTCGAACTTGCATATTGTTATTTCTCCGTGAATGTCGGCCGGATTATTATCTGCCTACAATGGCACTCGATACTCTTAACACGCTCGAAGAATTTCGATTCGATTCGCGGAGAAGAATAGTATCGCTAGGCTAGAAAAACGAACTCCTTTCAAAAATGCACCAAGGAATCTATCAAAATTGTTCATCTTTTCAAGTTGCTCGCAACATCGATGCTCTCCCGGCGTCCAATCGTTGGAACGAGAAAAAGAGAAGAAAAGAAAAATAAAGAGTGCAGTGAACCAGATCGATGCAAAAGAAAACATTGGCAATCAGAGTCCGGCAGTAGTACGATCCGATAGCGTCACTCGCAACTAACGTGTTCCGTTTCGATATGTCTGACTACATGTCGTTATTTCTACTGAAATCCGTCGCGACATCCGTGGGCCGGACTACGGCCGCACGTGTGTACGAAATATTCAACGAAACCAACCTCTGTTCCGACGTGACTCATTGTCGTCGACAGCACCGACGATGAAAACAAACAGCGATCGTTGGGGCACGAGTTATCGTATACAAATGTCCTTGTCGTTTCTGTTTTCCCGATGAAATGCCCCGTTCGCACTCGCTACTCGCTTCTCGCTACCTGAGCTTGATTTTCGAACGCGAAACTGTTCCACTTACACTTTTGTCGGGCTGTGCGAAAATCAACCGACGAAACGTTACAACCAACTAATTCCGAAACGCGATCTAATTGATCGAATCTCGGATAAAAGTAATTCGATCAAAATATTCGAAACTCGAATAAAAAGTTGCGTATAACGGCGAACGCGTGTCGAAAACTTTCGCGATCTCGAATCACCAACTTTCCACAAAATCCTGCAAAGTTAGCGAATTTCCGCGATTCTGTGTACTACTTCGATTGGTCATCAACGTACATCTAGTTGCTCACCCTTTGCCCTGGACGGTTTATTATTTTTGTGCGACAGAGCTTTTCCCGGCTGACACGAAAAAAAAAAAAAAAAATAAAAAAAAAGGGTAAATAAATAATAAAAAAAAAGAGAAGAAAAAATAGCAAACCGCAGAGAAACCGTGCGTCTGTTGAACCGAAAATCGCCGTCAATGGTTTTCGATGGCCCACCTCGAATCATTTTTGCATTTTTTAACAGAGTATAAAAGGCGTACTCTTTTATTCCGTCTTCCCGTTTAAAAACGAAATATTCTCGTGGCGTTCGGCGAAGTCGAGGCACACCGCACGACAAGGTATTACGTGAGAAAAAGCCAGTGATGTTAAAACGAGGAGCAAAAAGCAGAAGAAAAGTTGAAGGAAGGAACGTTCGGAACGTGCATAAATTTATAAACGTTGAAAGGTAAAGAAAGAAAGAAAGTTTGTTCGGACGGATAAAATAGGTCCGTGAGATCGTCTGGACATTAGCGTGACAATAAACGAACGAAGTATAGGATATTTTTGCGAAAGTAACGAGAAGGTAATGGAACGAGGAGGAAGTAAACGGTGGAAGGTTTACGTTTATTTCGCACGGTATTTATCCTTTGGCCGGAGGACATGCATCATTTTTACGAGGGGACAGCGAGTCAGGGAGACCGCGAACTAACGTAAATGGGGCAAAACGATAAAAACAAAGGGAAAAGAAGCGAGTTGCACGCTTTCCTTGTAATTACGCTACGTTCCCAGGACAAAATGAACCGTGGTCGTACCCGTTCGTCCTCTGTGTCGAACGGTCGTCGCTCTTCCGATCGGATACACGTCGTAACGATTCGTACGACGCGCGAAGTGTACAATGTGTAAGGGTACATTTCGTCGCGTGACGATATTTTTGTCCGAGAAATAAGAAAATGTCGGTTATCGAAAATCAAGGAAACTAACCGCGAAAAGTGTCTGGATCCGTGTCGGATTATGGCCAACGATAAAAGGAGGAAGAGTAGAGAGCGAACAAAAAAAATATGTCAAGTAAAATACTGTTATGGAAGGAAGGTTTAATGCGCCATAATTATGCAGCATTAGCTAACGCCGTATAATGCAGGCGCGCAGTAGGTAATTGCGGGGTCTCGCGATTCTTCGTATTTACGACGCTACACCATCTCGACGATCCATAAAATTAACGAAACCGCTTTTCACTAAGCGTAAAACTTTCCTGTCGATGCTCGGAGAAGAACCGGAGATGAACGGTAAAATTCGATTCGCGTGTGCTTTCGGCTTGCAAGTTTTACGACGAAACAATAGGAAACGTCCGATCGGCCTTTTATCGGAGAGAAAAGTTTCCTAATCGGTAAAACTCGCTTCTTAGAAGGAATCCCGAAATTACGAAGCATCCGCGTTAAATCGCGCTACAATTTCATTCTGTAACGAGTAATTTTCCTATACGCGTTTTCCGCTGGTACACCTTTCTTGCTCTACATATGTATGTACATACCATATGTACGCATAGTCCTGTTTCGTTCGAACAGCGGTCTTCTCTTGCTGTAAGATTTCTCTGACTACTCGGTAGGCGTCGATCAACGACGGTAAACGAAAATAGTCGATATAAAAGCGGTCGAAGCTTGGACGCAATATGAAAACGTGTTACTCGCGTCTCTGTCAGTTTCTTGGTAAGAACTTTTCAGCTACTGTTAGCGTCGCTTTGCCACGCCGAAGCTGCTCGATTCGCGTCGATGCGCCACCGAGTAATACGGAATCGATGTCTGTTTTATGAAACGTTTTATCTTGCCGCGCAGCCCGTTTTCCAATACTTTGACCCACCATCTTCACGACCTTTTCCTTTTCTCGTCTCGCTTCTCCCCCTTCTTCTTCTCCCCCTTCTTCTTCTTCTTCTTCTTCTTCTTCTTCTTCTTCTCCTCCCTCGGTTATTTCATCCAGGCTCTAGTCTCGTAAAAATGATACACGCCCTCCGGGCAAGGGGTAAATAGCGTCGGTATAAATATACACGGCTCGGTTCGTATCCACTTTACAACCTATTCTTCCGTGCTTCTTCTCGTTAATTAAGTTTCTTCGATTTATAGCCGATGGATCGCGTTTGTAACCCAGGCCTAATCCGACAATTACGAAGAACGCTATCGGCAAGTCCATAAAGAAAGATTTGAACGCGACGGAACGCGATAAAAGGCATTCGAAGAGATTATTTCGCATATTATTCCCATTATTGTCGAAAAGATGAGCGTCGGACAAGGATGGCAGATCGATAAGAAGAAATTGAGACAGTGTTTTTTCCAAGAGGAAAACACGGTGGGAATAGAACGGAACTTTCGGCCCATATTTTAATCCTCTCGCGATACAACGACATCCCAGGCTTCATCAATCTCCAACGTTTTAGCCACCCTCTATCGCGTCGTCTTTCAGCCACGATCATTTATTTCGCGATACGCTTCCGCCTTGTATGCACGACTGTCACCCGGAAATGGCTACTCCACCGGAAAAATTTGATCAAACCACGGGACGCTCGCGAGACATTTACCTTGTCAACGAGTACATTGACCAGGTTTCTGCCCTTCGAGTCTCCGCTTATTGCCATCCGTGCATCGTCACGTAGCCGATAATAGGAAGAAAAATGAAGTTGCGCGAGAAAGTTTCCTTAAAAACTACGGGCCGGTGCAATAAGCGTTCGTAAATCAACGCTCGAATTACTTTGCTGACAGCTGCAATTAGCTGGAAAGGTGCAGGGGAAGACTATCGATAGACGGAATGATTTGCAGTCTATTTTACACGTTGCGGAATAGCAACGAACTTATTAGCCAATTTTCGAGCGTTTACGCGCAAAGATAAGACGCGTAGTCGTACAAAGACTAACAGATCGGGCAGTAACGGTTATTCGATAAAACCCGTTCTAGATCACCGATCCAAAGGTTCATTCTCGATTTTACAGTCTCTACGATCCAATAACATCGTCTACTCGATAGAACGCTTTCTAGATCACTGGTTCCGATGTTTCTTCTCGATCGTGCCAGACCCAAGTCCCAGCAACGTCGCATTACATTCAACAGGATTCTTTCTAGATCAAAGACTCTCGGCTGTTTTCTCGTCGCGTTGTCTCGATCGGTCGCGCAGTATCGCATATTCGGCAGGATCCTGGCCAGATCGTCGACGTTGATCCGGCTGGTCGCGAGCATACGCCTCGACGACATTGCACAGCTCTGTAAAGTTATTAACCGAAATCGCATATATCATTTTTCCCTTTCGTTTTAATCCGAACAACAGCTGTAATCCGTTGTGATCCAAGAAACTTTAGCAACAGAGTTACGCTTCGGCGATGAGGTTGGGATAGTAGTCGCCGTTTGAGCCAGGCTCGTCGCTTAACGTTGTCGCGAACGACGCACGACGAAACGATCGTAGCGTCAAGTATCGTAGAACGATGCCCGGCATAACAGCGTTTAATCGATTAATTCGATAAGCAACGTTCATTAGGTTCGAATCGATCGTAAAGGTGACACGGCGCCGTTCAAAGTATAGAGTTAGCCAAGATATCGCGATGTTCGTTCGCGTACATCGTAAAATCGCGATCGCGGAAGAAAAATGCTGTTCCCTCGGAAAAGCGTTGTTCGTCGGTGAAAACGCCGTGAAAAGGCGTGCGTGGTGGAACGCCTCGCTTGTTATTGTCCTCGCGTGGTGTCGTTATTGTTAGCAGAGTGGCGTGGAAGGGAGAGAAGGACCTTGGTCGGGGATAAAATCAACACTAGCCGGTCGGGCGTTCAGTTGACGCGCGTCGCTCGAGGTGATATCGTTGCGAAAAGGTGTGTGTTGTTTCGCTTCGAACATTGTTCGCGAGTGCCAGCCTTCCTAACTGTTTATTTTTTGTCCCCGTACGGTGATGGTCGCTGGCTCGTTCACCGTAATTTTTGCCGAATTTTAACGCCGACATTAAATTGTACGACGCGATCGAAAAATCGCTTCTACTCATTGTTCCGTAGACTAAAAAGACATTCAACGTAACCGAACGAATTTTCTTCCGAACAAATGATCTTGGATGTTCCAACGTGGCTATCGCTCACCGAGTACAGTTGTTTTTTAAATCGCGCGCCGATTCGTTAACGTCTAAACGCCCCGACCGGCAGCGCTATTACCGATAGTAATCACCGAATCTCGAACGAAGATGCTCGGCGTCCGTGTTCGTCGAATCTTATTATGTATTGGTTAAAAAGAAAAGAAAAGAAAAAAAAAGAAAAAAAAAAGCAAAAAGAACCAGCCGTCCTCCAGCGTCGCTGGATGAAATCGATTCGCGAACTCGCACGATTTCGGCCAATGGCCCCGGCTAATTTTTCTTGGACGATATTGGCGTATCGGAAACGAGAGGTATCCGGGCACAAAATATCGGATAATAGGGAAGCGGTTTAATTGCGTTATCTCTGGTCGCCGGTGCGTTCGCGTCGCATCCCGTTGCGTTCTCTGGCCACACGATAATTATTTCATCGATTCGAAATAATGATATTCTCTGGTTAGCGAGCAGTAATGGCCGATCCAGCTCGACGAATCGTTACTTTTCACACGAACAACTTGCTACCGAGCGTGTTTCTTGAATCCTTGCAATGAAAGCCGTGCAATGAAAGCCGTGCGCGGCACTCGAATTTCATTGGCCAGGAATTGCGATCGTTTCCTACATACATATCGAATGCCGCAGGCCGTTCCGTGAATTCTTGAAATTCCTAGCGCGAGCCGAGCGTCGAGGGAAAAAACGAACCGGGGATAGTCGAGAGCGAAGGAGAAACGGCAAAGCACAAAGACAAAGCACGAAAGCGACAAGTTCCCACGATTGTCCGTAAAAGTCGGCTGGAACGCGAACAATGATGCCGAGTATCGCTTTGCGTATCAACCGCAAACACTATTAAAGGACATAGCGCGCTATCGTTAACCTCGAATCTCGACTCGATACATATAGCGTATCGACCATACCTTTTTCTTTCTCATTCGTATTATTTGTCTTCCTTGTTCTTTCGTTCGTAGTGTCCTTATAAGATCCGGATAGAAATTCGCAACTATTTTGGAAAAGACCCGGGCTTAAAACGATGTTGCTTTCGCATCGAACGAATACGAAATGGAATGAAAACTCGACCGTAATCAGTCTCGTACGCTTAAGAACGTTTAACGAAAATTTTCAAACGCTCGAACAACCATTCAGCGAGTATCACCGATCTCCGTTTCACTCGGTCCGGTAGCTTCGATAAACGGCAGATTACATTTCTACGTGCATATTACGTTACGAAGCGGCGTATCAATAAATTCCATTGTCGTAGCCAGCTCGCTGACGTAAAACAGTTCTCCTCCATTGTTCGAACGACGGTGATTACGTGGAGCGGGCTGGTAAACAAGCGACTGAGCTTCTTTATTGACCTCAGGGGATGTTTTTCTCTCTTGTGTTTCAGGATCGATGCGCGAGAGAAGCCGGTGACCAAAGCTCAACACTCGTCCGATTCAGGCGTGTTCGGTCCACGAGCGTATTTTCGAACCGCGTTCCCGAGCCCGGCCGTTTTGGTGATCGAGGACATCAAGAGACACGACGCGGCCACCTATCGTTGCCGAGTCGACTTCCGGAAAGGGCAGACTCGCAGTTTCCGCTACAACCTCACCGTGATCGGTAAGCGTTGTCTCGAGCAACATTTTTTTCGACCAGCCCAACCAGCTCTCGTCGCTTCGCGTCCCGCTGGAAGAGCGTCGCCGAGATGAAAAAGCGACGCTTTCAACCAGCCGTGAAAGGCGCACCGTAATTTCTGATGTCAAACAAATTTAGCGGCTCGTTGAAAAGGACCCTCGAACGACGTATTAGCCCTTTCGAAGACGGAGAGCAAAGAGCGAGCCGCGAAAAAAATCGATGAACGGTTGCCTCCTCGAAATACTATACCAGGAATGCTGATTTTTCACAAAAGACGGATTAAATAAGTCTGTTCGGGGACAGAATATCTTTGGTCTACAATCATTTTGTAGAAATGGGGAAACGCGATGAACTGGTTGACGGGAGATATCTTAAAAGGTAAAAGACGAAAGATCGAAATAGATCGAAATAGATCGAAATAGATCGAAATAGATCGAAATAGATCGAAATAGATCGAAATAGATCGAAATAGATCGAAATAGATCGAGATCGCGGGTAACGCGTTAACGCGGTTCTTCTTTTTCTCGAGACGTTTTCGCATTTCCATGGACCACGGTAGGCGGGCGGGCAAACAACACACGCTCAACTCGCGCCAGGCTCGCTGCACTCGACGTCGAGCGAAAAGTGCAGTTCTCAGCGGGCTCTAAGTCTGATCAAACAAATGGCGACTGTTGAAAAATGCATGAACCAATCGAAGACGCGCAACCGTTTGTGTTGCCTCTCTCGCTACCGTTACACGGTGGCTCCCGTTGCCTGTCGCGTGTATATTCCATTGGCTCCTCGCTGTTTACGCGTTCTCCCTTAATCCTGAGAACGTGATCGCGAGTTAAACACTCTTCTCGAGTCTCTCTTTCGGTCGATGCGTTCGATTTCCCTTACGTCGCGACCTAACACTAGAGGCTAACCGGAAAGACGAAAGAGCAGTTGAATGAAATGAAATGTCGATAAAGCTCGATCTCGTGGAGACGAGCAGTCGGTAGACGCCGCGCCGGTAGTAGGAGTAGCTTCGATTTTCGGGATACACCTTCTAGCCTGCGGCTGAGATATAACCTGGAAAATCCTGGCCTCGATCCTTCGATACCGGAATCCATCTTTCGCGGCAATCCTCCGTCTCTACTTCCGTTCCGTAACCCACGGATCGAACGTTAGGAAGCAACTGAAAAGAAGCGACTACGGGAAAGGGAAAGATACGGGGATGGCTCGGGGAACAGAAAAAGCCAGAGCAGAGGGTGAGAAAGGCATAAACGTCGTGGTGCAGATTCCAGATAGACCTTCGGGGCTAACGTACAATTGCGCGATCTTTATCCGTTCAGTTTTTCGCGTCTTTTGCCACGGTCTTTTGCCACGGTCTTTTGCCACGTGACGCGAAGCTTCAAATTTCGTGCAATTCCACGATGCTCGTAACGAAATTTATCTATAACGTCGCAACTATCGTCGATAGGATTTCTATGTTTCGCGAGCGCTATAAGCAACTACCGTGTAGGTACATACGTACATCGTTCGTATAGGAAGTAACGTGGAAAACCTAACTAAGTAACTAACGAACGAACGAACGAACGAACGAAAGCAAGCGCGACGCGTTCGATGTTTCTCTCGGAGAAATTCTCGAAACAGCAACTTAAACGAAAGAGCCCTCTACCAGCACGCGATATTCCAAAAAAGAGTCACGGAAGAAATTGGCCCGGACCTGGAGAACCGTCCGCTTTGAGCAAGGTATTTTCATCAGAGAAGATTGGTTCCCAAGAGTTCCTAGATTGCGTCCGTCCACTGGATTTTCCCTCGTAACGGCCGTCCTTCCGCTCTTCCCTGCTTCACAAGCTGACCCACCTTTTTATCGGTCATTTCCCTTTCTTTCATATCCTGCCTCTTCCTTCTATCGTCGATGATACTAGCCACCGATACGCGTATCCTTTTGCTTCGACCTAAGACCCTCGACTTCTTTCTCTCTCTCTCTCTCTCTCTCTCTCTCTCTCTCTCTCTCTCTCTCTCTCTCTCTCTCTCTCTCTCTCTCTCTCTCTCTCTCTCTCTCTCTCTCTCTCTCTCTCTCTCTCTCTCTCTCTTTCTCTCTCGCACCTAACAACGCCGAGGAAACGAACGAAACTTTCTTCTTCGGACTAGATCGACTTCTCTTCCGTTCTACGGGATTGTTTTCGATCGAAGAATTGCTCTTCCATCTTCTCGTTATCGGCCGACAATTCGTTCCGGATACGTGCACGGTTATCTCTCGAAATTTCACCAAACACAAATACGCGCTGGAATCTAAATTATCGCTTGCTCATTTATCGTTGTTACGTCGCGCGTGTCTTTCATGCGCGCCTTTCAACTTGCTCTTTCGATGCTCGAACGTAATAGATTTACACGCTTCGCCGATTTAACGATCGTGCTTCTCGTGCTAAGAAAGGATCGCGGAACGCGTGTTTTTGCGAGAGGGAAAGGTACACCAGACGACACGATGGCGGTGAAGGTGACAGAAACTAAGGGAGAGGCAGAGAGAGAGAGAGAGAGATAAGAAATGCGGCGGTGGTGGATCTCGGAGATCCGTGCCGCGTTTGGTTGGATAGAGAGGGAAAATTGTAAAAGATGGAAGCGAAGCCTGCCGTTGAAGTGGTAGGAAGGAAGAATAGAGATCTGCCCTCGTTAAGGAAATAATCCGCGGCTTAATTAAATACAGCGCAATTAGTTCTGCTTCTATATTCCCGCTGCTGGTTGTGCGCGTAAACTCTCCAGAGCTACAGGCTGCTACGAGCTCTCGGAGAAATTCTGTTCGCCGAAGAGGAGCAAACCTTAACGGGATTTCGATAAAGACCAGACGCAAGGAACAGAGAGATCAGAAGCTGCTTTTCGTTTTCGAAAACGTTGCACCGAAGAGCAGTCCTCCCGGGCAAATGAAATATTGCGATAGTCGCGGATCTTTTGAAGCGACCTGTACACCCGTCTGCTACGGATACAGAAAGAGCGGATACGTGTGCGTGGTCGCCCTAATAAAGGTACTTGGTCGATGCTCGAACTCGACGGAAATAGCAATCGAAATACGTTGCTTGAAGCGAAAATATTTCCGACGAATCGCGATTATAGTCCGAACGACCTTTCTTTCATTCGGTCTTAAATAAGAACGAAAAAGGAACGCGTTTCGACCATTATGCTTTCCTCCGCGCAGTTTTATTGTCGCGTTCGCGGTAACTTTAACGTTTTCGTCGTGATCGAGAGGTACGAAACCTCCTAGCTGAAAGTAAAGAGAACAACTAAAGCCGAGAAACAAAGGAACAGGAATGGATCCCGGCAGATTAGGCGGTGGAATTAGAATTTCAAAAATCCCCGCGAAACTTTTAGCGTTAACTCGAGTCAAAGTCGGTCGACGAAAGTGTAAAGAGAAGAAGGAAAAGAAAGACGGTCTGTGAGAAGACAGGAACAGAGAGATAGAAAGAGAGGGAAAGAGAGAGAGAGAGGAAGAGAGAAATGGACTGGGGCCTGGACAAACCCCGTCGTTAAGTTTTCCCTTAATTAATCTCCCTCCTCCTTTCGTTTCTTGTCTCTACCTCTTCGTCTTCCCTTTTTTCCTTCTTCCTTTCTTTTCTCTGGCCACCGTTTCGCTAGCTCGTCTCTCTGTCTCTCTTCTCGTTTTATTCCTTCCGACTATATTTCAGCGCACATTCTTCCGGTTGTATTAGCGTTACCCGTGGAAAATCTCGTTCACCGCGTATTTTCCGAATCGATTTCCTGGATCGATGTCTCTTCTGGTCTACGAGGCCGGGACAAGTTTCAGCCGCGTGACCAAAAGACCGTCGAAAGTTACGCGATTCCCTTAAGTTGCATTTATATAGCATCTGTTAATATACGGGGCTGGTGGTAAAATGTTACCAGGTTTCTAATCTCTGCTTCAACCGTGTCACGATGGTTAAGGATCGGCACGTAGAGGAACAGTGTTAAACGCAAATATTTGTTTATCGCGACGCTCGTTTAAATATCTATTAATTTAGCCAACTAAATTACGCGGATACAAAGGTCTGAAAGATTTGGAACTCGCGTCGTGTAGCCACCCGATGTATCAGAAGAATACGAGGAAAACCCGTCGAAGCGGGAACGATTCGAAAGGGTACGAATCCGGATCGTTATTCGTTCGGTTAAGCGATAGAAAGAAAGAAAGAAAGAATCGAAGACGGTCTCGAAATAAAAAAGCGTCGACTCGACGTCACCGCGGTTCCGCGCATCGGTGTCTCGTTAAATAACTCTTCTTTATTCCAACAAGCAGAGCAATTTCACTTGAAAAGCGTTGAGCAGCAATTTTTTCCGGGCTTTTACTCGTGCGCACACGCTTCTCTGCACACACGTAGCCCGGAATACGGGTGGTGGTTTGTCCCGAGGTCGGCAACCCTTTTTTTTTTCTTTTCTTTCTTTTTTTATTTGCCAGGTCGGTGCAGGTGTAGGGTTATGTTCTACGCGTCGACTAATGGGGAAAAATAGTAAGAGCGGTGCTGCACGCGGGGGTTGGGTGGACGGTGGGAAGAAGAGAGAGTATGAGAGAGAGAGAGAGAGAGAGAGAGAGAGAGAAAGTTGGCTGTTCGCGCTATTGGCCACCGGATAGCTGTACATAATCGAGCCTCTCTGCGGTGAGGATAATTAACCCCTCGCGCGGTGTCCTCTCGCGAACCGTATAAATTGAATCGCTGGGTACTTCTCTCCCTTCTATACCTGCTGCACTCTCCCCTCCTTTTCTCCGCGCTTTCGATAATCCGCCTCTCGGCTCCGCGGCGTTGCTAATGCTTCGTCGACCAGAGGCTGTTCGCAAATCGAATTAAACCGACGATTATACGCGCGTTCGCTTTCCTTCGCGAGCGAACGAGCATCGTTGCTTCGCTGCGAAGGGTAAAAACGGGATCGTGTAAAAAGAGGAATAGAAATGAAATGAAACGGAGAAGAAAGATGGAGAGAAGCGCGCGAAAGAGAGGAACAGAGTTTTTTTCCGAGACGGTCGGAACTGGTCGGAGAAGCGAGCGATCGATGCTCGAAATTTTTCAACGAATCCTCGAGTCGAGTCGGGAGCTGCAACAGAATTGAGAGGAGCGGGAATGCGACAAGATCGGAGAATTCGCCTGGAATGTGGAAGGAGAGCGGAAGGTGAGCGGAAGGTGAGCGGAAGGTGAGCGGAAGGGGTGCGGAAGCGGAGCGAAAGCGGAGCGAAAGGAGAGCGGAAGGTGCGAAAGGTCATCGTGGAGAAGAACG
Source organism: Megachile lagopoda (assembly GCA_036983795.1). Classification (NCBI taxonomy): domain Eukaryota; kingdom Metazoa; phylum Arthropoda; class Insecta; order Hymenoptera; family Megachilidae; genus Megachile; species Megachile lagopoda. The sequence goes on from CM072789.1 coordinate 15,311,364, forward strand.
GAGGGTTAAAAAGGGGCTGACGAAAAGGGGGTCCTAGATCGGAAAAACGGTCCACGAGAAGTCCCGTGAATTTATGACCAACATAAATCCAAACTGGCGCCAACTCGAGTGTACCACGATTTTCGGCTGTCTGCATCGTGTCCGCGGCGATCTTCGATCTTCGAAACTCGATGCTCGCTCTCCGACCGATCGAACAGATCGTCGAAACAACCCAATCAATTTTCATCCGGAATATCTTATTTATTTATTCGGCTGTTGTTAGAAAAATTAGCGCGAAAACTGATTTACGAAAGACACCTTTCGCGTAATAAGCGTTCAGAGGTCGTAAGGTGTCCGAGCGAACGGCGAGAGGGCGGCAAGATCGACGATCTTCCGCTGGAACAACTGCACCGTGCAATAAAGGAAAAGACACCTTAAATCCTCGAAAATATACCCGCCGGTATCTCGGGTAAAAAGATTAAAGCTACGAGAAAGGCGGTGCGTGCACCGGTAGAGCTACGGAAAATTACAAAGTGCTTTACGATCTCGTTGGAGGGCGAGGAACTGCGAGAGAGGAAATACGATTGTCGCCGGTCGAATAATTGTATAGGATTTTTGCGAGGGAAAATCAAAAGCGTAGATCGAACGGAATCGTAAACTGCGAGAAAAAGTTCGGAGCGGGGGTATCTTTTTCTAACGAAGCGATATCTATTCGTTATTGGTTAGGTGTTCCTGGTCGATAGTCGAGCCACGAGAATGCATCGATCGCGCGAACCAGCAATAATTCATCTGAAAGTATGTACGTCTCGTAACGCGTGCGTTACAGCTCGTTGGAAATCTTGCTCGTTACCGTGGAACATCGAATATCGCCATAAACGACGAGTTACATCAGCGTGTTCCCTCAGGTTGAATGATAGAAAGACGATTAACGCTAAGAGAAATCGTTTGAAACGTCGAATGCTTCCATTCAGCGAATCTCTCCTTTGTAACAAGTTTTAGCGCGGGAGGGAGAGGACGAGCAATGTAACGTTTAAACTCGACCGAGAGAAGCGTTGGTGATATATTAGCTCGATCGATTCGTCGAATTACCATACGTTTCACTGTGCATTCGCGTGATGGAAGTCTTCGCGTCAATTGCCAGTCCCTATTGAGAGAAATACTGACAGTGTAGCGCGGCGCGTTCATGCTAGAAGCTGCTATTAACTCAGACAACTAGGGTTAGGCGTTAAATTTCAAGGGAATGCCGCTTACCCGATAGTAATAGCCGACCGGTGTCAGACGAACAGAAACATTATCGTGAGCGGCGAGAGACCGGGTACAGTCGGAGAGGCCCGCCCACCTTTACTCTGTTCACCTTTTTGCTGCTCCGATCAAACCCCGAAATTTATTCGAATCGTATCGTTACTTACAACTAACAATCTTTAAGAAACGAGATAATGCCGAATTTCCACGTCCACGATTCGACCGAAGAACGACTTTTCGGAAAAACGTTCGTGACCCTTCGTCGCGTCTGTCCGTTGTCCTTTCGACCTCGAGAACGCTCCCTTACGACCTCCCTTACGACCGGGAAAGCGCTCTTCAATTTTCCCTAGCGAATTATCAATTAAACGACATTCGAAATCGTGTTGGAACGATTTCACGGAGAAACATCGTAACAAGATTCGAAGCGGATTCGAGGGAGTTTTTTCTTCGAAACTCGAGGGTGAAAAGTTTGTTCGCGTTAAGAAATCGAGGGAAATCGTAGCACGCGAACGACCCACTGACCCAGCGCGAGAATTCGAGCAGATTGGTCGCGGTTATCGAGATTCTGGCTCGTTCCCCGCGGGCTAGATCGCGGCTCGAGATGGCATTCGTAAACGGAATTGCATGTCATGAAAAAAATTCGCTTATTATTCCGCTCTCGACTTCCGAGAACGATATCATCGTAATACATATACATATATATATATATATATATATATATATTTCTACATTATTTACTTTACTTACTTGCTTCCTTTTCATTATTATCATTATTATTATTATTATTATTATTATTATTCTCCTCGAACACGATCGATACTCGTTTTTAAATACGTATTGTCGCTCACGTACCATTTAAAATATTTTCCTTTTCATTATTCATCGACGAGACGGTGGGTACAGTTTACGATTTATGGAATACACTTCCGCGCATAATAATTACCGTTCGCCGCTCGAACAATTCTTTATTTGCATTTTTATTGTTGCCGCGTATCTGAAAACGCGACCGACCAGCCAACAAATACGCCGTTAAATAAACGCTTTAATAAATTCCATGGGGCTCCTGTGCGTTTGCGCATCCGGAGACCATCGATGGACTCGAACAAATATTTTTCTAGCCACTCCACCGTGTTCCATCCGTTTCGATACCGTATACGGTACCGAAAAGACCGTCTAAGAATTTCGATCGTTCTTTCAATTTGGCGCGGTCGGCAATAAATATGTGCCGGTTAAAATATCTTTCCATATTTTTGTCCCTCTTAGAAACCCGAGGATTCTGACTAGTTCGATTCGAAGGATCGCGACCATCGCTCGATGCCTTCGTTGTGTCGCGAATATGTATAGTCGGCCAACGAATATACGACACTTGTATCCGATTTCGTCGAAACAAATATTCGCGAAATGCGTTCGAATCGCGTGACGCTCGACGTTACGCGAATCACCTTTCGCGAAAGCTCGACGACACCGAGCCGTCGAGAGGTCGGAATCGTTGGAACGCACGCGAACAGGACGAGAAACGAAAGGACGAAAGTAATCCGAGGCCGGTAAGAAGGGGTTGATCCCCCGGGAGAATAGAGTCTGTTAGCGCATCCGGGACGAGGGTGCGATTCGCTTCTCAGCTAGGTGTACAAAGGGTAAATTGTTATCGACAAGAGTATCATTGTTCACGGTGTTCCGTGTTGGTTAAGGCGACGTTTCGCCGTCGTGCAACGAGATAAATCGATCCTCGAACAATTACCACCCTCGTAATACAAACCGTCTCTAACCAGCCGTGCCGACAGAAGCCACACCGTTCTGGCACGATTTCTACCCTTCCTTTCCTTCTTTTCTTTTTTCTTTCCCCTTTCTCCTTTCTCCTTTCTCCTTTCTCCTTTCACCTTCTTTCCACTTCTCCTCCTCCCCCTCCTCCTACTCCTCCTCCTCCGTTCCCTTTTTTTACCTCGAATCTCTCCCCTCGCCGTCTTTCTACGCGGCTTTTCACATCCTTTTCCTTTTTTCCGTCTGCGGCAATCTTGGATTATCCTCTCGCGCGACGATCTCTAAAGGAACGAGCACGAACACTCGGCTCCAAAGGAGTCCTTCCAGACGCGGGAAAAGTCTGCTACTCGAGCCGAGAGAAAAATCGTTGGCTGCCGTATAAATACTTTGGCGAACGGCCCTAAGAAAATACGAGGCTCTCGCTAGCGAGTTAGATTAACGTAATCTTTTTTCAAGGAAGAACCGTCGTATTATGCAAATTCTCCCGAGCTACGATACCGCGGCAAGTATCTGTTTTATAAGCGTATCTCATTGCCAATTTTACGTTACTCGCACGGGCTGTTTTAAAAAAATCAACCGATTTTTGGCCGTTCTTTTGCCGACCGTTCATCGCGAACTAGATTCTACGTATATGTATATGTATATGTAGAATCTCTGTAAAAAAAGAAAGAGAAAAAAAGAAAAATAACTATACAAACGACCGTAAGATGGCCAATTACATGATCGATCTAGTTGCCGTCGAGATATACCGGGCTCATAAATTATATCCCTTTAAGCGGCGTTCGGTCAAGTCGAAATTCCCGCGTCACTCGTTTTACGTTCCCGTGTCACGGGTGAAAATAAATCGCGCAGACCGAGTCTGATTTCTGCCGACGTTTTTGACCGTTCGACGAACAAACGAGCTAACTTTTTCTTCGGAGAAATTAGATCCTAATGGATCGCGTCCGTCGGCAAGCAACTGAAATCCATCATTCGTTGCCAGTATTAAAACTGTTGAAAACGTTACTACCTCGAACAATCGTTGTATACAGCGTGTCTGAAAATAGTCGTGCACCGTGAATATTACAGATGACTAAAGAACAGCCTGCATACGTACGTGGAAGCTTATGTACGTAGTCTGTCACGAAGCGACGAGACGCTCGTATCGCGATGCCTCGTTCTTGGATTTCAATAAAAACGTCAAATTTTATTTTGAAATTTGTCGACGAGAATGTCATCCCATCGTTCATGTTCCTTGTCAGAGTGGAGGTCGTCGTTGCCGCGAACTAGATCCTCTTTACTCCTCCTTCTCCTCTTTCAGTCTCGTCCCTGCCGTTAACAGCTAGCGAACAGCGTAGTTTTCCGTGAAAATTCGAGGCGCGACGTCTCGACGACACCCGGTTCGCTTTCGGGCTTTGCCGAGTGGCGAGCGATCGAAATAATAAGCGAGCGGCAAGCGAAAAGAGGATCGAACCAACATTATCTTTCCGTTCCTTTCGACGTTTCGCGATGTCGCAGTCAAGTTTCGTAACGCTCGTTGTATCGCCGCGAATGTTACCGCGACACGAGACCTCTTTGCCGATCTATCGCGTCACGATTGAACGCGTGCCAGTAACTATAGCACCGATTTACCGAACGACATACCATTCTGTTCATTTTATACGTTGATTCGATGAATTTCGATGTCCTATTACACGTATCGACGTCGAGCAAGATTTCGACGATGCCGAAGAACGTCGCTCGGCATCTGTCCGCGAGTCGTCCTCGCGGAAATTGTTGGCCGTAAAAATTTAACAAGCGACCTCGAGCAAGGAGGTAGCAGCGAGTAATGGAACAGAGCCATTGCCGGAGAAAGGGGTCGAACGAGGGCAAAAAGGAGACGGATCGAGCGGAAAGAAAGCGACGAGACGAGATGCTTCGAAGAGATAAAAGGCCATCGTCGTTGATGCTGAAACTAAATGACGGTTCAACCAGAACTCGCTTCTCGAAATCTCTCTAATTGTTCGCTTTATCGAATGTTAAGTAATACGTGCCGCTGGTATTACGAACGAATCTCGAAATTTGTTGATATTCCGCTATTCGTGCGCTATACGCGCGAAGCGAGAAGAAACGGAAAAAGAGGAGGCTGCGAACCTACGAAAAATGCTGGCGCGTTGAAAAAGTTCCATGGAGAAACTCGCCGGAGCTTCGGACTCGCGAGACTTATTCGAATCGTTCGCGACGCTGCGCTGGAGGAAACACGACCACCGACAGAGCTTAGTCGGCTATCGGCTTTCTTTTTATTAAACCGATTCCCGGTGTTGTTTCGTTCGCGGAGCCATTCTGCACGATACGATACGAAGATAACGCGGTTATAGATCGTTGCATCGAGGAGTTTTCCATGGTATATTCGTTGAAAGAGTGGCGAAATAAAGATATCGTGTTTCGCGGGATGACCTTCTCGATACCGTGGAGACCGAGTCTCGTTCGTTCGTCGGTCATTCGAGTATTTCAAAACCGCTTGGCGTCGCGACCTCGACGATCGAGTGGCACCGAGCGTGCACCGGTGGCTCGTTTGAATTTTAGAACGATAGTGGAAACTCGTGTAGCCAACGCGAGTCGTGAATTTAACTTTCCGCCGTGACGCGGCGCGGTGGCGCGACGCGGTGGTGCGACGCGGTGGCAGGGCGGAATAGACGCCGCACCACGACACTGTGAATTAATTCACGACCTCCTGACAAACCGTTCACTGGCACAGACTACCCTTTGCACCTCGAACACCATTTACACGTTGCTGGACACCTCTTGCGTCGCACTCTTTCTTCCGTCTTCCGTTCCTTCTTTTATCTTACACGATTGTCACGACCAAACTTGCAGGGTTAAATTTATCGAAAGACGTAAGTAACGTCGTTAAGATTTCCGTTCTCGTTGCCTGGTCATCGTTTACCGGTAAAGCCGAATATAGGAGGAGAAGGACCGTGAAAGACGAAAGGTATCGTAGGATGGAAGGTCGCGTAAGAGGTCAACCGACAAAAGCTTTTCTTGTTTGGCAAGGTATAAAAAAGCAAGATGGCTAGGAATTCTCGATGACGAGGAGAAAGACTCTTGTTGCCTTTCATCTTCTCCGTAGCCACGACTTTACGTCTTTTGGTCGTGTTCTTACCAGACTGCTCGAAATAACGTTGATTGGCCGGAATTCTCTGAAAGAAGAAGAACATCGAAGGAAAGAGGACTGCTACGTCTTTTACACGCTTCCGTCGCGGTCGATTTCGTATATTCTTTTCGTCGGAGAGACGGTTTTTATACCGACAAGTCGATAAGTCAAAGTAGCGGACATTTTAATTATAGCGAGGCCGGATATTGCAAGGTACACGGAAAACGAATATATATATATATATATATATATATATTCTCTTAATTCTTGTTCGTTTTCTTATTCTTGTACCTGGTCCTGTTCTTCTTTCGTGGCGGGATTTCTTTTAACCTCTTTTCTATTTCGCGAGAACGAAATGCGATCCCGATCGCTCTCCGCGTTTTTATCGAAGACCGGAGATTGAATTATGATCGTCCCGCGGTATCGTGGACCGATTAATCTTCGATTATCGCGATGCGGATTCGGTCATTAAGAGACGTGCTAGTAGCCCGAAAGAATCGTAAAATGTAAGGTCGGTTTCTTTCCTCGAGCGAAAGCGATTTGACGCGGTAACCTGAACCATCGTGATAAAGGAACACGTAATTTTCGCAGAAGTAATTAATGTTCCGAATAATAGTGGACATTCGTGAAACGAGTACGTTTCCAATTTCGACTTGGAATATCGTTGTCGTTTGTTTCTCGTTCGGAGAATCGATAATACAGATTTTATACTTAACCGTTATAACTACACTCTTGACGTTCGCTATTCCGTCGCAAATAGACTTAAGAATCTAATTGAATTTCTGTCAGCGCACCGAGTGTTTACCCGACTCGAGAGAACAACTGTATTGTTTCTAAGGGTTTTCGTACGAGACAACCTCGCTAGAATTAGCCTCCTTCTCGGAACATCGATCGATCGATCACGCTTTAATTACGATGGCGTGCATTCGTTTAAAAGTTAGCGGTAACTTTGTCGGACGAGGGTCTAAGTGATCTAATTCTAAGCCGCAAAATGATCGCCGTTGGATTCTTTGCTATCTGGTTAATCGAGTTCGCGGCCCTTTTCCCAGAATCGTGAATAACACCGGGATGAATCATCTCGTCGCTTTCGCGATGTTCTTTTGCTTTCTCTTATTCGCGTGAACGTTTACAAATATTTCAACGGACGCGACTCGCTCCCCTATGATTTAAATACCTCCGCGTATGGATCTTTTCTGGTTTCTCGTAGTTACGATAGACATCGTAGCGTTGTAACGACGATCCGACTTATTTGAAGCATTCGTTCGAACGAACGGACAGATATCGAAAGAGTCGCGATCCGATACCGAAGTAGTTGAATTTGGCTCGTTTTCTGTTCGCGGAGTGGTCGGAAAAGTGGGAGGTAGAGGGTGGTGAGGCAACAGACATTTCTCCGGAGGAACGTTATCCGACGCCATACGTCGTCCGGATAATGCAAAGGGAGGCAAGCGGGTCGGTAAGAATAATGCGGCCGTTTCCAGAAGTCGTCGACTACCGAGAGCCGACGAAATGGATTTTCGCGAGTTTTCCATAGGATATGGGTTATGGGTGGTCGAGAATGGGATGAGATGTGGTAGCTAAGGCCAGCAGCGGGAGGAGGGTCGTGTCCCGGTCTACGAACGAAAAAGTGGCCGCGATTCGTATAAAGTGATTTTAAGTGAGAGCCAGCTCACCGTTTCAACCGGGTTTCAACCGGGTTTCAACCGGGTTTCAACCGGGCGAAAGTTCAACCCCCGTTGAGATATGGCTGCAAATATTAAAATCTGCTGCTGCCCGGTCGTCGTCACCCTTTCAATTTACTCCTGTGCTATGCTTGCCGATATCAGTGGTTATCATCCCTCGTTTAGTCTAATACTAAACTTGGTCCGATCGTCTGAAATTCGCGTTGCGCCTAAGCTATCGTATCGTGTCCATCGTACAAACCTAACGAAATCCTAACGAATTTTCTCCGTTAATAGGAACGTTTTCTCTTCGATTCGAGAACGGCTAGAGATTCGTTCGATACCGGTTGTTACGGTGATGTACTACTTAATACCGAATTGGAATAAAACGAAGATAACGTCGGTGACTGTTATCGAGGTTCGATACTAAATATGCTGGTATTTATATGGAGGAAGAAAGCATTTATTATTTCATGTGAACGACAGAGAAGCTCGTTCGATACATTAATTCAAACACTATCCGGTTTCTATGTTCTCGTTTCCGTTTCCCTTTATGGATTTCACCATGAACGCTCGGCCACTTTATTTCGACGAGTACGTCTCCTGCCGGAAATCGAAGATTGTCTCGAAGAGAAATAATTCTGCCATGCTCCCGACGATCGATGTCCCGTTCGAGGTAACCTGTTCTCCGTCCATTTCGCGATAAACGCGGTTCGACGTATCTCCGTTTCTTTTTTTTACCGGTACGACGCGATCCGCGGGATCCATGTCTCGTGCCTGTGCTTTTACCCGCGCGATCGGAAACGCTATTGAAAACCACTGGGCCGATGAGGAAGTTGGACACGCGCTCCGACCTCGAAACCTACGAGAGGAAGAATGGCCAAGCAGTTTTCACGGTAAGAAACTTGTTAGGTCAGACGTATTAGTAGAATCGAAGATATATTGCGTCCGGGAGAAGTACCGCGAACGCGAACTGCTGCAAAACGATCGTAATATTCCGACAAACTGCCGCTCTCGAACGGATTCTAATATTTCCTGGAAATTACTGCCTTATTCGTTATAACCGAGTCACGAGCTCATTTTTTATTATTTTCTCCGTTCGCGCCAGCGAAGTGACAAATTTGAAATTTCGTTAATCGTCGCAGTGAATAGATAATAACGAACCGATAAATGGATCAAAGACAAACCATACTTTTTGCCGTTACCTCACCTTCAAAATCGAAACAGTAATTTCTACATCATAATTCGAATTATTCGGGATTAAAGAACACGCGTGAAATAGTTATCGAGCGTCTAATAGTTATCAATTCTCGAAGCCCTGGCATTAATATTTTAACGCGACGAACGAACGAAGAATCGGAATCGTGCAGTACAAGAAACGATTTCGATGCTGGAATTTAGGAAGAAAAGTGAGATTGAACGGGGGAAACTGTTTGACGTTGGATAAGAACGTTACCGGAAGTTCGTTGAAAGGGTAACTTGAACTTTATATCCGAAGGTATTCGTACTTTGAAACGTTGACGGGCATCTTTGGATCTGCCGTTGGAAATCTTATTAAACTGTGCAGTTCGTGAACGCTTCCATCCGCGTTGGACTTTGATTCTCCCGTAGCGTAACTCGAAGGTACGTTCGAGCGCGTGTCAGACACTCGAGTGTTTTCTTTTGATCAGCGTACCGTGGGTCACGGATTGCAAAGTTCATCGAAAGATCGCGAATTGCTATAGAATCTTGTTGTAGCTCGACAGGAATTGAACAAAGGATACAGGCCAATGCGTAACTATCTTCGCCTTATAAAACGCGGAGATGATTCCTTTGTGCTTGTTCGAGAAACGAGAAACACCATTCGCCTATTTAGTTATTAGAATCTAACGAACGCGTATTTCCCTATCTGCCGAGCTTTCTTCGATTTCTAATTACGTATCTCCAGTGTACCGTATGCGTTAACGACGTCGAGCTGGCTAGCGTGGCTACAATTATTTCATATTCAGGGGGTCGACGCAAGCCCCAGAAATTGTGCGACGAAAAGTGTATCTCGGTTACGGATAATCGTGACACGGTCGACGGAAGAGATCGTGCAAAAGGAGAAAATCAGAGGATGAAACAGTTTCGAACGAGATTCGCTGGCGTACGTACGTCTAGCAGAGGGTATTCCCGAGGAAATATTCGTGTCGGTGGTGGTATACAGCGAAGAAAATTTTGTGTACTTATTGAGTTATGTACTCGCTCCACGTTCGTCGGATGTATCGAGCCAATTTAGGTGTCTGCAGCCAGATCGCCGCGTACCAGGGGCTGAAACGAGGCCAGAACGGGGGCGGAACATGGAAGAGCCGATTTCTATGTCAATATTTGCGAAACATTACGCCACGACGATGCAGCATATATTCACCAGCCGAACACGTACGAATCCTTGCGCGAGCTTCGCCTCGCCTCGCCTCGCTTCGACATACCTTCCTTCCTTTCCTACCTACCTACCTACCTTCCTTCCTTCCTTCCTTCCTTCCTTCCTTCCTTCCTTCCTTCCTTCCTTCCTTCCTTCCTTCCTTCCTTCCTTCCTTCCTTCCTTCCTTCCTTCCTTCCTTCCTTCCTTCCTTTCCTCCTTCCTTTCTTCCTTCCTTTCTTTCTTCCTTTCTTCCTTGCTTACTTACTTACTTACTTACTTACTTACTTACTTACTTACTTACTTACATACTTACATACTTATTTCCTTACGGAACACCTTTCTCTCTAACCGACACAAGGACGAACCACAAATTCCGCGTTATTGAATCACGAACTGCGGCTAGACTTTGTTCGACACGATCTGCATCGTATACGTTGTGCTTGGATTTATCGAACACCCTGCAGTAACCGTTGTCGTCGAATATTTTCGCGTTATGGTCGACACGTCGCGAAACAGACAAGAAAACTAAGAAAAAAGAAAAAAAGTTTCATTCGAGCGCAGACAGTGAACTCGTTGGTGCATTGTCGAACTTAGGGAAAATGGCGATGTAGGCTCCTTAAACTCGTCGAGAGTTTGCCAGAGTCCGTCTATACAAGCGAATTCGGTAGTTACTTTCTCGATTGTACCGATCGAAGGTTTAATCGCGCGTTGTAAATCTGGCCAGCGATGATCGTGTTTCTCCGTTGGAGAATCACCTTTCGCTCAATTAGAGAGCCGTGGATAAAATAAAGAAATCACGCGATCGATTCGCAGCGATCAACGTCGACCATTAATCTTCAGGACATTCATTTAACCACGCCAGGACTGGCAGCCCTCGTTCAATTTCCCACTAATTACATTCGTATTCGAGAGCGGAACTGGTTGTGGCACCGGTTACAGCTTAGGGAGCCGACTGCGAGTACGGCCAAACAGGTGGCAATGCTCGTTCGGGGTCTCACGGGTCTTCTAGCGGGGAACTAACGTGATTACCGCTCGTTTTTGGCTACCCGCGTACACTCGGAGTAACCGATGCACCGAACGATTCGTCGCTTGCTTCCTCCTCCTTTTTCTTCCTCTTTCCGTTACCTCCTTATTTCGACGAGCTACACAACTTACGGTCGACCTACATATTTCCTACTAATGATGGATTTTAATGTCGTCGACGAATCCGACGATTTCGCGAGCTCGTTCGTAGAATCGTTAAAACCCGCGAAAGTTTGGTTCGCGCTCCTAGCGATCTTCGTTTCGGCTTGTTGAACTACGCGTGTGGAGAAAACAACGGGATTGCGAGCGAACGCTCGTGAGCACCGTCTGATAAACTGTCGGTCGCTAACTACGCTAATTATTCCAAGTCCCGTCGCGTTACATCCTGAGAAACTTTACCGCGGATCTCTCGGGCCAAACTCGAATTACCAGAGAGGATGCGAACGACGAGACGAGACAAGACGAGACGAGACGAAACGACGCGACGCTCCACGCGCTTGCTTCTTCGCCAGAAATCAACTATGCTTGTTTCGCTTTTCGAAAATTTCATCGAAAATTTCATCGAAAATTTCATCGAAAATTTCATCGAAAAACTCGACGACACGGTATACCAACCTACATATAGCGGCGGTTACCTTTCAATGTCGTCTAATTTTATTCTCTACGTAATACATGTATTTATTTATTCGTCTGCTTTTTATGCCCTAATCTTTTTTGTTTTCTACATATTGCGATAGGTACATGTCGGTGTTCTAGCGTTGGAAAATAGCTCGTAAACGAGATCAGCTATTTCGTCGATTCGTTCTCGTAAACGCGCAGAAACGATACGATCGCGACGTTTCGGTAATTAGTGGACGATTTCAAGGAAATTTCCATAACAATGTAAGAATTATGACGTTGAATCGCGAGCGGTTATAATTCTCGTAGATCATCGAGAAATATCGATACGCGGAGCTTTAGGTGTCTATTTATTGTAGTATAGGTGTCGAATTATTGTAGTATCGAGAATTATTATTATTATACATACATGGAATCGACAAGCGTTACAAACGCTCGTCAGCAGTCGTCGGTGGCCAATCACCGGCCGAGACACGGCAGGACACTCGCCTTCACCTGGATTCCATTCGATCGTATTACGAATTTATCCATAATTCTCATGTAGAACGGTTCCGGATATAATTTGATTTTTTATTTTACATGCGGTAGCATGCCGCAAACGCTTTACGCGTTGGAAAATCATCACCTCTCGATTTCGTTAACGCGAACGCGCTCCGAATGCTACGCGTCGATCAACAATTACTAAGATTTAACCATTTTACCATCTTTACACCGGACGAACGTTCAACTTACTCCGAGCAGACACATTTGTTACGCGAATTCGTAATAATCGTATACGCGATAAACTTTTGCTCGATGTAGCTGTTCCTGAACATCGTTTTCAGTCTTTCCACAATAACTCCGAGTATATTGGACAAATAATTGGAGGAAAAAAATATCGAGCAACGGTCAAAGAGATCGTACCGTTCGTGACTAAATGGCTCGAACGGCACGGCAACAGAGAGAGAAATCGAATGGCAGTGGTTGGTATTGGTGGCGGTAGATAGGCGAGTAACGTTAGGCAAGTTGGAATGTATGCGTTACATAGGGCCGCCTATTTTCCAGCCAGCCCTGAAATTATCGGCGCGGTCTGAGCGAGGTCCATTGATTACCACTGGTAATTGCCATTACAACCTCCATCTACCCTTCGCTCTCCGCGCCACTCGAGCCCAACCCCCTACTACGTTGCAACGTAGTCCCGCGAGGGCTTCGATATATCCTCTGTATCGGCATTGAAAGTCAACCGTTTTATCGAGAACGCACCAGCAACCCTTATTCCATCGCCTATGATCGTCCGCTTCGAAGCGTGTTCTACTCGTTTCTGGATATCTCTTCGATTCGAGCCAGTCGATCCGAAAATTGATTAATAGTCGTCCTATCGTAACTCGTATTCTTCCTTCGGGTCGTCATTTTTTTCGCGACCTTCGATCCTTTTTTCGATGCCATTAAATCGAAAAAGAAGAGGAAAAAGAAGAGGAAAAAGAAGAGGAAAAAGAAGAGGAAAAAGAAGAGGAAAAACCAAAGGAATCGTACGTTCGGGGCAACTTTCAAAAATCCTACCGTTGTTCTTTACGAGTCGGCCAGTTCGATACGGGACGAATGGAAGAAGCTTAGTCGAATGTACGTGTATTTCTGGCGACCGTTCGCCGAGAATTGCAGCATTATTTTGGATTTGCTACAGTTTACGACCAGGCACGATCGCTGAACGTACATTTTTTTCGTCGCCGCTGCGAATAACCAACTATTCTCGCATTCGTTTCGAGTCGTCATCTCGACTCTTAGGATCCATCGTATACCGTAACAAAAATCCGCCAACTATTTCGACGTTTTATTTTTATTTTTATACCCTCGCCGACACGTTGGCCAGGACAAAACTATCCAAACGACCAAACGAAAATGTTCGATTCCGAATATCGATATTCGAACGGTGCGTGTATTTTCGCTCGGCACTATCCGTGGACGATCTTCGAGCGACGTAAAAATGATATTCGTGTGAAAATTTGAACGTCGTGTCAATTACGACGTGTCCGTAAACTGTGTTGCAAGGAAACGCGTTCGTTTAAAATGTAAACGACTTTCTCCCCTTTCCGGCCGCGCGATATGTACAACTGACGCGACGACGGTTACAGGCTCGTTCAAAATTGAATATCCACGTACAGATAGATGCGATTCTGCACGAATTCTGATCCATTCGTTCAATTCGGTTTATTACTAAGCGTAGAGCTACGAGCGATAGGTAAAAGAAAAGAGCGAACTAACCGAAGGAAGAGTAAAGCGGTAGGTCGCAGCGGTGCCGTAATCTCGCTGATAAACCATCGAATACCTACGTTGGACGTATGCAGGTAAAATCGAAAATAACGAAAAAACCGAGAGAAATATCCAGGTTGGCTTATCCGACTCCGGTCCGGGAACGAATATTCCAGGGAAAAAATATCATCCCGCTTTAATCCGCAAACGATCGTACCTACACGGCAGTCGATACTGCACGCACGGTCCATGCTTCGAACGAATTTGTTCCAAGAACACCCCTACGGACTGACTTCCAATCGTTTTATCATATTTCATCGTCCCTACTTTTCTACGAGAGTACGCGCATCGTTGCGATATGCTAATTTGTTCGTTCGTGCTCTCTAGTTATACTTCTCCCTGTATTTACGATAGAAGCATCGGAATTGTACAAGTTACGATCTATTTTCTTTTCCGTTTCCAGTGCCACCGGAACAGCCAACTATTCTGGATCAATGGGGCAGGATAGTGAACGGAACAGCGGGTCCCTACGAGGAGGGCGACACACCTTCCCTGACGTGTCGAGTAACCGGCGGTAAGTCTAGCAGGAAACTTGGATCCTGGCAAAAACATTAAAAAGAATCCTTCGTACGCATCGTTCCGACGAAAACGAGACGAACGAAAACGTTCTTCTTGTCCATTGGCTTTAGAAACTTTTTAGCCGTAGCTGGCTGCCGGTGCCGTCGAAAAAATCCCTACAGCTTTCCTTCCTTCTGAAACTCTCGAATCCGACGAAAACTCGAGATACGCGAAATTTCGGTAAACGCTCGTAACTTTCCGAAAGTTTCGCCAACTTTTTAACAACGCCATACACCAGGATTTCGAAATTTTTAGTCCGGGTAAACACGGCTGTCCCGGTGACCAGGGACAACCTCGAGGGGATCAAACTTTTCTCTCTTTCTAGCCGGTGAATCTTATCTCGCGAAGATCCGAGTCGAAGATCGCTGTTCGATTCACGACCGGGGGTACAGAAGCATTGCTTCTACGTATCCATCGAAACGTTGAATGAACGAACGGTCTAGAGAGCGGATTCAGTTTTACCGCGGTTACGTTACAATACCGTTTATACGAACGTTTCACCGCTTGAACGAATTCTAGCCTCCAGAGAAGACGTAATCGGTCTCCAAGTTCGTTCGCGACGCAACTCGGGCACGAAATCGTTGATTAAAGTTCGATCGAAAGATCCTGAAAAGGGTGTAGAGCGTTCTCGGCGCTGGGACGAACGAGTCAAAGCACCGGTGTCGTCGATTATTAGATCGAGCAACTTTTTATCGACGACCGAGGCTAAGTGAAAAGTTCCGCGTTCGTAAGGATACGAGACTGGAAGGAAGTCCTTCGTCTCGAAGAGGTAGGCCAAGGATGAGGAAGGATCAAGCGTTCTCGAGCGAAGCGGTAGAGGAGGAGCTACCAAAGTAGCTAGGTTCCGGTGTTTACTTTGGCAACTGGATCTAAATTTCTGTTTATAACTGCGGCAAACTTCTTCGGCTGCCTTAAAAGATTATTTCCTCCCCTCTGCTAGCCCCTGCGCCCCCTGCGCCCCCTTCGCTCGCCTCGTGTCTGCGCGTCTTCGTCGACCGGGGGGTCGGACCTTTTCCTCGAACACGTTTTTCCCTTGTCTATTCGAATTTCGAATCGTCCCGAATAAGTACGCGCGATTTATTCACGGAGCAGAGCAGTCTGTTCGAAAGGAGCAGAATTTTAAAAATATAATTCGTGAAATTCGCGAAGATCGCTTGAAAATAAAGCATTCGATACTCGAATAAATAAGAGGTCCGGTTCCTGGTGGATATCAGTTTAGAAGAAAGTTCTTCCGGTAATTAATTCGAAAGTCGATATTAAATCGATATTATTAATAAATGGTAAAGTCGAACGGGGCGAGAAGAATAAACGCGACACGGACAGGGGTTACATAAAACGAGTCGTTGTAATTGAAAAACATTTGTTTCTTTTTTCAACCGGCCGTGCTTCGAGATCAACGCGCAAATTCCCATCCACCAGAGAGAGTTCCTCGTGTCGGTTAATTATAGTTAATCGCTGCTGGCGTCGAAAACGCCGCGAAATATTTATCGTACGGCCCGGAGAGAAAGATAAAGCTCGCGTATTAACGCGTGTCTCGTGTAATTAACGCGACGTGTCCGCTTCAGTTTTTCGTTTCAAACGATCCCCTACAACCTCGTCCACTCGCCCACTCTTTTTCTCCCTTCCTCGTCACGGGTTAGGTTGGACGAATGAAAATGAACGCCGAAGCGTGAACGCGTTTCACGCGTTTTTATTGCATCGTTGCATCGCGAAACTCGCAGTAAACCTCGCTGCAAATTGCGAAAGATTCGAGACAAGTAGATACCTACCGTTCCTCAAATTTCCTCTAGAAATTTCTTCGCGTATATCTTTACCGTTCGCTACAATATTTCGTGCAACACCGCCACGTATAGCGCAGAGATAAGTAACCTGCGCTATAACATGTAAATTACGATAGTCGGGAAAGTTGAAATTCGACGTTATTAATATCTCTTCGTAGGAGGAGAAATGATGATAACGGGAAAAACGATCGAGAGAATCTTCTTTTCCCTCTTTAAGGGATGATTTACAATTAAATGAAAATTCTAGACCGGCTCGTACGGGATCGTTTGCGGCGGTTCCGCGAGCGTATTGTTAAGGATAAGCCGATCTTCTCGATATTCAATTTATACGCCGCAGTGCGTATGATCGATGCGCGCAGCTTCGATGCAATTCCCATCGAATCTGCATACGGCAATATTCCTCGCTTCGAATTTCGATGTATTCATCGAAACGTTGGGACCGACGATGAGTATTGAATTCGTGGTCGGCCACCTCTATATTTGTACCATAGTTATACAGTTTACGATACATCGGACCAAACGATTTTCCCGCCTTTCGCGCGATTACATTTCATCCTCTCCTCTTATCTTTCCTCGTCTACGACGTGCTCTACGAACGTTTCGTCACGCGAAGCGACGTCGAACGTTCGCATTAATTTTCCGCTAACTACGATCCGTTCCGACTAAACTCGTCTATCCTATATACGTGTAACCTTTTTATTTAATGTTAATTTCCTCGTCTATAATTTACGTTTCGGTAGCACACGGCTGAAACCTTCTTTCGCGAACGTCCGTTATACACGATTTACAACTAAGCCTAAGTCCCACCACGGCGCGCCGTGTTATCTATAATTTATGGCAATAGCAGCGAGAAAATTTTACGACTCAACCTCGCTCGCTGAATTTATTGCCAATTACTTGACTTCGTGCCCGGAAAGAATCGAGGGTCCTTCCTCGAGGATGTACACGCGCGTAAAGGCGAAGCGTTTCATCCCGTATCTCTGACCGCGCGTATCGCGCAAAGATCTTCCTCTCTTTCGCACGATATCCAGAGAAGATCGTGTTCCCTTCTCCCTATACGCCGCGAAATCTACCTAATCGAATTTATCTTTTCGCTGCTTCGTTTCTCTCCTTTCTCTTTAACGCGCGATATCGGTAAAATATCGGTCGCGGACACGCGTTCACGGATCGTCGGCGCGAAGATGAACCATCTTCCGAAAAACGAAGCGTTCGTTCGGAGCGGTGACGAGTATACGAAAGAAAAAAAAAGAATCGATCGCTGTCGGTCATCGAGTACACGGTACACCGCAACGAGCCAATTTACTCGAATAATTGTCCGATGGCTGGAGAAAGCCATGGAACCGAAGAGAAGAGTCTCCCTCCTCTCCTTTCTTTCGTGTTCGTTTTTCTTTCGCGTCATCGAGCCCGATGCACTTTGCCTATTTCCCCCGGGTGCACGCATATAATGTCTCGGGATCGCAATCTGTCGTTGGCGTATTGGCCGAGTGCAGGAAATGTTTATTTTTCAATCCTCCGCGCGGAACCGGAACTCGCACCGCCATAAAAGATATTAAAAATTATCGGAGAACGAGGCGGGCTAAGAGGATGTTTCGAAAGCGGGTTAACTAGGCACTGCGTATCGGCATTGACCTATGCCCCGACACGTATTATCCGTTACGCTTTAAATCATTAAAAGTATTGCGAATTTTCCGCGCTTACTTGCTCCGACAGCTATCTCCGTTCTCCCTCTAGGATTTCGAACGCTTGAAGTGTCAAACGTTTTTTTCTTTTTTTATGCCGTTCTATTCGGAGCGTCGAACAGCGCAGTCGCGAAAACTCGAGACACCGAGAGAGTCTCGACGCGGCCGCCTCGAATACGTGTACTAAATTTTACGATATTACGCCGGACTCGCCGCGTTAAACGATCGACAAGCGAAAAACGTTGTCGCCATTGTATCGGAAAGGAAAACGCGTTGCATCGGTCTAGCAGAGAGAAGGGAGGAAGTCGACTTATCGACGCTTACCCGATAATCCTGAATCAAGAGGTCCTCGAATCGAGCCCAGCGACAAAACGAAGAGAGCCCGAATCGGGCGGAGCTCTCGAATAAAGGGGCCACCGAGTCGAAGGAGGAAATCTGGCAAGGATCTGGAGCGGTAGGCGACTGGTATTTGCCTTAAGTAGAGTTCGAACCGCTGGTAAACTTGTTAGACGTGGGCGAGTAGCTACGGACCGACCTTAATCCGGCAAGATATCGTCCGGTATCCGCGGATTAAAATCCGTACTTTAGAGCTCCCTACCGAACAGATAGCGGCACGGTGTTGTCGTCGTTTTAAAGGGTGAGCTTGGAAGGGAGTTCGAATATAATCGGACAGTTAAAGTCAACGCCAGGGGCGTAGCGAAGCTATTCCCAGACCTAACCTAAACCGAAGCTAAACCCGGACCTCCCTTTCCACGACCGCGCCAACCACCGTCGCCTCGCCCTAAGGTCGACCCACCGAGTACTCGAGCAAACGAGCTCACGGTCGAATCGCGGAACGAGGCTGACACGAGCGAAGCGCGAACCCCTCGCGACCTACCTGCTTTACGTTTACGAATTTAATCGCTTATATCGCTTCAACGTATTATCCTGCCCGCGGTTTTCCAATTATTCGTTACGTATCGGTAGCGTGGCTAACAAAATTTTTCCTCGTTACCGCATGAACGAGGAAACACGGGAAAAGGGCCAAACGGGAAAACGAGAAGAGAGAGAACGAGACGGTTAAAATGCAATCTAGATCGGGGAGCATCGTGAATAACAACGACTCGAAACTAATCTAAGGGCGCTTCCATCGGAGATCAAGCTTGCAATTTCAAGTGTCGCGGCGATGTTGCGTCGAGCCTGATTAAATTGCGATTCCAGCATCGTACGCCATCGTGAATAACAATGAAAGGACAAACGCGAGTCCTGCGATGTCCTTTACGCTCCGATACTTATAAATCACGGACAGGATTCCGCTTTACCTCGCCGTTGCTCGAAAATAATCAACTCGGATCGATGTATACCTATGCAATTATTCCAAATAAAATTACTCCTTCTAATCTTCTAATCTACCTCTATCCCACGCTCTCCTCTTTTCTCCTCTTAATTTCTACTCTCTGCAACAAATGCTCTGTCAAATAATTTTGCAAACTGTTGCTGACATTTTCATTCGAACTTTCTGACACGAAAAAACTTTTTCTTAAGTACTATGCTTCCTTAGTCTGTTGCCGTAGAAAAACTTTTTCTCCGTTTCTACGTATGTCAGATTTACTTCGCTTTCATGGACACGAATTAGCCGCAATACGGAGAAACAAATATTATGATAAAAAACGAAGAATTATCCGATATCTCGTTTAAAAGAGGTATCTCGATCGTGCCTCGGGTTATCGATAAAACACAGGAGAATCGTAATCGCCAAGTACTTCGGTGCCTATTCGTTCACCGCCGTTTCTTGTACATATGTACGATATACAATCTATACATATATGTATTCGACCTGATCTAAACGTTAATCGGACCGATATTATCTCGTAATTTCGGTTAGATATTCAATTAAATATGTAATAAAATCTAGTATTTAATACCTACTGAAATGACGAGTATGCGAAAATATAGTTAGAAACAGTTTCCTAAATCATGTTCAATCGTTCAATCTCTATTCATCCTGATCAACGAATTAAAACACCCTCGGAAGAAGAGGTACCTGCTTCGAAATAGCCAAGTGCCATGGTTTTTCCGCGCTTTTTATGATTTCTCACCCATTACCAGCGGCTAGCCGACTCTTATAACCCGCAGTATATCATTCGAGCCATTTTATCACCTTAACCGGCAGCTTTCTCCGACGAAAATATGCATCTAGCTACGGAGCCGAGTATTATTCGGCTCGAGGTAGATATGTAAATCCGTGATATAATACGAAGTCTATTCACGAAGCGTTCCGTCGAATGGAACTCGATACGATATATCCTTCGATATCCTCTTCGAACCATTTATTTTTCGATAAACGTTACTTTCTGCGAAGCACGTAGGATCGCGAAAAAGGGCGACCGGTTAAAGAGATCGCTACGCCACCCTACACCGGCCTAACCCACCCCGTGGCGAGCTGGCCAAACCCTTATTTATCATTCGAGGCAAGTGCACCGTTCAGATTCTCTGCTAACACGCAATCGATTCGACGATTTAAACACGCTATACGATGCAACGAACGTGTGCATAATATTTACCCGTTATTTCTAACTATCGTTTATACATACTACTATATACGTAGTTTACTTTGGAAATATGCGGACACGTGATTATATGTATACATACATACTATAGTCGGTTAACTAGTTTTGTCACGTACAGTGTCAATAATATGGAGCGGCGAGTCATTATTTTAGCCCGCAAATTTTTATTGGCGGATTTCGTGACAGAACTTGACAACCGATTATGTCGCATTGACAAATGCACGCGATATTTACGCGATATTTACGCGATATTTGCGCGATATTTACGATAGGAGGGAAGAAGCCTGAAAGCGTAACGTCTTTGCGTAATCGAAATGTTGTGAAAGCATACGCGAGGAAACGAAGAAGCGATAGGTACTTTGCTATCGTACGAGCTTGATTAGGTCGAAAAATTGATAATGTATCTCGATATTGTAACAAAAGTTAAAAAAGAAACAGAAACGAATTACTGGAGAGTATACCCGATGAGTGTACGATCTCCAGACAGTATTCGCAACCGTTCAGAAATCACGAAGGAAAATCGTGCGGTGGTAGTATCGGAGTTTTTAATATTTCAGCCGCTTTGATCCGTCCTTCCGTTCGTTCGTCGTCCTGTAATTGATATTTATCGATCCTCCCGGAGGAACGAAGCTTCGCGACTATAACGCTTGGTTATCGAAGCGACCGGCATCGAACCGAAGCCAGAAAGTCTGCCGGTTTTTGTCTGGAGCACCGCATCCAAAACTCTGGGGTATCGGCTAATTTAAAAGTTCTCGAGAACTCATCTAGCCTTTAGTAGCTTCGCCGAAGCTCGTCCCACCCTCTTGTGTTTATACTACCCCCGTCGCCGTTCTGTCCACTCGCGAGGCTCGTCCTTACTACACTCTTTCTCCGCTTCTGTTTCCACTTTGCTTCCCCGGAAGAACCGTTCAAAGTCTTTCTTTTCTCTCTCGACCACTATCCACGAGTCGTTACGCTTCGTACGAGCCACGATTTACTCCGCTTTTGTGGCCGGATGTATTAGTAAATCTTCCGGAAGACTCGTCGCGTTCGATCGAGTTCTTGCAAAATGAACGCTCGACTTTCTCGAGAAATTCCAAACTGCATACATATTAAATGAAATATTCAATGAAATATTAAATGAAATATTAAATGAAATAAAGACTCTTATGATTTGTTTCGCAGGTAAACCGGAGCCTATGGTTCGATGGTTAGTCAATGATCAGGTGAAGGACGAAGAGTACGAGAAGAACGCTGGCGACGTTATAGAGAACAGGTAGAGGGATCTTTCTACTTTTTATTCGACCAAAAAAATCGTATTTTAACTATAATTTTTCTCAGGTTAAACTTGCAACCGATCACTCGAGCCGATCTTGGATCGAATTTCACCTGTCAGGCACGAAACACGGACCTGATAGAACCAAAGGAGTCTTCGATTAGTCTGGAGCTGAATCGTGAGTAATCTCTGAATCTTAATTATCTTTATAGAATATTAATTAGATTTACTACAGTCTTCGTTATATCGTGTATTTTATTTTTGTCGGGCTAATCGGTGGGCATAGACGAAAAGAGAAAAGGAGAACGTAGCGGTAAACGTTAAAACGTTGAAATGTTAAAATGTTAAAATGTTAAAATGTTAAAACGTTGAAACGTTGAAAGGTAAAAGGCAGAAGGAAACGAGCAATTGGCCGAGGTCGAGAGACCCATAGGCGGTGGCGGATGTCGTTAAAAGAGGAATGAAATAAAGACAAGAAGTAGATACAAATTCTTATCGCGTGGCTAACAAATCAGAAGCCTCCACCCCGAGCCTATCTTGTCCCGCATTAACGATAAGATCTACGAGACGGTGCGCGGTGCGGTGCGGCGAAACTGGGCCAACATCCTTTTGCTCCCTCGCCGCTGTGAATCGCCTTTAAGGGAAGATAAGGCAAGATAAGGACGAGAAATATATTAAATCCAAGCCTGGAGCCCCACCTTCGCTCATCCATCCTAACCTCCTACCTTCTAAGCTAAGAAGCCACGAAAGCGAGCTATAACCACCGAGCTTTCGCGAAATTAGAATTGTTCGTTAACTCGTGACCGTCCTATAGGACGAAACGACGGGGCGAGATACTAATTTCACGAGTAAACTGAAAAATTCATGGATCAATAATCTGGCAGCTCGGTCTTGCCGTAAACGAGCATGGCTGTAACGACAATGACAAGAGAAAGGAGAAGTCGCCAAAGCCCGGAAGGCCTGTCCGATCCGACCCTTGTCCCGCGCGCGTCTTCGACGAATAAGCGAACCAAGAATTTACGGCAACGGCTTCTGCTCCTCGATCTTCGTCGTAGCCATCTCCTTGCGAGATCACCCCGAGAACGACGTTCGATCATCTTTTGCGCCGAACGTTGCTCGTCACGCCGTTCCACGATCGCGTATCGCCACGCGTCTCTTACTCCCGTTATTGCTCGTCGTTCTTTCATCTGGCCGTACCTGCTACGAAATCCGCGAAAAGGACAGCAACACCGAGCTGATTGATCGGCGCCGAATGATCGGTGCTTCCGAAAGTCACGAAATTTTCGACCAAACGGACGACGAAATTGAAGACCCGTTATTGGTGAACGAGAACACCCATCATAGCGGCGAACGAAAATAAAAAAAAAAAAAAAAAGTCCAAAGCGCTTGGTGCGCAGCGACAACGAAACGAGCGAAGAGAGAGAGAGAGAGGAAGAAAGGTTCGGTGTACGATACAAGAAGGAGGAGGACATCGCTAAAGCGAACAAAGATAGAAAGAGATTGATCGATGCTCGCTCTTTGATTTTCGCGACCTGGACCAAGTGACCATGCATCGAGCGTGTATTCATCTCATGGCTGCTGGAACGAAAAACGAATGAGAAATTAAAAAAAAAAGAAAAAAAGGAAAAAAAAAATAAATACTCCGAACGGTGACGAGGCAAACCATTGGATCGGTGGGCCAACCGGTATAGAGGGTCGACGAGATTGCGGATAATCGAAAAGGATGGCGGTTCTGGAAATCGGACGGATGAAATTTTCGCGCGAGGACGCACGAGTTCGCTGTTCGTTGTACAATTTCTTGCGCAACGATTTCTTGGAAAACCTGAGCGACGCTCACTGTTCGATAAACGGCGATATCTTCCTCGCAGACTACAGTCGAACTGACGATATGCCGTAGAAAAGATCGAAAACACTGAAAGTTCAAAGTTGACATTTGAAATAAGACATGTTTCAGTGATTTTGAACGATTTTGAAAAGCTCGCTTTTGCTAAACGGAAGCGAAGCTGTAAACGGGAGCGACCAAAGAGAAATATCGAAACTCATTATAGCGGCTGGTAGGAGGCGAACAAAGCCGAGCCAACGTATACGAACGCGTTTTCATAGTTTTCATATTTCACGCGCGAATGGATCGTATCTGGCCGGTATTGGCCAATTGGAAACGCGAATTTATCGTCCGTCAAAGCGATCGTCGCCTCGGTCGTAACGCGGGAACGACTATCGTTCCGAGCGTTTACACACGGCCCGGAAAAATCAATGTTTACCACGAGTAATGATCGGTTATCGAGGTGAAACTCGGCAAGAAATCGGCAAATATCCTCGTGACGGCGTAACGTTGCTGTAGCGTTGGCTACGGCCGTCGATTTTTCCATCCGAAAACAAACGGGACATCCATGAATTTCGAGGTATCGTTAAGCACGTACTATACATATACGTATAGTACACGGACGAATCTCGGTTTCGATTTTTCTCGTTGGCAAGTTCGATAATGACAAATGACTGGCAATTGACCCGTCGAAACTTTACTACGTTAAATCGGCCGCACAATTTGCATCGAACTCGCGTAGACCCAGCTCGTTTATCCGCCTTAATTATCGGTTCGCTTTAATTATCGCGCCCGATTAGCGTCATCGGTCCGCGTGATTGCGGGACTCGCTGATTCGAAAAAAACAGGACGGAGGAGAGGCATTATGTCGTTCGGCTAACGACGCGACTCGTTCGAAATCGAAACGATTTTTCATCGATCGGACCGACTACGTACTCGCGCGTACACGCCTCTGCCTAGTACACGCTACCTATTCGCGTGTTGGTCTACTACCGCTAACTTCGAACAAGTAGCCACTGCTGGTAGAAAGTGTTTTCGCTTTGATTTTTCGCGCATAACGAACGTTCTTTGATTTTGCAGTGAAACCTTTGACGGTGATGATAAGAAGGCCAGGGAGAAAAGGAGTCGGAAACGAATCTCTGCTGGCAGGAAAACGATACGAGGTGGAATGCGAGACCACCGGTTCGAGGCCACCGGCGGTGATCACTTGGTACAAAGGACGAAGAAGACAGCTAAAGCACACCACGGTGAGAGAAAATATTCTAATAAATAGCTAATTAGCCGTACCTTGTCCTTCGCCGGGGCTCTTTCTATATTCGACCAGTCATTTTTTCCTCGTTCTTTCCTTGTCTCCTCGTTTTTTTTATTAAAGAACCTCGAGTGACCGGAACTCGTGTCGCAAAAATTTCCTCACTGACAACTTAATCGAATAGAGTGGTCGAAGAAAGGAGAAACAAGAAACGAAAAATGGAGAAATTCTGAATCGAAATGTGCTCGTACTTAATAGACTGCGCCGTTAATGATGTCTCTGTTCGATATACACCGTAGCGAAATACGAGAAAATAACAGGAATTACGCGTTTCGACGTATTCGTTGTATTCGTGGTCAAGTTACGAAACGAGAGCGCGCGTCTAATTAATCGGCGATAAACAGCGGCGCGATACGTAGAAACGATACGCGATGCGAAGCTCGTTAACAAGGTCGGTAGTCGAAAATATTATTTCGCAGTTGTCCGTCGATAGCGAGGCATTATTCGCTCGATTGGAATCCGATAATCCGTTCGCTATCGTTTGCTAATTATTAGCGCATCGCCTTGACGGAATTTGTCGCGTCCCGGTGGCGGAACAAAAGGCAACCACGGCATTTAATTAACAGCTAAGCTGCTTATTATAGCCGGTGCCGCGTTGGTCCCGGTGCTTGTTAATTAACCTGACCCGTTCTCGAGGGCTGGACGCTAGCTAGCTAGCTAGGATGAAATACGGTAACGCGTGCTGACACTAAGGTATTTCAATTTCACTTCCTTGAAATTTAAATCAGAATGTCTCGTAAATTACGTCTGTTGCCCGCTTCCAAAGCTTAATGCTCTTGCTCGTAAACCGAGATAGCGGCACGCCGGTGAAGCTCGATTAATCTCACGAAATTTTTAGTATCGTTCGACCGCGAAATTGCGAACGGTATCTGCTCGTGAATCTCGATCATCCTGAAACGCTTTCGATCGTTTTGCTCGCGTTCGAGCCGGCTCGATACACCGCGCCGTTACCCTTTCTAAATGGTAGAACCTTGAATTTGCACGTTGCCTCGTCCACAGGAAAGCTGTTTATTTCGATGAAAAAATCTCTATCGAAATCTGAGCGACAGAATCGAAGAAAAAGAAAAGCAGTCCCTATGTAACGAACCTGCACGATTCCCGACGAGAACTATGCAACGATTCCTCAACGACTGGACTAAAGAGCCATTCGAGGACAGTAGCTAAATCGTGGCCAGTTCGATTTTCCGCTACTGCCTCGAACAGAATTACGAGAAAAGAGAGAGGGGGAAAAAGGAAAATCAAAGACAGATAGAGTCGCGTCGAAAGAGGTCCGTGTCTCGGCCGAGGTAGACAGAAAAGGACGGTGTATCCATCGGGAGTAGGAAACAGACGAAGAGGAGAAAAGGTTGAAAAGGTCGAAACGCTCCGGGGAACCGATAACTATACCCCTTGGCGTCGAATCTTTCCCTCGGGAAAGCTTCTCAAGGCGTAGAAACAGGGAAGAAGCGATGGAAAAGACGAAGAGAAGAGGACGAAAACGAAGCGGTGGGACAGAAGTAGAAAGAGGTTAGAGGTTGGGTTAGGTCCGCTCGAAACGGATTGGATTCGAAGTCGACAGCTTTCGGGCTCGCGTCCGATTGTATGAGCAATGAAAAGAGAAGAAGTGGTTGCGCCGGATAGATGGAGGTCAAAGGGAGGGGGGGGGGGGGAGGGGGGCGGTTGAAAGGTACGATCGGTGCTTTCGAGGAGAGTCGATTGAATTAAGCAACCACACCTGTCGACTCCAGATATTTTCATTGGCGCCATGCTAATTGCCAATTAAGCGATCCCGATTTCGACGATTTCGAAACCTCTTCGCGCCGCGCCGCGCCGCGACGCACCTCCGATCCTATACAAACGGTTGCTGTCAATTTTTTCCAAACTTTCGCCAAATTATTTATAACGAACATATTCTTCTTTACGACGCTTCGTCCAAGTCCTAGCGTCGAAATTCTATCGTCCTTAATTCGCCGGCCGATTTCCGTTGGTACTTGGTCTCGATATCCGTGCGCGTACCTCCGAGTCTCGACTTTTGCCAACCGAGAACAAAACGAGAAAAATCGATTTATTCGATTTTAAAAGAACTCAACGAACCCTTTTTCTTCGAGTTTCTCGCTCGAACGAGCAACATTGTTATACACCGTTATAGCAACATTCGTTGTTCGCTATTCTTCTCCTTTCCTTTTCTCTAGCCTATCTCGAAGCTTACGAATTAATCATTTCATAGGTAATAACGCGCGCACGAGCACGCTTTTCAAAACATTATTTGTAATCTCGCTATTCTGTTTGCGATTTTCACGAATTCGAGGCTGCACGATCAAACTTGTCGAAAGTTCGTCGTTCGGATCCTAAATTACTTGTCATTATTTTTGTTCGATCGCAGAATCGAATCTTACCCACAGATACAACTGAATCACCTTTATAGCTCGATAAAGAAGGAAAATTATTGAAAAAGGGAAAAGTTGTGTGTTCGGTAAACGGAATTATGGAGACTAACGAAAAATCAAGTGACACTTTCGCGAAAGGATTTACTCGGGTTGTCGGACCGTTCGAAATTTATCGAGCACGGAAAAATAACGAGCACGGTACGATTCGAGACGTGCCGTAGATCCGACTATGAATATCCCGTACTTTGGAGGATTCGATATAGAAAAGGCTGTTCGATCCGTTAAACGGCGCAACGCGAGCTTGTGATATTCGACGTTTCCAATAATACACTCGCGAAGGCACTGATATTGCCTTCGAAATGAACCTGCCACAATACATTGGCGTAACAGAAAATTCCACCTTTTCTCCTGCACGATGCTGTCCCATCACGTTTTCAAACATTGCTAGACACGAAAATCTTTTGTCTCTATAAATTTCGCTTATTAATAAAAGCTTCCAAGTTATAATGATTTGTTCTAGTTACTTCGTAGTTATCGTTATGAGTAAGACTCTCGATGCGTCCGTCCTATACTATAAATACTATACTACGTATACATATGTGTTTATACGCGTAGAATTTTGAATATCGATAAAGTACAGGAAGAGTATTTCACCGGGCCGTAGAATTTCATAGAGGAAAAGAGGAAAAGAGAAAGAGTGACAGGAAGCGATGAATTCTGGTGGATTCGGAAGCCATAACTACCAGTTTCCCGGCAAACTCCGCGATGCGTTACAAAGTTAGAAGCCCTTTTAGCTGCTTCCGAAAGCAGAGCGCGAAAATCGGCGTCTAGGTCGATGGGAATATTCGATACTCGCCGATAATGTACGTAGCAGTGTGTCGGAGCGCGCGTTTCCGTCGGTTCGCCGGAATACCAGCTAAGCCGCTCTCACCAGTCTATACGAAACATTTTACCCGATTTCCAGCCGTCAATGGCCCAACACGAGGCGCGATCAAAACTCGGAGTCGTATCAGAAATTGTTCGTCCGATATTAGAGAGAAATTTAATAGGAAAAATTCCCGTTACGTTACCCTTACGCTTATCGAATCGTCGCGAGTCCCTCGCACGCGACAGATAAGCCGCCGACCAAAACCAATCAACTATCGCTCGTGTTTTCCTCGTTGCAACATTTATCCGATCCACGATCGTCAAGCTGACGGAGAAGGGAGAAATCAGGTGTTCCGGAATTCATTAAAATTCCCCGCGTTCCTCGAATATCCGATGCGAGACAAGGAGTTGTTCCATCGGTGAATCTTCACACGTATCTGGTCGGTGGATCGTCAAAGAATTTTAATTTCACCGCATAAAAGTCACGGAAACACGACGGCTGTTTTGCTCGAATTAGAATTCAGCCGCGTTTCCATCGGTGTCTGTCGTTTACCCCGTTAATCAGCCCGTGCAGCAAAGTCTTGGTCTACGCGCAGGAACAGAGAAGGACGGAGAACTCGGTGAACAGCGAACAGGAAGCTTTGCGAGACTGTTGCCGGACGGATAGAGCGAAGCGTCGTTAAGCGTTCTGGCCAGGGCTTTGTTAATCAACCGCGCGAAATTAATTAGGGCCGCGTGTCAACGTGCGCCAGACAACGCGTCGTTTCTGATTCCGGATTATCGATAATCTGACCATCTCGTACTCGGCTTTCGGTAATTTGTCGGCCACAGGAAGGAAAAAGAGGATTCGGCATCTGGAGCTACTCGAACGTAGCGTGGCAGGGTAAACGAGCAAGATAGGAAACGGACGATAAAGGAGTTTTCGCGATGACGCGGAAGGTGGCGCGACGTAGACCTCCTTAAAATTCCTGTTGGCACCATCATTAAGCGTCGGATAATAAAATATAACCTCGTAGCGAGGCTTTGCGCCGCGAGAAGAGGAGGTCTACTCCCGGGAAACGAAAAGGCCGCCGCGGCCAAGCTACCAGGGTGATATTAACGTAAGCAGGTCCTACGAGCGACGGAACACGTACGCCGTTTCTATCGCGTTACCGTCCTGATTATCCTATAGTCATCCGAGACTGTCTTTAACCGTTCGTCGTTCCGTCCCGTCGCGTCCCGTCGCGTCCCGTCGCTTCCCATCGTGTTACGTGGACTCGGCTAGAAAGCGTTTCGTTAGCGACCAGATAACTACGATAGAACACCCACATGTATTATCCTTATTCCCTATTCCCTCGAGACGCGGCCGCATCGACTTCCTTAAGAGCGTACAAACATTTCGAAGCGAAATCTCGCGAAACCTTTCAACTTTGCTTCCCTTTTACGTCTTTGTTTCTTCTATTCGCCGCGATAACGTTCTCTCGACGGACAATTAATTCGTTTCGTACAGTTACCGAACGACGAGTGTACGAATTATTTGTTGAAAACCGTTGTGCCGGTCATCGATTCTCCCTAATCCGATGTGTCCATCGTTTTCGATTTCGTTTCGACGCGACGGTTCGAATACGAGTCGCATACCCGCATATACACATATACATATGTAGAAACATACGTGTACAGTGTACCCGCGAGAGCCAAAGTCGACGGTTGTATCGCCAGAGAATTTTGTACGCGTAATGGAATAATTAGCGAGCGTCTATCGTGCCACTGAACGCATTAAACGTGTTCGAAGAGCATCGAACTTGCTGAAACTCGACGAGTTAAGTAAAAGATATCAGCGACGTAAGAGAAGAAGAAAGTTTAGGTTGGAGTCGAACGCGGTATCGAGTGACGCGCTTTGAAACGAAATACCGAGGGGATCGTGGCGGTTTTTTTGGTAGCGTCGGTACCGGTCGGCGTCGCTGGGAAAATAAATGGAAAAACAGGGTGCAACGGTACGCGGCGTGGCGCGACGCGACGCTAAAATCTCGCGTCAGAAGCTGGTGCTGGTTGCCGGTAAAATTCACGCTCGGTGGAATCCGGCGCGGTGGGGCGGCGCTCTCTTTAGAAAGGATTCCAGCAACGGCGTTAGCAGGACTCCGGGTCCTTTCGAATCCGGGCTAGCAGCACGAATGAATTTCCAGCAGATGTTGCCAAGCGTTGCTTACGGTCCGCCTCTCGACCTTAATATAACCAAAATTAACCATGGCGGGAGTTGCCGTCGAACTCGTTCCCAACCCCCTTCAACCCTTTTACTTTTTCTTCTTTTCCCCTTTTTATCTTCTAACTGGCGTACTCGTTTCTCGCCGTCTTGCGCCGCGGAATTGAAGCGGCGCGCCGCTTCGAACGGATTCCACGATATTATTTTGAAAAATTACGTTTGTTCGAGCCAGGAAAGTACCGTGCTAAAGATTTTGCCATTTCACCGAGAGTAGGGAAAAATTCAGGGTAGAAAAATTTAAAAAAAAAATCGTGAAAAACGTTTGATATACTCGGAATGTTCTCGCTTTTCTTTCTTTTCGTGTTTTCTTTTCGCCCAAGAGGATCAGAACGGCAGCCGTTCGAGAATCTTTGCACCGGGAAAATCGTGAAAAATCATTAAGAAGATTAATTTAATCCGCTGAAGAAAAATATCGGTTTTCTTGGTAAGCGGGATCAGAACTCGTAGAAAAATTTTCGCATGGAAAAATTTGGAAAATTCGTCGTCAGGTTTGCCGTGTCTACTCGAGACATACTCTGGCTGTATAACGAGAGAGGATTCCAGGCAGCCGCGTATCGGTTTACCGTCCTTTCAAATCTTCACTTTTTCTTCGTCGGATCTTTGCTTACTGGCTCGAAGATTTTTCTAAAAAGGAAAGATGCATGATTTTCGAGTAGCCGTATATGTACGTATAACTTGGAACGTTGCGTTACGCAGGACGAGCGATCGGAAAATCGAACAGTGAGCATGGTGGAATTCGAACCTGGAGTGGAGGACCATGGGAAATCGATCACCTGCAGGGCTGAAAATCCAAACGTGACGGGACTGTTTGTTGAGAGGTCCTGGAAAATCGATGTCGTCTGTAAGTATGGAATTAGTATACGATAGCTTATCGACGTTCGTTACAACAACGGGACGACAACAACGGTTTCGTTCATTTTTACCTTCAATTTTCTCGCCTTTCTTCATTTTCGAACCGCTAACTTGTACACTACGTACATATATCGTTACATTTATATCGTTAATACTACAGGATAGAAACGTTAAGAGACAAGAGTAGCGAAACGCTGACGAGTTGGAAGATGGAAGAATGAATTAGCGAGAAAAGGAAGGAAAAATACTTCTTTTTTTTTTTTTTTTTTTTTTTTTTTTTAATCGAAACGGGCAAATTCATTGCCAGCATCTTTTCTTTTACGACCTGTCCGTTTCTATACACTGCATATACGTATACATATATACATTTCGTTCGTTTTACGATCAACTAGAGCACCGAACGGTTCCGCGAAGATACGCAGCGATCGGTATCGTTGAATTTCGGCTGTAATTCGTTCGAAATCCGATGGAGGCTGTTTTATCGTAGCTGTAAAAGGAAAAAAAAAAGAAAAGAGGATAGATGTATGGAGGACGAAGGAGATAAAGACAGAGACGAAAAGAACGTAAGCGGAATAGAGAAGAGTGTGCCGAACGTAAAAGGACTCGTAAATCGGCCGATTTCACGATATCCGTCGCCACCGCGAAAGACGAGTCCAAGGGACACGCAGACCTTCCATCGATACTTTAGTCTTTTATGATGTTCACGCGAGGCATATGCATAGAGATTAAAGGCCGTCGACCGAACGAGGAACATGTTCCGAGCGTCGAAATCATCGAATATGCATTTACGTACGCTCGTAAAAGATCGTGGCGAGGAAGAAATCGGGACATCGCTTCGATTCAGGTGGCTGGAATAACGCCAGAATATGTCGGATCGTCCTTGTATTCTTAATATCGACTTTCTAACGAACGGGAACGTGGACGCGCGAAGAATTTGCTCGAGCAGGAATCGCGACGATTTACGCGGACGCAAGGAAGAGATTCAAGCAATCTGTTTGTTGATCGCGACCGAGTAAATACATATATTTCGGTACTCGATTAACGACTGCCCTAACATCGGCAATTTTATCGACAGACTTTTGGCTCTCGTTAAAACTTGCTTTATTTCGTCCAGCCCTCGTGTATCTTCGTAAAGGTATTAAGAAGAAGCCGGTATAGTATGGTATGATATGGTATGGTATGGTATGGTATGGTATGGTATGGGAAATGACGTCACGTCGCGTATCCAATTACGTTGACCGTTGCACGGTATCACTGGAATTACACGGTTGCCATCGGTCCGACATGTCTGCCCCGGCTTTTTTGAGTCGTGTACGAGCTCTCGATTCGCGAGAAACGAGGAAGAAAATGAAACCGGCAGAGGTCGAGGGAGGAATTTATTGCGATCCTGGAGCAAAGGATCTTGTCGGTTCGCGAAGAGCAACGGAAAAATAAGGGACAAGGGAACGATGCAACAAAGGGTCGAGGGTTAAAAAGCGACGAGTAGTCGGAAATGATGAAGGGAGAGGACGCGATCAAGCTAATTAATATAATCTCGAAAGAACGGTGTACATCGTGGACAAGGAGCATGGGAGAAAAAGAAGAGCCAGTGGAAACGGAGGGAATTTATCGTGGTGCACGATAAAATTCTGCGAGAACGCTGGAAGAATAAACTCCACCTCCGGGCTAGAGAAGAGACCGACAGGGAGGGAGCGGTATGATTAAACTAATGAAGACGGCAAATGAAAGAGATATAAGCAGCGAAGAAAATACCGGAATTCCTGAGGGGTGTGGCGCAAAGAATCGCG
The DNA here is from genome assembly GCA_036983795.1 of Megachile lagopoda. Classification (NCBI taxonomy): domain Eukaryota; kingdom Metazoa; phylum Arthropoda; class Insecta; order Hymenoptera; family Megachilidae; genus Megachile; species Megachile lagopoda. The sequence goes on from CM072789.1 coordinate 15,344,484, forward strand.
TGGCGCGACGTATCTCCGCTGAAAAATAAACCGAGTCCATTGTCCTTTCCTACAACTATAACGGTTCGATCTTATTTAGTAACGCCGCTACGTACTTTGTAGAATTACCAATTACATCGACTCGATAAGTATTCGACGACGACGCGACGACTCGGTATCGACGAGAAATTAAATATAACAAAGCGAAAGAGAGAAAGGCTAGCCTGTGCTATGGAAGCGTAACAGGGGTTTAAATACGTATTTCCTATCGTCGTAGAGCGGACAGGTTGCCACGTGTTGGGGACGAGCGCGCCTTAAGCCTCGAGGTATCAAGTTGATGAAATTCTACGAGGGTGGAGCCCACCGTGACGATAAAACGTATCAAAGCCCTTCATCTTATTCCCTCTCTCTATGAGAGAGAGAGAGAGAGAGAGAGAGAGAGAGAGAGAGAGAGAGAGAGAGAGAGAGAGAGAGAGAGAGAGAGAGAGAGAGAGAGAGAGAGAAAAAGAAGTAAAAGGCTACTGTACTCTGTCATCCATTATCGGCTCCGAGTCGTTCATCTATTATTAACAGCTTCATCGGTTGCTTTAATAACGTCCTACAGCTGAATGTCGCGGCAACGTTCAATTAAAATTGAACCGTTAGGAGGAAAAACGTAGATAACCGGTAGATGTTACTCGCGGTAATCGCTGTTTATCCAATTTGATTGCAGATCCGCCGATCGTGTCGTTGAACCTCGGATCGACCTTGAGTCCGGAAGACATCAAGGAAGGCGACGACGTCTACTTCGAGTGTCACATTAGAGCCAATCCACCTTGGTCCAAGCTGACGTGGATACACGACGTACGTACGCGCATGTACAATTTGAACACTTTCGCTCGAATTACTTGTTGAAAGTCGAATTACTCTTGTCCGATGTACATGCATACAGTCTCTTTCGTGTTACGCGGTGACTCTTCGAACTAGAATATCCGATTCTCGCCACGCGTTCGAATTGGACGCGTGTTGTCTCGTCCGACAAAAGGTGCCGACAAAATTTTTCCCGGAAAATTTGCGACGTAAAAGCTGGAAGAGCGTAGCTGCAACGTTTCGGATAATTTACGCGACGACATCCGCGAGAGTAAGAAGACTCCGGTAGAACGGTCCGTTCTTATCCGCTTCGTTTCGTCTCGCCACGCGGCGCTTGTGCACTGGCTCGTATATCGAGCACTAGGTAAAACTTTAAATCCTTTATTTGCATAATATATGAGATCGTTCGGCAGACTCGATCTCGTGGAGCGCCGTTAGAACGCGAACACTTAAAACCGTGCGCCATGAAACGCGTTACGTTGGAAGCCGATCATCTCGCGGATTTACGTTGAGCAACGATAAAAGACTTTGCACACCACTCATTCATTCTCCCTTTCCTTTCCTTTTTTCCGTCGTTATACGCGGAATTACGTTCGTTAGGATGAACGGAAAGTTTTTACATTTTTCCTCGTTAAGAGTCGGTACATTAATTTCGCCGGGAACGAGTCCAATAACTGAATTTCCATTATTTCTCATTGCTTCGTTTTCTCGCTGGTTTCTCGACAATTTCTCCAACGAGAACCGAACCTGCTATTTGTAATCGGCGTACATCGATGGGATGGAGATCCGTTGTCGTACATTTGCATTCGAAATTTATACACTCTGCATGAATTCGATTCGAAGCACCCCTATCCATAAACAATTTATACCGTTACGCGACCATCTAATATCTTAATATCTGATCGATCTATACATGGGTACAATACGCATCTATTTACATGTACATGTAGCGTTTCGAGTATGACTTGATAGGAATACGCTTTTTTTACGCGTTCTTACATCTTAAAGATCGGACGATCTTTTCCGCGGATACGTGTCGCGTCGTGTCGTTTCGTGTCGTAGTCGAAGAGTAGAACGATACCAGGACGAAGAGGTGGGCTAATGGCGAGACGGTAGCAGCTGCTACAACGTAACGTAAGAGATTTCCGTCGAAATTGCATCTTAAAAATATGAACCGACTTCGTTTCTCGGGAACAGTCGTAACCTTGGCTTACCTCTTGTGTCTCACTTTACAGATTCTTCCCCGCCTTTCTCCCCCATTTTCTCCACAAATTTCATCTAGTCGCAGATCTTTTGCAATATTTCTTTTCGATTCGCTGCGTCACGCGTGTTAATATTTTATCGCGGAGATGATGAAATTGACAAGGTGGTGACGGATTTAAAACGGAAATAACTTTCTCGAATATCGCCGGTGTGGCTTCGGTTCGGAGTAATTTAAAACTCTATCGCATATAATCTAATAATATCCGATCAGATTCGTGTCGGTCCAGAACGCATGAAATATACTTTCGTCACGACCGAATGTTATTTTTCGTTCCAATCGTGACAATCGTGACGCGTAAAATTGGACACTGTCAGATTTCAATCGATACTTTACGCGAAATAGCAAGTTGTAGGGAAAGAAGCTTACAGCTCGGATTAAAATAAACCGTTTATAAAAGAGTGAACGACATCGGACGTCGACGGAGTAACGGACGGTGGGACGAGCGTTCGCGTAACACCCGAATCGAACGAAAACCATCGACCTACGCCTCTATAAGAGGTTAGCAGAGGTTGCAGCATCCAGAATCTCGGCTTCGATTCCCAGCGGAGCGCCTTCAGTTTCTATTTTTCACGGATTCCGATGTTCCTTCTAAAAGCTACCGTTATCGATTCGAAGATCGATCACCGTATCGCGTCAACGGAAGAAACAGCCACACCTCCCTGAAGAAATAAACGCTGATGGCACACTCGCGATAATAATGTTACGCGATAAGGCGACCGTATAATAATACAATAATTAACTGGGTTGGGTAGCTAGCGATATTAGCAAAGTAATAATTGGATATTAACGATATTAATAAATACAAAGTGTCAGCGTGGCCGTAAAAGGCCCTTTAACGTGTACTATAAAATGAAATATCGCCGACAACGGTGAAATAATACTAATAATAATGACGATAAAAGAGAGAAAAGAACGGTATTCGCTCGTAAATCTCCGTGAACGAAGGGACATCTCTTCTCGGCCGATTAGAACGGGTTTGCCTAGGAATTACGGGAACCCCATCGGCACGTTCTATCTGCCAATCAATCCCAAGGTACCAATCGGGCCGGGATTCCTTCTCGAACTGTCGGTCTTAAAAAAACGCTTCGAGCCATTGCCAGAAGCAGTAACCTCTTGAATGGCGATCGTAAAAACGAGGGAAGGAAAGGAAGGAAAGATAGAAACGGGACGTGGTGCAGAGTGGAATATGGGTCGAAGGCAAAAGAGGGTTCTACGGAGTAGAATCGAAGGAAAAGGCAGAAAGTGTAGGTTGAGGATAAGAGAGGGGGCGAAGGAAGAAAGGGCGAAGATAGCCGTCTATAATGGGGTAGAGTGATTAGGCTGGGCTGTAGCATTCGCGAGGACAATGGAGAAAGAGGTTCTGCAGCTACGCGAACAAGTATCGACGAACCAATCGACTCTACAGGGAAGAGACGTTGAAACATTTTCCTGCCTCTTCGTCTTTCTTCGCAAAGCGGATTGACCGGTTACCGGAAGAGCCCCCTATTAACACTCTTCCCCGATCGGTCTTCTCGCGCGCGCATCCTTTCATTTTTATCCGGGGATCAACGATGTTCGAACGTTATGTCCTTTAACGCGTCGTTGTAATCTCGATAGCGCGGGATCGATACGGTCGACGGACAACGATACTTCTTCCCGAAAAGGGAGGAATTACGCGGCGAATTACGCGGCGAATTACGCGGCGAACGGGCACAGGAGTCGAGGCGACACGGACACCTCGAGCAGATTCCAGCGGTGACAGGCCGCGCTCCCTAGATCGAATTTTCCAGAAGACTGCGAGTCCAGCCGAAGTAATACAACGGCATTTCTCGTGGAAACTTTAAATTCCAACGAGGGTATGCCCGGCATTATTTGATTTCCAAATCGACGTTATTGCTTCTGTGTACCGATCGGAGGCGAGGCAACGGAGTAATGGGGTTTCTCGCAATGAATCGGTCGAATGGATTTCCTTCTCGCGCGAGATTCGATACCCGACAACACCCGACGCTCGATGCGAAGAACGGGCTCTGCGTCGAATTCGACGGTCCGTACATCGATCAATTTCACCCGGCGCGGCGCGGCGCGGCACGGCGCGGCGCCGGAATTCCGCTTAAAGTCGCCGCTCCGCGTCGCTCCGGAACATGTTCGCGCGACGAGCCAGAAGAACGTTTCGCTTTCGTTCGATCACCATCACCGGACTTTTTCTTCTTAGCGAATGAAACGGAGGTAAATGTTCTTTCCGCGCGCATCTTCCTTTTCCTTCTTCTTTGTAATATCGCTTACAGTTCGGAACTTCCCTAAAGAAGACGGATACGCTCGCAAAATAGTCTCGTCGAAGTCTACGAAGGATTCCGATTTGTTCGTTAGACCTTCAGATAACTTGCCGATTTTTCGCCGAAACAACGGACAAGTATTCCAGCACTTTTTATTCCTCTACTGTTTCGACGATCGAACGCCAATTATTACTAGTCTTGTCGGTAAGACGTTATCGCGAAACCGATTTCTCGAAGGATCGTCGAGGGAAGTTCAAAAATCTGACTATCTTCGATAACTTGGAACTACCAGAGTCACGATTGATCCGCGATTGAACGCGAAGGTTAAAACGTTCGGACGGATAACGATATTCGAAGGTTGACAAGGGTGTACAGCTTCCGGAGTAAAAGTTGTCGGTTCGGTTCGAAACAGGCAAGAGGTAGTAGCAGTGCAAGTGCACGATTTTATAGAAGGCGGGTCTAGCCGCGGAAAGAGGAAGTTGGAACGAAGCCCAAAAGCCTGCCGCTTCATTTTCAGAATATTCGGAATCCGGAATAAGGGTGGAATTACTCGTAGCACGTGGTACGTACAACCGTACCGGTACAATAGACCACGGTATTGTCTCGCGACGCGCCGTTACATAAAGTAGGTGTTAACCGTCCTTTCGCACACGTTCTCTCGATATTCTGTTCACGCAGCCCTCTAACGGTAGCTAAAGGTAAGGCCAGTGAAACCGCGACCCCCTCAGCCAATCCGTATCGTCGTCCTTCTTCGAACTATCGTGCGTCTTACGACATCTCGTGCGACCGCCCGAAGCGTATACTCCGAGAAAGCTACTTAGACGACCAAGTGTCTGCCCTGGGCAACGTCGAATTGCTCGAACCCACTTCGGTTAACGCCGACGTTCCATTCGTCACGGTTTTTCCAAGAGATCCGGAATCTTTTATGTTCCGCATTGTTTCCTTGGGCGTTAACCTCGTCTTCTCTTGGTCGAACGACCGAGGATGTTATCGACGACACCAGATTACGAGTTGAATTCCTCTCGCCGAGCTGAATCGCTCGGCTCCGCCGACAACAGAACCTTGGAATATCGTGCTCGTCCAATCTCGTCGATCCGCTTGACCTCTATCCGAAAGATTCATCGAATTTCTTCTCGCGTTTCGATCCAACAAAGATTCTCGTCGGCCTGGGTTGCCGTCAGCTCGTACGGCCGCGCAACTCTCCGTCGAGAATTCGACTCGTTCGCGGCAAGCTTCTCCTTCGTCTTCTTCTTTCTCTTCCTCTTTCTTCTCGCTAGATGCCAGAAAAGTGGGAAAAAAGGGTTGAAGTGGCTAAAGGAAGAGAGGCGGACGTTCATTCCGGTCAGACGGTGCACTGATTCCTTGAAAAATTGCCAACAACTCGTGGTCTCCGTGGTGCTTCCTTCCTTCCTTCCTTCCTTCCTTCCTTCCTTCCTTCCTTCCTTCCTTCCTTTCTCTCTTACAGTTTTCCTTCTTTTCCCTTCGCCTTACTCCGGGAACGAGCTACAAAATCATTTCATCTCGGCTCGTTCGTCGCGTCGGTCATGAGCTGTTTACCAGTGCCTTCTCGTTACGAGTCATTCTTCAGCGATATCGTCCTTTTTTCTAAACGCGTCTATTTATCCTTGTCCAGGATTATATCGAACGGACGAACGAAAATCCTCTCTTTCGACGGAGATTCGACTCTCGAATGAATGGCCATTGTGATCTTGTTAGAGAGGATTGTTATCTCCTGTCGGATACTAACGTACCGAAATTTCACCTTCTTATCGCGCTTCTTCCGTTTTAACAATGTACATATTCGTTTCGGAAATTCGATTATTAGCAAAAGTTGAATTCGCGCGAGAAATACTTGTTCCCGGTGGGAAAATGCCAGACTTGGGACACATCGTTCCAAGAAAACGCTTTCGTTTCTACGAACGTTTTTCTTCGGACATCTTTTTCGGAGAAAACAAGTGGAAGGAACGAATATAGCTGCATTCGTTAAACGTTGCGTTTAACTTGATCAACGAAAAACTGTTGAAAGCGCGCAACGTGAGACATTCTTCGACCGACGGAAAGGGAGAAAGTGGAGAAAGAGAGCTTTTTCAAGAGTCCGAAAGAGATCCGAGGGAAACGAAGAAAGGCTGAAGAAAACCTTAACCTGTATAGAACTTGCTGTTCTTTCTCTATTTTCCCTTTTCGTTGACATTTTTAAACACACTTGCATAATATTACGCGTCATACCAAGAAGACAAGCTAAACATTTCAATTTCCATTATTTATCTTAATTATTTATCTTAATTTCGTATTGCAAAAATAATTAGTTAGCTCTGACTGGGCCGACTATCGAAAAACTCCTAGATTGGTAGGTGTTAAATGTAGATCGCGTTCAATTCGCACGTATATCAAGTATTTAAATATGTATTTACAACAATCTTATTCTTAGCCAAAGGAAGCTTTCTACGCGGTATACTTTGCATTCTGGTATACATATTTGAAACTATGTATAATGCGTCGACTCTTGTAAGTGGCTACTATAACGCTCGAATAATCTCCTCGGGTTTTATCCCGGCAGAATGGATCGCCTTGTCACCGATAAAATAGAATTTACCCTTTGTCGCCGCGCCCCTTCTTAGCTAGAAAAAACATTTGAATCCTCTGCACGAGCATCCGTGTGTCCTTCGCAACATTCTATCGACGCTGCACGACATCGAACTTTAACCGAAATTCTAAATGTCATCAAGCTTTTTTTCCGTATCTGATTTTTACGAGGTCATTCGCGATAATACGAATGTTCCCTGTTGTTAGACCGCGTCCGCTCGTACGATACTATTTATTTTCCCCGAAAAGAAAGAAGTTTGGGTAAGAAAAATTGTTCTGTCCTACCCTTAACTCGAACAGCTTCCAACCCGAAGATTTGTGAGCGAGGATTTCGTGACTCATTATATAAGACGCGGTATTGTCGTAACGTTCAGCCAGAAAAATTGTATTTTTTTTTTTTCTTCTTTTTTTTTCTTCCATTTTTCTCTTCTTTTTCGCCGACGAACGGTCGAACCGTTATTTCTTCTCTTTCATTTTACAACGATCCATCACCGACAACGAAGATCGCGTGCAATCAGCCCGCTTGGTCTTCATTAACTCGAAAGTTGCTCGGTATGCATGCTAATTTTCTTGGCTTTTGCTCGCTTCGTGTGTATCCGCAGCTTTCTCCGTTCTTAAATTTTCAACCGTTTCCCGTGATACTTTCGTCGTGCACTTTGGCATATCCTCAAGGATCGGTGCGTACCGGAGATTAGAGATCACGCGTTTTATTTCCACGGTGTACGTCGTCGTGCGAGAGTCCAAGTTCCGTTTTCCCTTTGCCGGTAAGTTCGACGACAGCGGACGTAAAAGAAGAAACGCGTACCCGTTGATCGAGTTAGCTCGTCGATGCAATTAGAAGCGAGTCGTCGATGGACTAAAGAAGCCGAAGGTGCCGAGAGCACCGAGCCACGTGTCCGCACACCTCGCCAATGGATTTAACTAGGAAGTTGCTTGTTTCCCGTTTACCCGAGGAAAGCTGATTAGCCGAACGAAAATGCTTCGCGTAGCTGATCCGGCACGATCAAAGGAGCTGGTTCTCGTTTTCCAGGAAACCGTGCGAAGAAAATCGAATTAATAACGGAGAACCAGTCTTGCCAGGCGATCCTTAAGGTGTTCTAATTAACGCTCTCGTTTACGACCTCATTATGCATGCTGTCTCGTCGAGCGAGCCGCGTTACGCTCGCCTTCGATGCGACGCGACGCGACGCGACGCGACGCGACGCGACGTCAAACGAATTTTAATTGTCGCTCGTTCAATGTTCTCCGCGTGCAAAGTTGTCGGTCGACCGAATCAAATGTGTGTCTATAATTGTTCGAAATTGCTGACGCGTGTCTATTCTGCTCGTGCCAGTTTCGAGCTTTCCCGATTCATGCTCGTATCTTAGAAACGCATTCGTTCGTTGTACCTTGCGATTCGAGCAACTGCTACTCTGTTCGTTAATTCCGCTATCGTCCCGCCATTTTACTCTTTCATTCTATCCGGCTTAATTTTACTTCCTTATCGATGGTTCTTCGCTTTTGCTCGCAACTACTAAACGAGCAAGTATTAGATATTTCGACAAGTCTGGAAAGCTAACGATCTCTCTCTCTCGCAACGTTCGGGTAAAGTAAGTAGCCTTAAATTTAACGAGCCTTCCCGGATAAGTAAATCTAAGTAAACCCCGTATAGCCTTAGTCTTTGCTTAACGTAGGACCTAAGCTAACCGGGTCCAAGTTTGTCCCGACACCGAAACAGGAACAACCAGCGTATATTACCGGCGTATCGTATGTACGTATAATAGATACGCATTGATCGTATTAGCGCGTCTCGAATATCGAATCGATAGAATTCGCGTACGAACAGCGTATACATAATGTATACGTAATGTTACGTAATGCGTAAAAAATTCACCGCGTAAAGAATTGGAAGAAAAACTGGTCAATACCGTTGTTCGATTACTGAACTGTATTATTCTTCCATCGAGTCGATGGCTAAAGCGATCAAAGACGCAGTCTACAATTATAATCTTGTATTCGAAGAAAAAGCAGGAAAGGAAGGTATCTTCTTCGAGATTCGAATTAGAAACGACTCTCGTTTCTAATCGATTTCGAATTATCTTCCGACCGAATCCGGATAAGAAGAAAGAACACGCGGGGAATTTGTGGATGTAACGGAGGAGACGATCAAGTAGAAAACGATACGAAACTTTCCTTTCTAGTTAAGAAATGGAGAAAACGGCTAGCGAAAGAACTACGTACATACATACATATGTATGTACATATGTAGTTGCGGGTACGTCGCGCGGTCGCGTTTCGCAAGATCTTCGACCGGCGCGGCGGTCACTCTGTCCCGACTTTATCTGCTTGTTGGCTGGCTCTGGTGGCCCTTCGCTTCTTCCACTGGCTATGTCGTTTGCGAATCAACTACCGCTCGCGATTAATCGAAAAACAACACGTTCCTAACGACCTGGTATTATGTAGTACCGAGCGGGATGGAATGTTTTACTATTGTCAAGTCTTTCTGGATAATGTTTTCGTTGGACCGAAACATTGATTGAAACTGTCCCGAACGAGGAGACAAAGAAGCACTTTCTGTCGGATAACGGGTGACATTTTGCCACGGACGAGTACCACTATGGTACTCTTTATTACCTTGGATCCTTTGTGTTCTCTTTCGCAGAGATTGACGAGCGACATGGAAAGGTCAAAAGAGCAGACTGCGACGGCTTATCAGCTACGGTTCTAGCTAAGAATCATACGATCCTGCACACTTGGTTGTTTAATCAGACCGGATGAAAAGAAACGCTAGTTCTGTTATCTTTTGTACCGTTCCCCTTTTGTTCCCGTTAACGAGGAGACAAAACGAATGCGTTTGATTCAAGAATTTCCAACCTCGTCGGGAAAATTAACATGACAACGACTAACGGCGAAGAAAAAAAACCGACGTATTTCTTCTGTTTGTTAAAAAAAGAAGGAAAATTCCCTTTCCTATAAAAGGGAATAAAAGGAAAAAGAAAGGAAAAAGAAAGGAAAAAGAAAGGAAAAAGAAAGGAAAAAGAAAGGAAAAAGAAAGAAAAAAGAAAGGAGACGCAGAGGTGGTAACCCCCTGTCTTGGATGTGTCTCGCCAAGGTATGCCGTCCTTTTCAAATTGGCCGACGCCTGCTGTTACCTTTAATTAGGCCATCTTGAAACAGACGTTTAACATTATTCGTTATGTCGGTCGTTGTTTCGTTCTTGTTTGATCCGCTGAACGAAACGCCAAGAGGATGCGGTATACGTAGCGTATCTTTATTCCTCGTTCAGCCAACAGCTGACCGATCTTAACTGTCGTATCGCCTCGATGCTTCGACGAGAACAATTTTCTTCGATGCCGTATCGATCGCTCTCACGTACATCGAAACGATTCCTATTTCTATAATCTTATCGTTTATCGTATTTAACGCTTTGATCGTCTAACTTGTATTTATCGAAATATTTCGAATCGCGGATTATTTTCATTTTAACGAACCGATTCTTTAAAATGTTATCTCGATCGATCGAAATTATCTCGCGATCGAGTAAATAAAATTGCACAATGGTTCACCGGTGAACCGTATCTGGATGACGTGGCAGGTGTGTTAATATTCGACGCTAACGTATTCATTAATAAGAAAATTATTCGAAATCGCGGTGTATCGAGTTTCACGATGAATTAATATTAAAATAATGATTCGCGCGACTAACAGTAACGATGCGAACTTTCGCTTCGATCGTCAAGCGTTCGAATAAATTTCGGAATACCGAAACGATCGAAATCTTGCTTTCAGAACCAAATATTGGCGCACAACACGTCCGCCAGGATAATCTGGTCTAACCAAAGCCTGGTGCTTCAAAGCGTGACGAGGAGTAGCGCCGGCAAGTACGTTTGCGCCGCGACGAACGACCTCAACGAAACGAGAAGCGAGCCTCTTCATTTTCGCGTCAAGTGTAAGTACAATCTATTTGCAAGAAATATCAGATTATTCATTAGCAAAACGATAAGAACGCGTCCTGTCGTTTCTACGCTAGACATTTCCCTCTATCCGAAGCTTCTCTTAGTTAACCGCATTCCTCTTATTTGCCGATATTTCTTATATCTCGGATACCGTAGGTCCTATCTCGGGCTCACCCTGAAACCTGTTCACGGAACTGTGGCTTTACGGTTTTCGAACCCGAGGACTTTCAGCTTTCGCAAGCTTTCGGACTGTAGGATTTTAGTCGTTCCGAACGTTGGAAATTCGAATTTTCTCGAAATTTCTCGAAATTTCTCGAAATTTCTCGAAATTTTCTAAAGTCTCTCCCGGCTCGCCTTAATCTCTGTCCAGTCTTTGACAGACTTTCGAGTTCTCGTTAAACTCGCCTCGAATTTACACGCAGACGAATTTACGCCGAATTTAAGCGGTTCACGCGATGGACAATCAGTTTTTCTCTTCCTGTTTATGCACAAGTTCGCCTGTATTCTGTTACGTAACGGCTGTATCGTGAATCTCTCGTTCGAACCTGAATATTTCAGGTGCATTTAAGTTCTCGCTACATTTTTTATATCCAATTCCTGGCTTACGCCGAGGCAAACGGACGACTATTCTCTGCGGTCCCGAGAATCATGAGATTTGCTCTGTATCTCGAGACCGGTATACAAATTGAATATCCTGGATTTAAAAAGCGAAACAAAAAAAATGCACACGGAAAATCCAGCGCGTCTTTTTTTTTTCTTTTCTTGTTTTTCAGGGATATTCGAGGACTTACGATGGCTCACGTTCGAACAGCGACGTTTCGAGGCTCGATACATGCACATGTATTCGGATATACGTGTATGTATCAAAACAACGGAATTCGTTCTATTTCTTTTAACCCACGATCGAGGCTAGCGTTTTATCAGATCCTAATCCGGGCGCGGCGACAAAGGCGTGGGTCATTGTCAAACTTGGAAAACTGATTAATTAGATGAAATAAAAATTTGTCGACGAACCGATAGTCTGATCGAACAACGAAACGTTATTTTGAAATAGGCGGAAAGTAGATGTCTAGGAACGAAACGAGAAATAAAGTATCGTATAGCTGTGCCAGAGAAAAAGCCGGTCTATTACAACGCGAAATGAAGAGAAAAATACCGATAAGAAGTATATTTACCGTTTCGACGCACGAAACACCATTTACTCGGTACTTTTACCCACTTACAACACGTAATTCGTGTGCGAACGTTAACGCGGAATCGTAAAAACGAGCGTGAGTGCGCGCTGTGTACGCTTCCGACGCGACGTCGAATATGGATGCGTCGCGAAAACAAGGCTAAAACACGATTCTCGATTATTTAAGTCTGTTCGCGCGTCTCGTAAAGGTCGAAGAAACGAATGGAGCGATAAGCAGCAATATCTCGTCGGAGTTCTCGAATCGAACGTCAACCATGTTGGATTTAGTTTCCCGGTTATTACATCGTCGCCCCGGTTCTGGGAATGACATTCGCTTTAGGCTATTCACGTTCACCCAGAAACGAGCTTTCCCGCTCTACGGACTTTGCTCCCTACTCCATTCTTTGCATCTACGCGGTGTTTCGAGACGACTCCACGGCGCGAACATACTTTTCGGTTATACGGATTCGTCGAACAAACATTAGCTCTCTGCCTTTCGATAGAACACGGAGAACGATTGAATTTTACTTTAAGTAACGAGATACTTTAGCTCGACGTATCGCGAATCGCGGCCGATATCATTCTTCTGGCTAATTTTCAATTATTTTTGAATTAAGGTAACGGTCGGCAAAACGTTTACGTCGCCGCGCGTTAATTACCGCAAACAATGGCTTTTCCTAAACTCGTTCAACTCCTGGCCGTTCAATCGCTTCTCGCATTTCCTCCGCTCTCAACGGCACAGCGTGCCACATTACGCTTTAACGAAACCTTTTTCCTCGGACCGAAAGACAGACAGATAGAGAGAGTGTTTAAACTTTCTTTTGTTATTCGCTTCGGTTCGTTCCTCGAAATTGGACAACGGTATTTCTACGAAATTTTTCCAAAGTCGTTTGTATTATCTCGATTAATCGTGAGTTAATAAGGAAAATAAAGCTCGTCTATCTTGGAGACGAGTAAGAGCCTAAAGATTGTATCGTTCGGTATCCGAGAACCGTCGACAAATCATTCTCCAAGATTGGCCGAACTCTTAAACGAGCTTACTTCCCCGAAACGGGAATCCTTTGCTTCGAAGGCACGATCCCGTCTCTCCGTGTTCATCGCTTGTATCCTTAGCCGTTCCATTACCCGTAGCGTTACTCTCCTTTTCAATTTCGACTCCGTTCTTCCGGATCTCGCGGCCATTTTCTAAAAATAATTGTTCGGCCAACTAATAAACAGAACTTAACTTTCGGCACTTGTCAACGAAAAGCCTCGGATGGCAGTAGAAACACGAAATCTTTTTCGTTCGAAGAAAACGTCGAACCACGAAGCGGAATCGCGAGTTTCAATACCGATCGTGTTGTTTCTGATGGTGTATTATTTCGATTTCGCAGTCGCTCCGGTGTGCAAGGAGGATCGAATCATAGTCGTCGGAGCGTCCAGGGGCGAGTCGTTGGACATCGTTTGCAAAGTGGAGGCCGATCCACCGGCTCACAATTTCCGATGGAAGTTCAACAACAGCGGGGAGACGTTGGAAGTAGCACCGGGCAGATTCTCGATGGAGAAGTCGAGCGGTGTTAGTGTGCTGCGATACACGCCGACCACCGAGCTGGATTACGGCACTCTGTCGTGCTGGGCGGACAATTTCGTCGGTACACAGGCGAGACCGTGTCTCTTCCAGCTGGTAGCCGCCGGTGAGTATTTACCGGATCTCGGTAAACGTTACACCGACCCTACCCGACCCTACCCTACCCTACTATCTGCGCTCGACCTCTCTCCGCTGCGTCCCCTCTTCCCCTCCGCGATTGGTCAGGAAATCGAGTTAAAATCCTTTCTGCGAGCCCCGTTTGCCCTTCCTAGCCCTAAATTCCATCCCGTGGAAATAACGCATACTTTTTCACCTGCGATCACCGACCGGTGGAATCTTTGATTCTTGGATAACGCTCTCCTTCTATTCCCGAGCATCGGATTCCGCTTCGATTAAAAACTTTCGAAATCCTCGAAAATATCCGACTGCTCTCTTCGGACCGAAAGAAGTTTACGTTCCAGAAGCAACCGGAACAGTTCTGTCGCGCCAATTTAAGCACAGTTGTCGTATTACGCGAGAACAGTTTGAATTTTCTATCGGTATCGGAATGGAATCGTATCGTAGCGGAGCCCTATGATATGCGCAAAGGACGTTTGTACTTGCTTCGGTGGAAACAGACGAAAAGACGCGAAACAAATAGCGGAGCGGTGATGCTTTGGCTCGAAAGTCCTTACCGCGTAAATTATTCAAACATCGGTGCATTCTAACCGCTGGTGGGACCGTTGCGAGTCTACCAGACTATTAACGCCTCAATTATTTACTCGTAAGATTGTTACAGATTGTTTTACCTCTAAGGATCCTGATAATTAGTTGGCAAACGATTGTCGCGTTCCAATTCGGAAACGTTTACGATTTTCAAATATAGAAATTATTTTCAAAATCGATCGGTTATCTTATCTAGCGACATAGACGGAACCGATGCAATCGATTAACTAACAAAACGAGCAATTTGCACCCGGATAATCGTGTCGATAAACGTTATAGAATAAACGTACTTATCCAATATTATGTACATACAATAATAATCGACATAGAATACGAACGAAACAATTGAACGCTCGATAATTATTAAATTGGTAATGAATTAATCGCGATTATAACACCACTTTTCGTGTAAGTAAATTTTATACCAAATTTCGAAACGTTTCGATATTTTTCACGCGTTATTACACCGATTGAATATATACATATGTAGAATGTATGTTGTATAACGATAGTTGGATTTATTATTATTAGATAGTATTTTTGTCACGGTTATCGATCGTTACACCGTTACGATTAACGGATAATTTCGAATAAATGTCTTCGGGCAGCAAGCAATTTTCTGAAGGACCACCCATCGACGAAGGGGTGCAGAGGGCGGCACGGCGGACCGGCCGGTCAAAATTCTGACAGATATTCGGGAATTATCGCCCTGCGTACAATACGATGCAACCAATCATCGCACGGTAAACCGACGTTAATCCGCGAACGGATTTTCACCTCTCGAGCTCGTCCCAATGCCTTTTTTAACCCCTGCCTCGCACCGCTCCGCACCGTGTCGCGTATAATCGAAAATGACGTTGACGCGACCAACTACCGAAAGGGTATTGACGTTGACGGATACACGGTGAACCCGATGCACTCTGGCAAATCGCACGCCTTCGTGGTAGCCCGAATTTTCGTCGCGATTATTCTGTCCAATGCTCGTTCCGTCAATAATGCCCTGTTCGTCCGAGTAAAGTCCCAAGAACAAACATTAGACCTATACTTGAATTTGAAAAGAAAAAGGAACGATATCCTTATTTTACTTCCTTAATTTTATATGTTCGTACACCTATCGCGGAATCGCAGCGTTTCAATGTAATCGTCTCGGTGAACGATTAACGAACAAGATGACCGTAAACGAGACACAACGAACACGACACTTGCTAGAGATAGAAGAATAACGCAACGAGAGAAAGAAGGAAATGGTAGAATGCATAGCGATGTAAAGGCGCGTCGAAGAATTCGCTTTCCACCCGCTGCGTCGACGGAAAAGGTAGAACGATATTTATTTTCTACTCGCGATAGCTCGGTTGTCTGTTTAAAGAGAAAAGAAATTTTATCGAGCGACGCGCGACGCTCGTGGAAAAAGAAAATGACCGAATCACGAGTGTAACCGTGCCTTGACTAGCGTAAAAGAAAAACTGCATCACCAGCAACTTGAGATTAAAAAAAAAAAAAAAAAAAAAAAAAAAGAAAAAAAAAACAGAAGGAAGAGAAGGGAAAGAAGAATAGGACATTTCTGTGACCATTACTATCCCCGGTATACTAAATCCTTGCCACTCGTGGACGAGCAAACATTTTTCACCAGACTCGAGGGAGAAGCTTGATTTCCAGAGAGCCCCTCTCTCTCTCTCTCTCTCTCTCTCTCTCTTTCCCTCCCCCTTCCCTTTCACCGTTCTCTCTTCTTCTCACTTTCACGCACACGCTTTCAGACAACCTGTGGAGCGTACGAAGTATCCAGAAAATATTACCGGACAAAGTACGACAAACGAGGCCGCGCGATAACAAAAGACGAAGCAACGGGAATCGCGGAAAACAGAAATTTTCTTGGAACGTGCGAACGAGCCTCGCGGATACGAGTTACAACTTCGCGAAACAACGATCCGGCTACAAAGAACGATCCGAGGGGAAATAATTTTCGTCGCTCGTTTCACCCGTCGATTGGCCGGCGCGGCGACCAGGATAAAGGGCGGGCTAATAATCGTTGTGTGTAAAAGGAGAAAATAATTTTAAAAGGAGCAAACGTTATTTAATATCTGACCATAATCGAGTCTGTAGCCCTGTATAGTTAAGAGGCGTTTTAATAGCGGCAAGACGAAAACTGGAGAGGCAGGAGAAGGCGAACGGCGCGTGTCGCGACACGAGGTCGTAAAATTTTAACGACGCGACGCCAGCAACCGCGCGGAACGATGGTATTTAACGTAGGGTGTCGGGGTTCTCTGGTTTCAGGAAAACCATTTCCTGTACGTAACTGCACGCTCGCTAACCAAACGTACACCAGCGTCGAGGTGAAATGCGTGGCCGGCTATGACGGCGGACTCCCGCAAAAATTCATCCTGGAGGTGTACCACGGTGACGCGGATTTCCTCTCGACCAGCCAACCCCTGTACAATGTATCGAATCCTGACGAACCTAGTTTCTCGTTGGCGGGACTGGAGACGACCGTCGAGGCTGGTGTTCACGTGGCGGTGTACGCCGTGAACGGGAAAGGCCGAAGTCAACCCGTCATTCTCAGCGAAGTCACTTATCGCGATGCCGAGAAACGAACCGGTAAGTAGACATTTTATCGAAAGCTTATACCGTTAACTTGCACGAATTACCGATACCGATTATGAATCGATTAAGTTGTCATTAGTAGTTATTAATCGCCGTGAATGTTGTTAAGAAAATCCTCGAGGACGCATCTTTTCCTCGACGATTTCTTCGTAAAAACGATTAAAAACGATTAAAAACGATTAAAAACGATTAAAAACGATTAAAAACGATTAAAAACGATTAAAAACGATCAACGAAGACTCTGTTATTGCTCTTAAGAGAGCAGCTAAGGGGAAGCCGAAGCGTGAAAGAAGAATGAAAAATTGTTGTGCTTGTTAATCGAAGAAGAGACGCGTTCGAGGAGAAAGCAGGTTGACCCTGATCGATATAGCGAGCAGCACCGATTGTGTCGAGAGATTAACGAAGGTTCAGGGATTCGGAGCAAGCAAGGTCGCTTCCCTACGCGTTCCTCGCCACCTTCCGTACGGATGCTCCCGAATGGGTGGTGTCAACGGCGGGGTTACTACGCAAGACGGATCGCCATCTCCGAGGACAACACACTCTGCACCACACCCATTACGTGTCTCTGTTCCGTTGTATGTCATGCTACTTACCCCGTGAACAACCCACGATAGAGTGAACCGGTCTGTACGCTAAAACAGCGTATACAAAAAGTCTGGCTGTCCGCTAACGTTGCGATCGATCCGAATCGATACCGCCGGATCGTTTGTATCGGCCGTTACATCGTAATTAGAGTTGACAAACTATTTCGCGTTATCAGCACAGTCGCGAATAAGTTTACGGTAATTTGTAAGTCCGCAATTAATGTCAGCAAGACGAGTGAAAATGAATTTCTAACAATTAACAAGTTGTTAGTTGTCGCCTAGTCCAACCGTTGTATTTTAACCGTAGTCGAGCTAATTGTTCCGCGTTCTGAGCAATTCCAAAAAGTTTACAGAACTTTCTGACTGTTATTAATGATAAGAGTGGCCTCGCGAATAACCTGCCTCCTCGACGTTGTGTCGCGTCGCGTCGTTTAAACAGATAGTTATGTATCAAGTGACTAATTTTCAAACGAGTCCCCTTTCATTCCGACGTGAACCGTCTAGTTGAACGAAAACGATTCAACTAATTAATGTTCCGAATATAATGTCAAGTCGTTCGACGAACCGTTCGAGGAACCGTTCGAGGAACCGTTCGAGGAACCGTTCGACGCGTAACGAGCTAATACGATCGCGAAAACATTGGCGAAGAATCGTCGACGTTATCGGGAAGAGAAATAAAATATGTATATGACGAGGCAACGAAAGAAAAAAAAATAACGGACGAGGTGAAAATGTAAAAAGATTTGTCGCGGATAGGTCGCAGTGTGTCAGTGGGTGACACGGTGTGTACACGGTCGATCGTAAATATCAGCCATGGCGTGGAGTTTACAACGAGGTAAAACGGAGGGCACCAAATCAATTGTCAGTAAAGTGATTTACGGTCGCGGCGGCGTCTATCAATTTGCAAGCGGGAGATGCGAGCTCGCGTACACTAGTCTCTCCTCTCCCTTTCTCTCTCCTTACTCGAGCTTTCCAGCCGGTACGACTCCTCGTACATCAACTTCCCGACATTCAAGAACAAACGACCCTTACTTACTTAGTCCCTTTCTATCTCTCTCTCTCTCTCTCTTCCCTGTATCCTTCCTCTCTTCTTGTTCCTCTCCCGAACCGCGTTCGATTATCTTTCGATTCGACCTGCTGCCTAAAAGACAGAACACTCTCGGCCGCTTGCCGTTGAAACTAGCCTCGTTGGAACTCGATCGATTAACAGATCGAATGCCGATTACCGTCTGATTAACACCTGTCGAGCTTACTCGGCCGTCTCTTTTGTTCTCTGCTCGTGGAATATTTCGAAAGTATTTAAAAGTCTGTACAGACACGGTAACGCGAAAGTGCTCGCGCTAAACCAAACCTTCGCTAAACTTTCGAACGAAATAATTGAATCGGTTGACGAATCTTCTGCGTTTCCTACGTATACATACATGTAATTATATTCCCTTTCTACGAAAGATTTGCCAGTTAACCCCTTTCTCCGTTGCGTTGGAAGAATTCTTTCCCATTCGCCACGCAGAGCAACGACCATCGAATTAAGGAAAGCAATTACAGATAATGGTCCCAACGGCACCCAACGCCGGAACCGTACAGAAGTCGGGGAGCGGAAAGACGGTCTGACAGAGAAACGTTCGCTGGAAGGAGAAAACGTTAAGAATCGGAATAAGAAAGATAGAAAGTAGAGGAGGAAGGGAGAGAGAGAGAGAAGATACGAATGTACAGGGTGGTCATTAAGCGGCTGCACCTTCTCTAGCTGCCGTCTTCCTCGTTTCTACTCTATCGTCGTCGTTGCTCGTTCGCTCGTCTTTTTGGACATTAAGCCGTTTCGCGTGCGGTAATTTTCCCGGGGTCATTTTTGCCGCTCTTCTTGCTCCGTCGTTAACTTCACTTAGCTCTGTTTACCCCCGTCGTCATTTTTCTCTCTCCAACGTCCTTTTTCCGCTTCTAGCTTCTATCTTCTCTCGCTTCTTCCGGAACGCCTCTCGTCAGACATTGCCGAAACCCCGCTCTTCCGTGCTATCTTTTCCTCTTTTTTTTTCCCCCTCTTCGCCGAGTTGCACCATTTTTTATTTCATTTTTCTGTCCTTCACCGAACGAACGCCTTTTTTCCTCGACCCGTCGAATATAATTCAGGCTATCAACGTGATTTTCAACGAATCAACATTACGGCATGTATCTAGTATACGGCATGTATAGGCGGTTCTAATCGGATCGAAATTTAAAGAAAGTTTCGAGCGTTAGTTACGTAGGATGTTTTTTATTTTGGTTTATTTAATCGTTGACTCGCGATTCCCGTTTTGCCGGAGCTCGATTGCTTGTAAATTCATAGGACGAAAAGCGTGGCCTAGATCGTGAAAGCTCGATGAACGGTCGCGTCGCGACGAGGCAAAGCGAAACGAAGCGGAGGCAACACGTGTGCTGATTGGCAAGTACGTGCCTGAATCGCAAAATTCAGACTCGTCCTCCAGTTCCAGCAGCTTTCCGGGCTACTGTCTTAAAACGCGGCTCACGACACTCTACGGGCGATCGATCGATCCTAAGGCAACCACGATTCCTGTGGATCGCGGAACAGCCGAGTCAGTTCCGAGGCTCGCTTTCTCGTAATTCGCGGTTTAATCGGCATTTACTCGGTATTTACTCGGTATTTACTCGGTATTTACTCGGCATTTACTCGGTATTTACTCGGCACGCGTGGTTCGTGAACGGAAACGCGTACGGTGAGAATTATTAATTTTCCTGGCGGTAATCGGTTCCCGGAGCTGCATACGGTGCGATGCGGCGCCTTCAAACGGGCACGAACCCCTTTAAATTCCATTAAAGCGAGCGGAGCTTCCCGTTTCGGAAGGGAAACGATTATTATCGCCATACGAGTCACCGTTAAGTCCTCAAGAAATATTCTACCGTCGCGTAATATATATTCTCGAGTCGGAGTTTACGCGAAGCGCGAGTTATCCAGCAATTTCAGCGGTGGCCAGAAGAGATCCCTCAAACGGCGTTCGGGCAGCGCGCGGCGCCGACGATGCCGCCGCCATTCGTAGCAGCTAATGTTGCCGGAAGTATCATTACGAGCCATTCTCGAGTTCTAAGTCCGTCTCTAAATACCGGCCGGTATTAAGCGGAAACGACTGGCCGTGATTATACGACGTTTTCGGCTCGAGTCTTTCCATGCTCGCGGCGTAATACCACGATGTAATACGATAACGTCCGCTCGGTTAAAGCCTGGCCCCTTTGTTTGACCAGCGTCACCCGACGCAGCCCGTTCCGCTTTGTTCGTTCGAACTTACGTCGAGGTCGGGACACCCATATTTGGTAAGCGAGCCTGGACGATTAAGGATCATTGTTCACCGAGCACCAGGATCTCGAAACTTTTATACGCGAGTTCAACAAGTTGGAGGCTCGTCCCGGGATAAACTCGATTAGAAGCTATCATAGTCATTACGAGCTATCGGATGCGGGATCAGACCGCGTTCAACCGAGGGGAAAGAAATTGATAAAAGGAGAAGCGAGTCATCGTAGGCGAAATCGATGATACGTTTTCAAAAAAGATTTTTGCCTGGAAAGAAGCCTGGAAAGAAGCCTGGAAAGAAGCATGGAAAGAAGCATGGAAAGAAGCATGGAAAGAAGCAGATTTACGAGCCACGAACTTCTATTAACCCACCGAGTAAACGATCTCGCGAGCCTCGCGCGACAGGATCAATAACGCGTTTCGAACTGTTGGTTCGAAGAAGCAACGAGCGTGAAATTTGCCGATCGTCGATCGCGAAACGAAATGATTCGTCTGGTACTTGGAACGAGACGACACCGATACGAGGGAGGAACGGCGACGTTGACGCGTATCGGCATAGAATCCCGCTTAATTCCGGGAAACCAAACCCGTGGAACTTCCAAGAGAAATTATAGACGAATCGATCGGTCGCGAGGCTGCATAACGGAATTCCACGCGGAACGGTGTCGTCACCGAGGTTGAAAGACGTCAACTGCAACGACTTCTGGATCAGATTACTCAGACCCCGAGAAATTTCTCCGCTTTTCGAACGTTTCCACGCCAAACAGCTATTCCTCAAACAGCAGAATTTCTTCGGAATAATGATCAATTGGACTTTGCAATTGATCGATTAATCGTTTAGCCGGTTTTGCGGAGACAGCTCGATTCTTTCTGCGTTCGATTTGCTCGATCGTTTAGTCCAGGTAACGTCGGTAAAGGTATACTCTGAAAAATTTCTGATTCGCGCCATGCCACGTTGTTCGCGCGCTATATTTTACACGGCTCGTGACCGAAAACCTTTAATAAATATCGTGCGATTCTTACATGGTATTTCTTATATCGTATTTCGTCTTTCACTATAAAATCGTCTCTAAATCGATCGTTGGTATTCCCATTGATCGATTCGATTGTAGGATTTTTCAGCAAACATAGAATTAACACGGAATATAAACGGAAAGGCAAACGTCGAGCTCGCTGTAATAGCAGGTGTGTAGCAGAAGGTTCGTTACAGAACGGTCGGAGAGAGGGCGAGTGGCTAGAGTGGCTGATTAAACCCCAGGTTTTATGGGCCTTACGCGTCTCGGCAAAATACCTTGCCGGTGCATAAGTACACGCACACAACCGCGTGACCGCAATCTATTTACATGCATAAATATACCTGTATTATGCATGACACGTATACGGAACGATCGCTGCTAACAACGAGCACCCCGTTCAACTTCCGTTCCGCCAAGTTACACCGATTTTCCTTTTCTGCCTCGATTTCGACTCGACCTTTCCGTCGTTTCGACCAAGTTTCGTAGAAACTTTCCAACAGAAGAGAGGAAAAGAGAGAGAGAGAGAGAGAGAGAGAGAGAAACTGCGATCGTCACCGAAATCGCCAGGGAACGAATATCTTCGGCGATCTTTGAAACCGGTTAACTCGACGAAACTTTCGACAAAACGACGCATTCCGAATCGCACGACGACGCGCACGCTCGTGCAACGCCGCCTTCAAAGATTCGATGGGTTACGTTCTTTATTCTTTAATCCGTTAGCCCTTTAGCCGAGATAACAACAATTCGACCGACTTAGTTTTTCGTTGGTAAAGATTTGTTAATCTGCGAACTCTGAAATGTATAACTTTGAATAATCGAGAATAATCGAGAAAAATAGAGAATTTCAGAATTGGAGCGATGAAATAATTGAGTTTCTTCTTTTCCTGGAGGATAAGATTGTCCGGGAAAGGTTGAAATATTTCACGCGTTCGTAGCGAAACTCTACGATGTTCGTTGTTGTATATGTAGTCGTAGACGGTATGACGCGATACTCGTCGCTTCGATAGAATAAAGAGCAGAGGAAAAAGGAGCGCGTAAATGGAAAAGAATCGCGTTTAGAATCGAAAAGGATCGCGTTTCAACGAGGAGCAGAGATTCGATCCGTTTTACGAGCCACGCGATTCCCTCCCCGGATGCTAATACCATGGACGGTCAAGTAGCGACGTCGATGGTGGTTTGGTATCCTCTTAATTGCAATCAGTTGGAACAGTCTCGAGAGTTCGTCACTGATTGCTCCCTCTCTCTCTTTTCCTCTAGCCCCCTTTCCGTACTATATCACCGTTCCCTCGCTCGCTCGCCCCCGTCCACACACTCACGGGAGAGATCGCGTACGCCGATGCGCAGCAACAATAGAAGTCCGTGTGTACGTAGGCGAAATCGAGGAGCAATTACCGGCGCAATCCCGCATGCTGAAGAGGATTGGCCCGCAGAGAGAAAGCTGGAAGAGTAGCGAGAAAGATAGATAGAGAGAGAGAGAGAGAGAGAGAGAGAGCGAGAAAGGACGAAGCCAAGGGCAATGTAGTCACGGATCTTGAGAATCTCGTCCATAATAAACGCTTATCGAGGGGATTGGCCGATCGTCGGAGGCTCGGAAGGCTTAAGGCCAAGTACCGTGATCTCAATTATCGTACGAACCGGCAGGAATGCCACTAGTGTCGATGGGAAACCCTTTATCTAACGCTACGCTACCATCCTCTCGTCCTTCTATCCCCTTCCTTGTTCCTTGATTTCGCTTTAATTCGAATACTAGCCGCGGGCCATCGGTTTCGATCAAATTATTCCTCTACACCGGTACGGACGATCTTGCTGGCCTGACTATTTCGACCGTACTTACCGACTCTATTCACCGGCCGTCAAACATTTCCTTCTCTTCTGCCTGTTCGAGAATAAAAACCTCGTAGAAAACGGATCGCTATATTCGCCTAATCCAGCTAACTTAATGGCAAGATAATGAAAATACCGCCAACGCGTCTTGTCTTATCGAATAAAAGGTTGCGCTCGTCCGACGAGACAGACACGTACATACATACATCGGGTTGTTCCGAAAACACACTGTCTTTTCTTTCATAACCGCAAACTCGGTTATTGCACTTATCACGACGTATTCGCAAGGATTCATGGCGTTTTATTGGCATCGTGTTGCGCGTACGGATCCACGAATAGATCGTATATACGTGGATCTCCTTACTCCGAAGAAACGCGTCGCGTAGGAAATACATATAATACACGAGCACGCAACCGAGTGACAGCAAAGTCCTCGACTCGGGCGTTCTCGTAAAAGTTCTCGTAAAAGCGTCGATCCGTGCCAACTACGAGTCAAGATGATTTTACTTGCCGCCAACGACGATCGATTCTTCCGACAAATCGAACCACCGAACGGAACGTTCGCGATGTCTCTCTCTCTCTCTCTCTCTCTCTCTCTCTCTCTCTCTCTCTCTCTCTCTCTCTCTCTCTCTCTACGATAATAGTTGTCGTTACTCCGTTGACTTTCGCTCGACTTGCCCGTTGATAACGGAATAATTTTCGGAAGCGTCGGTGGTCGCGTCTTCCCGGTAATCCAGGACGAAAGCGATCGGTCACGAAGACGAAAGGTAGCGTGAGCGTTTCGTTAATTGAAAACGGCTGACCAACGAGAACCGTAAGTCGTCTTAGCCGTGGAACGAGACAGGCCGACATCGATTCGGGTTTAGCTTTACGTTGAAATTAATCCAACCGAGGCAAAGTTAGATCTAGCCCCGGCTAAGCCGGGCTTTTTGACGACTTAACCGACCACGCGAGACACACCCGACCTCCGTCTTACTTTTAACCCTTTGTTCAAACAAACCGAGATCCTTTTTCCCTCGTCTCGCTTCTCAAAAATCGTCTCATTTTTCTTTTTACCAACGTTTACTTACATTCCATCGACATCGTGTCCTCTTCGAATTTCCTTTCGATTTGTTGGCAGCTCAATTTCGTTCGTAACATTGCCGCGTGAGCAACCTAATGTTTATCGAGTTTCCTCGACCATTCGATCGATGATAGTTTTTTCTCTGCAAATGGAACGGGCATCTAGGATATTGACCTCGCGTTAAGACCGATTAGCGATCTAAACTTGGACGAACCTCTGGAAGTTCGGCAACCCGCTGGGATATGCGATTTCCCCCGTTGCGTTGGCTCGCTTCGGGAATCCCGTTAGACGATCCTCGAGGATCGACGGTATAAGGGCCGGTTTATCTTTACTACCCCGAACAGCAGACGTTTCTTCGCGTGGAACTCGATTAAACTTCCATCGGAACTTTTACGAGACATTGTCGGGGCTTAGGAGGCTATACGATCGCAAACTGTGCCCTTCCTCTCTACTTTCCGACAAAAAACAGCCTGTAATCTGCTAAAAACTAGTAATTGATTAAAAAATTACTACGACAGGAAAAGCGACGTATCAGCCGTGTCCCGCGTATACCGGACCTTTCGAGAACAATTCTACATACATGTATGTACATGTATACTTGTGTCTGGCAGAAAAATAACAAGTGAAAAATTGCTGTTGCGAAAGTTGGTTAGGTTAGGTTAGGTTAGGTTAGGTTAGGTTAGGTTAGGTTTCGCAATCCGTAAACTGGAATCTCGCGACGTACATAGCCGCGCGTTAAGAACGAAGAACATTCGTGACGGCAGGCTACCGAGCACAGGAACAGAGCTCGACGTGGTCCGGACCAGCTCGAGCTGCCCGCCGTGCTTCTGTCCCACTTAAATTGCCGTGCAGAGCAGAGCACAGCTGGCC
Source organism: Megachile lagopoda (assembly GCA_036983795.1). Taxonomy (NCBI): domain Eukaryota; kingdom Metazoa; phylum Arthropoda; class Insecta; order Hymenoptera; family Megachilidae; genus Megachile; species Megachile lagopoda. The sequence goes on from CM072789.1 coordinate 15,370,024, forward strand.
ACGCCGCACTGGAAGAACGGGGGAGTTTTGTTAATTATCCGACGAAAACAGCAGACCCGTTCCCACGCTACGCTTTACTATCAAGCAAAACGTCACGTGCGAGAAAACGCCGCCTCGCGAATCCGAGACCAACAATTAACCTGCAAGATTTTCTCGCTCTCTTTCGTTTGCTTTTTCCCAGGGAACGTGCCAAAATCGCCTCGTAACTTCCCGTTTCCGCTACAGTTGCCAACATTCTTTATCGATTATCGCGATAAACTGCTTCCTAAAACTCTCTAAGATAAATTCCCTAGATTCGAATCTAGCCGTTCGTCTAGAAATATTGTCGAATCGATTCGTCGAACTCTGTGGCCGATTGTACGCGTGGAAAAAAGAAAAAAGAAAAAAGAAAAATGAAAAATGAAAAAAGAAGAAAGAAATAAAAACGAGAGGACGGTAAAGTAGTGGTGGCACGCGACAAAACGGTTAATCCTTCGGCCTGATTTGCGCTTCTTCGGCCGCACGCGTCGCGATGCTTTCCGCTTCATGACGGAGTGACGAAAAGTGAAAAAATCTGGTCTACGAATAGCAACGAGATACATCGTCGCGAACGTAGGTTGGAAAAAAAGCGCTTTCTTAATTAGACATTTAACTTTGTTAGCTAGTCGAATAAAACTTGTTATCCGAAGGACAATTCCAGGTAATGGACGCTTTTTAATCGAGCCACCTCGATGAGAAGAGTTTGTTAGTTTTATGGAGAAAAGGAGAAATGGTCGAATGGAGAAAAGCGCTGGATCCAGTCAATGGAGAAGGAAATAATAACGAACGAAATGATTCTTCTTTTGTCGGAAAAACGATTGTTTCGTCGGCGCAAGTTGAGAATGAGAGTAGTAGATTTGACTGGATATGTAGTTATTTCGAAACGGTATCAACGTACTTTGTACTTTCTTCAAGGGGAAATTAACGCGTTCGGCGATGAAATCGATGTGACGTTTCTGACGAGCAAATTTGAAATCCTATCGGAAGAAGAGCACGGAAGCATTCGCGGAACGCGTCGTTGTTAGATCGAGGAAGGCAATGACGAGTAATCGTTGGAGGTTCTGGCTGGCTAATTGAGCTAGAGGGAATTTGCTGTTATCGTTTCGTCTCGGCAACGTTAACGTTCGATCGTTGCTCGAAAAGCTTGTCCAACGTTTCGTAATGATTATTATCGCGCCATTTGGATCGTTCCGTGGTCACATGTTTATTAATGCACTCGGATATAATAGGATTTATAATGTTGGTAGAGAGCAACGATCGAATCGATTATAACAGGGAGGCTAGGCGGTGCATCGTTTAATTACTACAGCCCGATAATTTTCTATAAATTGCCGTTGTTCATTTGTCAATCCCCAGTTCCTCGTAAATTCCATCGGGCCCTGACTGGTAACCGGTAACGGCGCGACCGCGTGGAATTTGTTAATTACGCGTAGCTCGTTTAAACGAGCCCTGCTATAGACCAAGGGAATAGTCCCTTCTACGCTGTTCCACTAATTATCCAGAATTTATGTTTGTTCAAGGACAAGACGCTGGGATCGTGCTATCACCGTTGATAGGAGTGGTGGTCGGAGCGTTGGTCACGCTGGTACTGATCGTCCTGGTGGTGGTTGTGAGGGTCCGTCGAGAACGAGTCTCGAAACCTCGACACGAGAAAGCGGCGGAACTTAGCGAATTACCCGCGCAGCAGTATCCTCTGCAAAACACTCAGCAAACCGTAGAAACCGATCCCGACGTGATCCCGAATAAATTCGGTGAGTTTCCTCGGCGCCCGAATCGAGAACATTAACGATATTTCGCCGAATTTCTCGACCGTGCCGATCCTTTTTCCTTCACGGTTGCTTATCCTTCTATGCTACTGCTCGTATCCCAATTTCTAACTTCCTCTCTGATAATTACTTGTTTAACGGTGAAAATTGGTTAAACTAAAACCCGTTCGGCTAAACGCGGCTATGCTCGTCGAAACCGTGACTTAATCACGATCCAACGGAGTTCGCGGAAAATCGAATCGATCACGGGTCTGGATTTCGAAATAATAGGCAGGAAACGGTCTCGCAACGTGCAGTTAATCTAATTGCGTCGGGGCTACGGGCACGCCACGATTTGTAGTAGCCGCGTGTATAGATTTTATTCAATTACCGCGGCTTACACGGCTGCATGGACGCGGCAACAACGGTATATCATCCGAAACGATAAAACAGATATTTTTCCAAAATATTTGCCGCTCTAGCCTCGAAACGTTCGATTATCGTTGTTTTAACGAAACGTAATTTCACTAATGCGCGTATTATCCGACGACGACGTATTTATTCGTTTTTCGATCGGCTACGAATTTATTTGCCGATCGATTGTTGCAGAGGGTAGCTTGGTAGAAGTGAGTCCGCCGAGTTATCCGGGTGGCTATCCCCCAGGACACTGGGTCACGCCGGGACCTACGCCAAGCATAGACGAGCTGTGTCACAAATTCAGTGGAAGACCAACGGAGCTGAGGTTACCGTCGAGAAGCACGTTACCGAGTTTACAGAGCATGTCCATGACGGGAGTGATGGTGGGTGGTGGGCAAGGTGTCCTGGTGAGCGGCGCCGGTGGGATCGTCGGTAGTGGCCAGGGTGTCGTAGTCGCCGGAGAATGTTTGGACGGTGAAGCGATTAAGAGACGATTGATGGCTAACAGACTGCCAGAGAGTTGCGTTTAGACGTTTAGTCGTATCGCGTTTCAGCCAACATGCCGCGTGTCTCGACGAGATTCTTCGACCTCGAGACGACCGACGCGAGTCGTAACTTTTATTCGACGCGAGCTTGCAGACAATCCGCTCGTGTATCCTTCCGAAAGCCTACGGCTAGCGTACCGTTCGCGCTTTCCCCGCTAGGCTACTCCGAGAACAACGATTCGTGTACGGCCAACGGCCAACGGCAACGACGGAACAACAACGCTCTTCCTCCGTTCGCTTTCGGTTTCGATAACCACCCGAAGCTGACAGCCTAACGAGAACATATCATCGGGATAAGACGGGACAAGGCGAAAAAAAGTCCAGGAAGAATTGAAAAGTTCTCCTCGAAACGACCTCCTTCGTACTTACCTACTTCGCTGTACGACTGTTCGGACAATGGTCGACGGTGAGCCAGCACGGCCTGAAACCCTCGATCCGAAGTACCGGTTACTTAATCGTTTCGCGTTCGATGCCGAAAGTATTAGAAACGCTGTCAAAGCTAGTGTAGTACTTGTTAAACTGATCATGGACGTGAACGTACGAAAACACGCGAAGGTAAGTTAGTTGACCGACGTTGTTTGCTAGCTAACAACTCGGAAGAAAATGAAAAATTGCGCCCTCTTTCTGCTTGTTCGGCCAAAGTTCGTCGTCGATTGTCGGTTTACCGATTACTATCTACTTTTGTTCGCAACGTCGGGAAACGGTATTCGCCAAAAGTGTTTCGTAAACGTTTTCCCGATAGTTAAGTAACAATTTTTTCTTCCGAAAAATACACGAAAGGAAAAAATAGAGGAATAATAAAACAGAAAAAGAGTTGGGTGAAAAGTTGCTCTCGAGTTTTTCACCTGGGTAAAGACGCTCGAAAGTTGTCTCCTCCTGTCGGTGCAACTTTTCCTCCTCGCAGTTTCCATAGGTCGACTCCGAGTGCAATGATCATTCGACAGTGTCTTCTCGTATACTTCTTCTTCTTCTTCTTCTTTTCTCCTCTACGTGATTCGCCTTTTCGGCACACGGCCGCGCTCCTGAACAAATACCGCGATTTCTTTTACATTCGATCTTACCTAATTTATCCCGGACGATCCTTCTTAGATCGATTTTTAAACGTAATAATAATAATAATAATAATAATAATAATAATAATAATAATAATAATAATATCGAACGAACCGTGACTTCTGATTTCGAACTTTTTTATTTGATGTCGTGTATCCCGCTTCGTTGAGAAATCGATAATAAATACGTGGAGTTGCGACGAAAACGTTACGATAGAGGCGCGAGTGTATTGTATCGATGTTCGTTCGTCGAGACTGAAATTGGCAAAAGTGACTGGCGCGTGGCAAACGTTAACCAATTTCCGCGAGTTGTAGCCGTTGAAAATATTCTTTAAGTAAAAACGAAGATAAACGTATAGACGTAGTCGTAACCGAACCACGTCTGACGACCAGCCTACGGATCGAATTCTCCAGACATCGATACATTAGGTCAGGCGAGGTAAAGCGAGCAAAGATAAAAGCTTCTGGAACGACCCCTCTTCCGGTTCTTCGGAATGAAGATGGATGTAGGAAGAACCGCGCGAAAATGTACGATGGATAACGGACAAAAGGAGAACGGAGAAGAGGGGTTCGGAAAGAGCGCGAGAGTATTGACACAAAGGTAAGAAAGGGGAGTAAAGGGGAGAAAGGGGGAGAGCAAACAAGGAAGAAACAGGGGGAATGAAAAGATAACGCGATGCTACTTTGCCCGGTTCTAAGGAGACGAGCGAAACGCGAGAATTCCGAAGCCGATCAATCAGCTTCGACGGTTGAAAAATGTATACACGCGATGGAACGGATGTATCGTCGCGAGACACGAATTTTTACCTTTTCCTTTGAGATCCGATTTCTTTTTTTCGCGCGTGAAAAGTCTGCTCTAAAATTAGCCGATCTAAAACTACCGATCTTTCGGATCTCAAACGATATACGTGCATATTTTGAAACGCTAGAATTTCGAAATTACGCGACAAGACTGAACACCGATCTCGATTAGGGCCAAGTTAGAATGGCGAAAGTTAATTAATTCAAAGTAAATTTTGGTAAATCAGCAACCTGTTAAAGTGTCGAATATCGAAATTTCCAAATATGTATCCGAGACAATCTCGCGAGCCCCCGCGTCGTCAACTTTTCGCCGGAAGCTCGATCTACCTTATTACATTCGTAATAATCGCCGAAAGCGCAAAGTTCCGAACCTGTACAGCGTAAGAAATCTGTTTTGTTCGTTTATCGGGAAAAGCAAAACTCGCCGTTTAATATTGGCGCAGTATCGAATCCGTAACAGAGAACGAATCACTGTTCTAATTTCATTGGATCCGAGCGACGAACCGGAGGAAGATAAAGCCGGAAGAGGCCTCGCGGAGTCTTTGTACTCCGGATGAAAAATTCAATTTATAAAGTCAGTAATACCGGGCTTCCACGTGACACTTCGCGACGAAGTCATGAAACTCGACAGCGGAAATACGAGCGAATAAAAAAAGGTGACAACGTGTATTCCTAAGGGTACGAAGCGTGGCGAATGGCGAACGAAGGTCCAAAACTCTCGCTCAAATGACTGCTTCGTACTTTAAATCCGTCAACAGATGAAGACGAAGAAGAAAATCTTGATACAAAACGTTAAATTATCGTATGCGTGAAACGTCGAGTGTGTTGTGTGTGTGTGTGTGTGTGTGTGTGCGCGCGCGTTTTCTTTTGTTGTCGATGTACTTAAAGAGGCAAACCTAAGAGAAATAATGGAAACAGATGAAACTAAAATTAACTACAAAGTCGTTGCTCGTTAGTTAATGTCGTATCGTTGTACATAAGTATGTATCGTTGAAGAACTTTTCGATGGATCGACTTCGAAATACGATTGCACGAACGTGTCCCCTCGTCGTTAAATCTCGTGATTTCACGATTTTCCTGAAAAATCGCGATAATAAAAATGAACACGATCCACGAACGACGATGGACTCGAAATCATTTGAACGCGTTTACATGCTAAAACGTAACGTACATTTACGAAAATTTACGAAAATTTACGAAAATTTACGAAAATTTACGAAAATGTAAGCATAGGCTCCAAGTTATTAACGCATTTTGATTAACTGTTCTTCTTCCGATCTACTGTATAACGTATCCATAATATCCATTTTGAACGGCTCGAAATAATCGAAAAACCTCGATTCTTCGCGATTTTCTACGATAATTAATAATTACCAGGAAATATTATTTCGTTGCTACATCGAAGATATATGCGATCAAGAATTTGTTCAACCTGTTTATCGATTACACGGCAACTAATTTTCGATAAATTTCCAAGAACCAATAGTTTTCCAAGACTCTCGAGACTTTCAAATTATTACATTTACCAAGAGTATCGAGTTTATCGAAGTTCATGAAGTTTTCAAGAGTTTCGGGAACTTGTTACGTCCTTTTTTCTTTTTAAAGTACAGACAATCCATTTTGTTCATTGAAAAATGCCATCCCCCGTTCGAAGAGTTCGAAATCGGAAATTTAATAACGCAAGGAAATAACGAAGAGATTATCGAAAATGTCCATGACCGTTCGCGAAGCGTTCGCGCGGTTGTAAATCGAAGCGATTCGTGACGGCGCGGCGTGACACGACGTTCTTCGTCTCGTCGGTGTCTCGTTAACGTGACAGATTGACAGGTCGTTACTTTCCGAAACCGCTCGACGAACAACGATCTTTGTTAATTAGAATGTCTTCGACGCAACATAGAATTAGTCTCGCTTCGACGATCCGAATCGAACAACGTTTTTTCTATCGAACACCACACGACCAATCATCCGTTCGCGAACGATATCGCAAACGTTACCTCCTCTTTTACCGGAAAGAAACGACCTGATTTCAAACGGAATCACACGTTTTTTCACGTCCATCAAAGCATCAGCCTAACCGACGAAAATTGAACAAAGACGAAATACGGTTTCAGCGTAGCTACGATAAACCGAGAATACCCACGCGAGTTCTCGAATGCTCAACGTTTAACCTTTTGCACTCGTAGTCGATAGAAATTAACCGTTTCCTTCGTCGACAAATATTATTCGCCATTTTCGAAACACCCTACAAACGATGGGTAGGTGTACGCGGTAAAAACTAATCGCGGCATCGAACAAACGATACGTTTTATTTCTCATTGGTTTTCGTATCGGTAGAAAAACAGATAGTTGAAATCGTTACCGGTGCAAAAGGTTGATTTTTCATAGAAAGCGAGAAAAGGAAAGAATGAAAGGAAGAAAGAGAGAGAGAGAGAGAGAGAGAGAGAGAGAGAGGAGACGGATAGAAAAAGAAAGTGTAACGTCAAGGAACGTGTGTACATAATGAAACGCGACGCGTGTAAATCGACATATATTGTATATTTTAAGTTCACTGTATAGGTGATTTCATATCAGAACTACCATATCGTCTACTAACTCGTATGTATATACCACGTAAAGTTTCGATCTGAATAAACTGTTTAACTGTCCGAATTGCTGGCTTTGAATCATTTTCCCTCCCTGGGGAGATGCCTTGCCAGAGATCTGGCACGATACTAAATCGATGCAAAAACTTGTTCGAGGCTACCGAACGGGAACCACGAAAGATCCTATCGAACAAATTTTTCGCGAAAATTGCACGGGTTTCGACGATAAATCGCGGCTGTTTGTTCATTTTTCTTGATCAACGCCCATTAAACGGCTCCGAATACTGGCTTAGAGCCCCGCGTCTCCGGTCGGCAGTCGAAAAAAAAAAAAAAAAACTGTATATAATCGGTTATCATACTTATCGATTACATTAATTAATTAACGGAGCATAATTGTTCGAGGATGAATTTTCGGAAATTTGTAAAAGCTCGTGAACGGTTTCCGGAGGGAAGTTCTGCAGCGAATTCCTTGCATCCGTCGATCCTTCTTCCCTCGATCGATCGAGCGGAATTCTTCGAAGATACTTTGATCGTTATTTATGGAGCACGTTTAACGGTTCGCGTAACTCGAGGTCGACGCGTTTAACCGCGGAAACGCGAAGGAAATAAAATACTCGTCTCCGAACGGATTGACCGAAAAGCTCGTGTCGTAGAAATAAATTTTCATGCACCGAGAACGGAGTTTAAAGTTTAACCGCGATAGAGAGTCGGCGCCATAAAAATCGTTTAAGATGCAAGCTTCGCGAGAAATCCCTCGTGTGCCCTACCGTGGTTCCGGCAAAAAAATGAAAGGAACCTGAACAGAATTTTAATCCGTCCTTGTATCTCGTTTGCTTACACGATCGCTGCACGTACAAAGCGAGTCGCGTCGTCCGCGGAAACGACTTGAACAGGTTGATGCCATTTTATGTTAAGTACATTTACGAAACGAAGCTTCTCTTTATTCGAACATTGAAATTGAGAAAATCAAACGAAGGGACAAACGAAGCGCGTTCCACGACATAATTATTGTCCGTTATTATACGTTTCAGCTTCGAACGGTGACGAATGATCTCCGTCAAGCACGATCTTCGGACTCCGCTAGTTGCTGCTCCTTCTCCCGAGGGGACAGGACGTGTCGAAACTGTTCCCGTAACTTTACCGACGTGTCCACGATACAGTTCGTGACCGCGAACACCGCGCGATTGTACGTCTTTATCATGCGGTACTTGAACTCTCCCACGCGAGGCAACTCGATCTGCGAACGCGTTACGATTTCTAGTCAATACATATCCTTCGCTAACAAAGCACATAGGAATATAACACGTATGCACGTAAGAGGGAGTAAGTTACAGAGGAGACGGTGGAACGTTACTTGATCGCCGTCGTAGTCGTCGGAGAAAACGGCCGCGATGGTAGCCATTAGTCTATAATATAGGTCTTCCGCGTCCTCGCTCGAGCCCCATAAACCTTCGGCATTCGTCCAATAAACGAGTCCGGCAGCGACGCTGCTCTTTAAAAGGAACAGCAGAGCCGTGCATAACCTCTGGCTGGCGGTCTTCGATGCCGCCTTTTGCGAACAATCGCAAAGCTACGCAAACGTACGTAAACATCACGTGTCTGACCATTGGTCGTTTATCGAAATCGAAAACGAATTTTTCCTTCGACTTAATAACGAGTTGTACGAGCTATACGGCCGACGAGTAAACCGAAGAGGTTAATAAACGCGACAACACCCTGACCGACGAGGTCACGTTGTCCCTAACAAGTATACGCCAGCTCCAAAATGTCCTCCTCCATTAGAGAGCCATCGGCGTCGCTATACATGTGTACACCGAACTGTCGGGCTAATTCCAGGTAAACGCAACTACGTATCGACTAAGTAATTCCGTACAGGTGCTGGAGCATCTCTCTCTCTCTCTCTCTCTGCTTCCTCGCGTCAATATCGCCTGGCCACTCGTACCGCGGCAAACCTCCCTCGATAACGAGTCCGCCTAACACTCTTCGTTCGCAGACTCTCTCTCGTTAACGATAAATAACCTTTAGAAATAATAAATATGCTTACACTTGCCTTTTTGAACGGAGTAGCGTCACGCGTTAAGTCTACTCGAACTTTCGTACGCCCTTCCGATACGTTATTTTCGGGATTACCTTCGAAATTTCATCGCTTACCTTTCGAGATTTCTACGAAATCGAGAGTATCGTATCGTATCGTATCGTGGTATCGCCAACGTTACTAATCGTTACCAATCTGTCGTGTCAACGGATAAAGTGCACCGTCCGAAAACTCGATCGCTCACTTTTGGTGGACACGTTCTTCGCATATCCTTCCACGTGCAAATTTTAATAGCGACCGGCCTCGGAGTCCAATAAGAGGTTCCATTGCCGACATGACTCGGACACGGTTGCATCGCTCCCGCTTCGACGAGCTTCTGAATCCTCTTCGGTCTTATGCAGGTCTCCGGGTTGGACAAATTGATGGTCCGGCCGATACACTTGGATCCCCTTTTCATCGTACCGATTGGTCGTCACGCCGATGCTGATACCTCGCCGATACCTCGTCGATACCTCGTCGATACCTCGTCGATACCACGCCGCACCGCACGGATTTATTTCGCTTTGAGAACGTTCCGTGTCCTCGTTTCCGCGACGCTTCACCGAGATGAAGAATTATCCCGGCAGAGATGGGAAGGTCGAACGACAAAAGATCGCGTTCAATAGGGCTCGCCGAGCCACGAAAATTAAAGACGTCGCCGACGAAGGAACGATCCTTTTTTCTACCGACGTTTGACGCGTGAATTTTTCACGAAACTCGCGAAATTTCGAGGGATTATACGCGTTCGCTTTGCATCTTATAACCTCCGAGGAATAATTTAGCGAGGGAAATGGTTCACCGACGAGCCTTTTCTTCGGGATCGAAGGGCTTTTCGCTCGACGACTAAACCGGTTCAAAATTTCATCGTTTCCTCCGTTAGCGCGCGTCGCCGAAATTTTCGCCGAAATTTTCGCCGAAATTTTCGTCGATCCACGCGATCATCTTTTCGTTCGTCGTTCTTCGGTACGAACCACCGCTCGCTAGTCACCGAAACTTTCAACTCCGCGAAGTTGCTTCTCTCCTTTCTTGCCGGCCAATTTCTCGTCAAACCGATTCTACCGATTCGATCTTATTATTCCTTCTTCTTCCATTACGTATCCCTATGCTCGGTATTAGCTATCGAATAGAGTCACTGTACACTGTATCAACGATACAATGCATTTTTCCGGCCACGTTATCGAGCAAACAACGTTTCTTTTTCCTTTCTCTTTCGAACACGAAGCTCTATGAAATATTCGACTACTTACGTACAGACAGCGTCCTTTTAATTATAAATTAATTATTCGCCAAGTTATGATCCGATTCTCGGCTCTCCTTTCAACGTAATTACAAGCGCTTCAGCAGTTCTTTTCCTTCTACGTTTCTTCCATCTTTCCTTTTTTTCCGCCTAGTTTTTCCACCCTGTAGTATTCGACTACCGTTTCACTCGGTGTATCTCCAACTTTTCTTCAACGCGCACCGGCGTTCCTTCTCGTCACGTCACCTTTTGCACCTTTTTGCAGCCAGCCTTCGTTGTTCCGATGCTTCTTTCCCGGTTTGAAAATATCCAGACCCACCGTGCGCGCATCGCATCGCTTGGAATTTTCGCTCTTGCGGGACAATGGTTTTCGCATCGATGTTACATAGGATACCGCGGCCGTCTATTAGTAAGTGGAATCGAGCTAGCGGAATCTCGCGATAAAAGCGACGCACGCAGATTTCAGCGACCGATACGAACTACTCGCGATCACGAACCAACTCTAATCGTTAAAATAGATTTGAAATGTCGACAATCTCGATTTGCCAAACTTCTCGCAACAAATTCTCGACAATAATTTCGGGCAACGTTAATATCGATTTCGTGTTAGGAACGTCGAATCGTGAAAAATGTGTCGTCGCCAAAGCGTTAACCGACACCACTTATCAAACGTCCTCCTTGCCTACTCTCCTCGAACGCACCACCGTATTAACGTTCGATGTGCCGACAATATGTATAAGCCGTCGCGACGATGTACCGTTCATTTTTTCATCGACCCGGTGGATCGACGTTTCGAAGGAGCTTCGTAGCAGGAACGAATCTGTTTGGCGCTGCGCGACGATCGTACGAACTTTTTCAGAGAAACGTTGACGCGATAAAAATGAAATCGGATGCAGCACGCGCCGTTGAAAAAGGGAGAGACCGTTTAAGGATGGCGGGATTGGTCGAGTGCATAAATACGGAGGATGTACGAGCGTGTCGGGATGCAAATTTCACGAGTTTTTCCAATGGCGTTGATGAATAAGGAATCGTGAGGTTGCCGTGGCTGCTGGCAAACACGTAGGCGGCGGAAAAGTGGCGCGTACCTCTCGTTGGAAAACTCCGTTTCATCAAGTAAACCGAGCCCTCTTTCAACCGCTTCGCCACCAGCATCTCCCCCCATCTCCCTCGGCGGCTTTCTAATCTTGCCTGCTTTA
>CM072789.1:15384190-15561700 GCA_036983795.1 Megachile lagopoda
GTTCACCACGCGGCTAGGCAAAGTTAAACGCGGGGGTCGACTATTTCATTTTAAAGTCAAAACGGCCGGGCCCGCCTAGTTGGAACGTTCCGAACATCGTAAGAGGGTTGCTATACTATTAGAACTTTGTAATGGCCTACTAGCGCGTACTTTGCCCTGGATATTGCCTTAAAGGGCGCAACCGTGAAACGTCCCCTTCGTAAATTGAACTTTCAAACTCGACATCGGGTCGCGAGTGCTATCGTGTTTCTTCGTGGCTTTCGTTCTTCTCTTTGTTTTGCAAAGAAGTCGAGTTTTTTCTTTCTTCTTCTCCTTTTTCTCCTTTTTCTCCCCTCTGCCCCTTCCTTCCTTCCTTCCTTCCTTCCTTCCTTCCTTTCTTCCCTCCCTCCTGTCGTTATCGTTCCCGAGATCCGGATTACAGCCACGATTACAGCCTTTTATTTACCACCGCGTCCACCAGAATACTTGCTCGATTAATCTCGAGGAAGAAGACACGAGCTTTCGTCTTAAGCTATTATGCGTTTATCGCGTACACCGTAAATAAGGTGACGTTAACGGCGATCGTGGAAGAAACTGGGATAATTTCATCCACTTTTATACTTATGAAAGTGCCGCGTGTCCCGTCATAAACTCCGTTTTATCTTCTCGTTCGATTGAAAATTTCCTACTACGAAAATTCGATCGAAAACAATAGCGATACGAGAACAAGTTCAACTTTCGATTAGGGCGAAATCGAGGTTAAGGTCGACAACTTTGTCGCCGCGTAAAGACGTGTCCTGTTCGTTCGTCGTAGAATCGCTTAGAAAGATATAGTGGCATGCAAAATCGCAGAGACGCTGGAAGAATTTCGACTCGTCCGCGAACGAACGCGACGAGAGAAGAACGCCTCGTTAACGCGAAACATACGCGTGTTCCTGCACGAGGTATAACGATAAAAACAGCGAACAAAATGAAACGCTTGGCGAAGAGGAACCGTGGAAAAGTACACTGTTGACTGACTAGCCGCTAGCGTGTAACGACGTTCATCTCGCTGCGTGGGTCGAGCAAGCGACACCTGAGCGAGCCGGCTCGCGGCCCGAACGAAATTTCAAACTTCTAATGAAGCGCATCCGGAACGGTTGGATCGCGGACGAAACGTTTCAACGCCGACTAGCCGGTTTTTCTCCCGTTTGTAAATCGCCAAGAAATATCTGCTGGAAAACGAACGCGAATAAATGGAGACGTACAAGTCTGAATGGCCGACAATCCGTAAAATGCACGCTGGATTTATCGTACGCCAAAGCTGTTAGACGAAAGGATTAAGAAACCACTTTTTTTGCGTTTAACAACGTTCGTTAATTATACAGGTTGTAGTGTAGAAAGTGACCGTGGCTGATTCTACTTCTAGTAAGAAGTTTAATTCTTACTAGATGATAACGATGATAAGATGATAAGATTCGCGGAAACGATCGAATAAAGAATATTTTTCTAAAGAGTATCTTAAATATCTTCGTTTCGACTTTGAACCGAATTTTCGAAATGACTAACTTTTCGATGATAACTAATAACCGATAAAAGGTAATAAAGGAACGTTAGCGGAACGGACTAACGGGTAAAGTAGGTTCGACACGGTCGATGAAAGAAAACCGTAGGATCCTTTTGAGGCGGTAAGGAAAAAGCAAGGCACCCCTTTGAACTAGCGATAGCAACATAAAATATATACATACACATCTGCGGTAGGTCGCGGGTTAGGAAGGAAATACTCATTTCACGCGTGCCTGCCTGTAAATGCGACGGTACATTCAGGCCCCGTATAATACATATACATATATCATCCTTTTCGAAGGACTTTAAATGAAACCGAGGCGAGGGGCTGAATAACCCTGCCGATAGATAGACGGAATTTCGAATGAAAACTCGCTACTCCTCGAGCCTTTGATAAACCCGAGAAACCTCTAGTTTTTCCCCTCGTCAAATCTGTTCTATTTCTTTGGCAGCGACTTCGATGAAATGAACGAAAGGCGCGACGCCGCGTGACGCGAACGTTTGCGAACCTCTCCTTACGGATTGCCGTTCGATATCGTTTCTCGTTAGTCGCTCGTAAGTAGTTGAATGCACCGCGCGATTACCTTTCCCGTAGCCGGACAACGGCTACGTATTAAGCACAGGGTGGCTTCGAATTGACCTGGTCTATTCTAACGGATGATCGATCACGTTCAAACACCGTTCAATCGTATACATGGCAATATAAACGCGCGAATTAATTTGCCTACCACTTTTAGCATCCAGCCAAACAATTAACGCAGCTGTGTGTTTATCGCGTATCCAGGCCGTAAACGCTAAGCGAACAATTCGTGAAAATATAGAGAAACGGCCCTTGTACAATGCTAAACAGGTCTCGTTCCATTTGAATTGCTCGTTGCTAAAGTAATCAGGAAATGAAATTAGCTTCTTTGAACGGTTTAGGCGAATTCGAGAATGAAGTAGCGAAGAACGAGCGGTTACGTTTCGGCCGTTAAGAAAAGTTTTATGCCCGGCACGCGACGTCGCGAATAGCGGCTAATTATTTCACAATCTCAAGGTTGTATTAGTCGTACACGCAACCAATGGGATTACATTAATTACAGCCAGCGAGTCCAATTAAATCCAAAAGCATCGCGGAGTCACCACCCATCTACCGCCATTTTGTGGTTCGGCGCGAAACGAGAGGATAGGGTTGGTAGCGAACGAAGAGTGCGACGCTGATGGTAGGAGCTGCCGGGAGGGTGTAGGATGGAGAGCTTAAAAATATGATTTTAATACCACTGCCCCGGGGGTCGCCGTATATCACGCTTTTGTCCGCCTACTATTGTCTCTACACTCGACTCACACCCCCTCTCAAAACCGACTATGCCCCCTTTCGGGCGACCCCCTTGCACGCTATGCCACCCCTGGGCCAACTACAATGGCCGAAATGCTCGTAATTAAAAATGCTCCTACGTACGATCATCCGTGGTTGTTCCACGAGGAATTACGTGGCGCGGGATCCAACGATGAATCCGAATACCGTCGCGTTCGAATTACGCGTATAGAAAGGAAGAAAGAAAGAAACTTGTCCTTCTCTTCTCGAGGACGAACGCTTCACAGGCTGTGGACGACCAACGTAGTTCCGTTTTCGATCCAACGAACGATTAACGGGCTTTCGTTAAATAAATTGTTCGCGCGACGAAAAACGTTCTTTACGCGAACGAAAATATCGCGTTGTACGAACTTTTTCGTTGTCGTTGGCCGAAAGTATTAACGAACCAGGCAAGAAACGACGCGACGGTATAAGTTACGAACGGGATAAAAGCGTCGCGTTGCGGTAGGAGAACGACGGAAAAAGCGGCAAGAACTGGCCGCGAGGTCCCGTGGAAAAGAATATCATTCTTCGCGTTTTGCGCGATCGTTTTATGATATCTATCCAGAAAGCAGACGGTCGCGCGTTCTTCTTTCGCCGGTGCAGCGGTGGTCCGAATCGGGATTACTTTATCGAAATATCATTCTCGAAAGCGGAGTCGAGGATGGTAGCTACCGATGCCGAAGGAATGTTGGCGAAAATCATTTAACCAGGACCCCGTAGAAGATGGTTAGCGCGGAGAGAGAAGATACGGTTGCTAATTATTTTAGTCGGTTTCTTCGTCTTTCCGAGCCTTTCTCTGGCGCAGCGCGGCGGCTCGATGCTAATTCTTACTAATTGCTTGCATTACTCTCTCGTTTCGTTCAGCTGCGCCGCGGATCTTTGAAACCGAGGCTCTTCGAAACCTGCTCGAAATGCTCTATTCCGATAACCATCGACCTCGTCTACGCTCTCTAACACTCTCGCGAACGCGATACTTTTCCTAACCAAAACAGCTATAAAGTACAGGATTAAGCCAGATTTCGTTCTCGACGCGTGTACGTCGAATTACAAGATCGAACTCGGTGTCGAGAGTTGGAAGAAACAGCGTGTGAAATTTTAGGGGATCGATGGTAGAGCGTATCTCGAACGAGCAGGCGCTGGGCGGCTCGGTGAAGTAAGAAGGTAGGTGTCTGCGAGCGAAGGAAGGGCGGAAGTGCGTGAGAAAACGTCGGATCGCCGGACACCTTGCGCGAGGCTGTAATCATCTTTGCTCAGTGTCGCCCGCGAAAATCCATTCCCGTCACGTCGAGATAAACGGGCACAGTTCACTCTCCGCCTAAATCTTCTTTTTCCTTTCGGTCCCACCGACACTCTGCTCCTCCTCCTTCTCTTACTTTTTCCTTCGCACGGATAAGAAATGAAATTAAAATTCTCCAGGAGACTGAAACGTCACGTTCCGTGTCGACCGTCTCGTCTCGATCCAACGATCGCGACGAGATGCGACGCCCACCGATCCCCACCCAACTTTTATCTCGAAGATAAAAGGGAACGGATCAAGATTCGTTCGCGAGTTCTTGCCCTCGATCGTTCGATTCTCCGAATTCGAAAAAATTCCAATCGGAACTGCGCGTTCGCTCGCGAACACGACACTACAAATGTCCTCACCGACAACTTACCACCGCGTCAAATATATTTTCAGCTGTCACGATAACGCGGTAGCAAACAAACCATATTTCTTTCCATTCCTTTTCTTTTCTCTTCGCTTTTAATTACTTCGTGTCTACTTCGTATCGACTTCGATGACCACGATAAAAACCGTCGCTTAGAAGTTATAAGATTAACTTTATAAACGTTTAATAAATGTTGCTTTCAGGAGAAAAATTCAATTCCTGTTGAAAGGCGAAAGCAATAAGCAAGAAAGGTTCGGGATTTTCAAATGTCACTCGGATAAAGAGTAGATAATTTTCGAAATGAGTTGGAACACCGTGACACAGGATCAAAGCTCGTATCGCGAGCCTTTTCCATATTGCGATTTCCCTTCGTAGCCGAACCTGGGAATGCAAACTCGTACGACAAAGTGCTGCAAAACGAGCAAAATCGAAAATGAGATAAAAAGGGAGCTCGCCGAACGAATTAGCTCGTTTCGCGACACGAAAGACGCGTTTCGAGTTTCGAAATCGCGTTGACGCGTCGCGGCCTACGTGAAAGCGACAGAGTCCACGATCGCTTTAAAATTATATAAATATACGTGTATTCCCCGACCGACCGGTCCGCTCCCTTCCATTGCTCGTTCTTTCTCTTCTCTTCTCTTCTCTTCTCTTCTCTTCTCTTCTCTTCTCTTCTCTTCTTTCGAAACAATCATAATATTGTTTCGGTTCAACAACGAAAACGAGTCAACGAACGAAAGCAATTTAGCGAGCGGCGGTGTAATTGAAAAATAATCAGGAACGAAGAGGCTGCGGGTGCGATGCAATTTCGAAAATGTTCTCCCGATCATTTTCTCTCGTCGAGGTTGTTACGCGTTATATTTACGAAAATTATTCTCCCGTCGAATAACTCGGGAACGTTACGCCCTTCAACGATTACGCGGTTCAAAAAATACCCACGTCTTCTCTTTAATTCGATGCCTCGCATTATTTGGCCGAACCGCGACGCACTGTACCCGTTTCGCGTTTAATTTCCTCGAAATACGTCACGTTCCGTTCGCGCGAAGATCTTATCCGCAAGTTGCACGATAAGAGACCGATACAAAGCGACTCCGACTCCGTGAAAACTCCTGTCCATTACTCTCCTGTCCGAAGCTTCTTTAATAATTGTCCGCAATTTTGTCTGTACTATCACGATATTCGCTTCAAGTAATATCTGTCCATCGTCGAACGCAAAGAGAAACGTTTGATTTCTCATCGAACCTGTCGAGAGTTCGTCGAGAGTTCGTCGAGAGTTCGTCGAGAGTTCGTCGAGAGTTCGTCGAGAGTTCGTCGCGATGGATGTGTTGGCTCGTAAATAAAGTGGACTCGCGATTATTATTGTCCGTTGCCAATTAGACGTCCCATAGCGGACGGTAGTAGAATCGTTTTAATCCTCCGCCGGCCGTTTTCACGAAAATAGAACGGCGCAAACGTATGTACAGGTATAGAGGATTCGTTGGATAATTTAATCGGCCGATGTTACGGAGCTACGAGAAAGAGCAAGCAAATTGTTTCGGGAGAAAATCCTCTGGAATTCGGAGTTTTTTGTCGTCGCCTTGCCGACTCGTTACTTTCCGCGTCGTACGTGCATTTTAATTCAACGGTACGTTGCCGTCCTCGTGGAAACTACTTTCTCGAACAGAGAGTCGGCACCAAGAAGAAAACGAACGTACGACGCGGTATCTTGTTCGAGAATACCTATATTCGTACGGTCCTTTTTTCGTTTATGCTCGCGAAAACCGGCACTTTCTTTGTCGGCCGACTATTGGCCAGCTGTTGAACGTTTCGAAATTGTCCGATCGAGCGAGACAAATGGTAAATAATAAAACGAATAGTAAATAATAGTATAGTAAGGAAGCAAAGAGCAAAAAGGAGAAAAATGTTAGGCGAAAGGACTCCGTGCTCGCGCCTCGGTACGATAAGAGATTTTGTAGGGAGTCGCACGAAAAGGGTGCTGCTTCTGCCAGTGGCGAGACTATAATTCTGCGTTATCAGCGAGTTCACGGGCCAACGCATCCCTTCCTGGAAGAGTAACTGATCCTACTCCGTCGTTACCGGGCCGTTTTCTCCTGTCAGCTCGTCCACTCCGCGAAATCGTATGCTTCCGACGTTAGGCATCCTTCTACGGCTTCTCGGAACGAAAGATATCGCTAATCGCGTCGACGCGTACCTACCGTTTCAACCTCTAGTCTATTCGAATAGAAACGAATCTCTCTGTCAGTTTTGTTTCGTTTCTCGAACGGATTTTTCAAGCAGAGATCGAAAACGACCTTTATTCGAGACTATTCTATTATACATACATACATTGTATGTATAAAGCAACGTTACAACGACGAGCAAAGAAGACTCTCTTCTCTTCGACGTTAGTTAGTTGAAAGTTCTCCGAAGGTTTCGTCCCTCGTTTGCATGCCGATACGTGTCGGCGAACCAAGAATCTAGAGGCTGGAGTCTCGAGCGTTCGAGATCCACACAGGTGGGCTGCGAGAAAGTTTAGCTTGCCCGGATAGAAACTCCGGCGGATGCGACGCGTACAGCTACCGCTCTGACTGCAAACTGTGCGCGGATATAGGTGCGACTGTGGCATCTTTCCGAGTATGATGCCTCGCAATTTCACGCGATTACCCCTGGGCTCTTCCAATTTGCCGGGGAACTTTGTCGTTATCCTGGTGACACGGTTCCTGGATCGATAAGCGTTCGAAAGCGGCCGACGAACTTAGCCAAGGTTAAACGCGTAAGGATCGGTTCGGGCCGCGTTTCAGAACCGATTAATTCGAAAGCGAGGAGAAGGAACGCGCGCGCGACCAACGAAACGAGAACGATCGATCGTCGAGTCGCTCGTCCGAGAGAACGCGACGAGAACGCGTCCGCATCGGACGGTGGAACGGCACACATCTTAATCACCGATTCATCACTCGCCATTGCACTTTCGAAGCAATCGCGCGTTAACTTGCTCTAATAGACGATACATCGACGCTCCTGACACGTAGGCGTCGCGACGCGTCCTAGCTTGTCCCGGATTCGTCCAGGATTCGTCCAGGATTCGTCCAGGATTCGTCCAGGATTCGTCCAGGGCTCGCTCGGCTAAATACCCTCGACTAGAGTCAGCTAGACAGATAGTTCGCAGTCGGAACGAGGTCGACGTTGGCCCAGCCAACGAGCTACCGAAGTTAAGGTTGGCCTGCTCGGGACACGAATTGATACGGACGTTCTCGCTGACGCGGACGCTCCGAGCCGCAGCCCCGTTTCCCGATAACAACCCTTAAATCATTTCTAGTCCGGTCGCTTCGCGAACCCTCCTTCGAAATCGCCGATCGCCTACTTCCGTTTACGCTCCGCGCTGAATCTCCTGCGATACATGGCTCGCGCGCGCGTACCCTTACGCATACATTTACGCATACATTTACGCATACATTTACGCATACATTTACGCATACATTTACGTATACACGCAAAAATGTACTTTTTCTTTTTTCAACTTTCGCGTTAACAATCGTTCGACCAGAGGAGAAAGGTGGAAAACCTTTCGTAGGTTCAACGTCTCGCGAGTAATTAGCCTTGGAACAATACGCACATTTTTCTTTTTCTATTCTACATACAAATATAAGGAAATATCTTTTCAATGGCACCGGTTCGCTCTCGTAATCGTAACGGAAAGAAAACGGAGACAGGCATCGCGCTATTGTTAGGCGTATTCGCGTTTATACGATTCTTTTCTTAATTCGAACGTACCTCGTCGCTCGTGGAACAACACGAAACGCCTGTTCAAAGAAAAAAGCTGCTTTCTCCCCCTACGCGTTCCCTTTGTTTCGCGTCGCCAAGAACCACGCGGAGTATTTCTATTAACCGAAATAAAAGGACAAACACGAGACACTAGAAGGCAATATAACAAAAGATCCGGCGAAACCACAGTCGAACGAGCAGAAAACCTTTGGAATCCCTTTGCAGCAGTTCTCTTTGGTATTAAACTCTTCCTGTCCCTCTCTCGCTTCTTTGGAAATGAATAAAAATTACGTACCACCCGCGATTCTGTAAAATTCCTTTCTCGAACAAAAACTACGAAAGCAATCTCTTTCCGACGCTCCGCGATATCGCTACGCGCCGTGCCGCACCAACAAAGATTAACCGAGGTTAGATTAACAGAAACATTCGGCCCCGGTTCCATTTCGATCCCTCCAATTTTGATTGATTAAGAATCTTTTCGACGCGATCGACGCGATCGACGCGATCGACGCGGTCGAAGAACGCCGCGAACCAATATCTGCGGTCTAAACGACGAAACACGCGTCTATCGTCTAGGTTCATTTCAATGTTTTTCCTTCTCGAAGGAAATTTCCGAGTTTACGACTTTTCGGAATCACTCGATTTACCTCCGATTTAAAAGGATGTCGGTGGTCGTAAAGAAAAAGGCGAGCTGTAGGATCGAAGACAGGTCAGTGGGTCTCGTTAAACGAAGAAGAAGGAGGATGAACGATAGGTGAGGATATCGAGAACAAAAGCTGTTGGCTGGTTAATTGGAATCGCACGGCAAGCTCTCGAGCATCGATGAAATTGCAGTCACCTCCTCCTCGTCGAGCTTCGACAGGTTTCCTCTTCGCTTTCGAAACCGAGCACGCTTCTGTCTCCTCGTTGTCTGTCCTTGTTCGTTCGCGTTCACCGACGACCGACCGACCGACTCGATCTCGATCTCTACTCTGCTTTTCGGCTGCTACCATCGAATCCGTTTCGCTTCAAAAGACGAGCCGCGATGTCTAAGCAATCGTTACCCCTTCGTTTACGCTCGTACCTACGAATTTTCCTCGCTCTTCGACCAACCTCCTTTTCTACTGTCCCGCGAACGCTTCCGCCGTCACCCTCGCAATACGATTCCCTCGGGAAAATTACTCGCGGCTTTGTCCCGATACCGAACACCGTCTACGACTACGCTGTTCATCTCTTTAACGAGGCGAATTTTCGTTCGATCGTATCCTGAATTTCGACTTACTCGCGAACACCGGAATAGGCACGAATTAAGCCAAGAAGAATCGTTCGTCTGAGCAGAGAACAGACGAGACTCGAGGATTGACAAACGACGCCGATTAATCGCGAGCGAACGCGAAATTCGCCGATTATTTATCGGCGAAATTTGCCCATTACTTATCATTTTTTCGCGATTACCCGCCAGTCGGATTAGTCGTACATTGTTTCTCGGAGGGACGGTAACAAATTAGCCGCCACGCCGGAAAACCTGTCTCGACTTTCGCGAGATTCCTCGCGTAACCTCTGTGCGCCGAACGACGACCGTCAAATTCTTAGCTTCCGAATAATCCCAGATACTATGTACGAAAGCAAGTTTTGAACGACGACACCGTTCGTGCGGGTAAAAAGGGAAAAAGCTTCAGCCTCGACTACGAAAAGTTTTTTTCCAATGGTATCCAGCCCGTTCGTAGCTAAATAGTTCGTAGCGAATACGAACAAGCACAGGCTACAATCGCTCTTAATTACATGCTAACTAACGACCGATCTCGGAAAGTCAGATAAGGTTTTCAGTCGGTCTGCACATCCGACCTGGCAAACTTTCCGTGGATTTCAATTAGAGAGAGTCCTTTAATTAATTTCTATTATGAACCGCGACGACGAGGACTGAGAAAACAATGGCAAAGTACGAGGAAACCTCTGAACGAAAAAGAGAAATCTCAAACGAATTCGACTCGAGGAAAATTCTCGGGATGGAAAACGCCGCGATGAAACTGGACCAGACCATACGAGAATCGTATCGATACCGAGACTGTTACAATTTCGTTTTTCCTTTCTCTTAGAAACCGGTACGAAGAGATCCTTTCGGTCCTTCTTCTATCCTTCGCGACGGACACATCTTCGTCGAGTCGAACTGTAGCTCGTAGATCGGTCGAATCGAGTTAACTACCTATCCGCTCTTTATTCGATTCGTTAATAGTAACAGCGACGCTGATGTTCGAATTAAACTGATCAGCCATGCTAGATCGAAAAATTGTTATTAAACCATTCGGGAATCGTGATGGTTCGCGTAAACCCAATTATAAAATCTACCTAGTTTCGTTATCCGTTTCTCTGTTCGGCGAACAGCGAAAAATATTGAAAAACAAACAAAAAAAAAAAAAAAAAAAAAACAAAAAAAAAAACACCGCGTACTCGCGTATCTTCGTTTCACGGTTTCGTGTAATTGTAACTGGACGGTAATCGCGTTGGGAACACGATATCGGTCGACGATTCGTTGACCGTGTAGGTGAATTCCATCCCGGAGCTACGGTCCCGAAAATCGACACGGTGACGATTCGAAAAATCCTGCGCGAACAATCGAGATAATAAGAGGAGTCCGTTTATGACAACTCGTAAAACATGACGAACCTAACCAGCTGCTAACCTCGTAAATCGTGGTACTCGGTAGTGTCCTGGATCGTAAATTTATAGACTGGTTCGAAATATCGTTGATAAGATTGTCCGCTGGTACAGCAACACGATTCGGCCAAATATAACGAATATTTCTTCGAGCACTATGTAACATGTACATATAGGCCAGTGTAGTCCGTTCGTTATCGCGAAATGTAAAAATGTATGTATACCCAGATATATGTATGTCTCGACTCCATACGAATCTTTCAATTTAAACGATTCAACGGAAATGATTAGCGGAGTATAATGAAATATACATGTATTAAGAATAGGTGTAACAATATTGTGTGGTAGATAAGTTGCAAACGATAGCGAAGCGAGACAAATTTATTTTCCATCGGCGCGTCCGTTGCATTCGATGTTGATCGTTGGTGTATTAGCAGGAAAGTTACTGTAAACGAAACGGGTCAATTTTATTTGATCGTAAGCGTAAAACTAATGAGAATAATATGGAAGAATGTACGTACCGGACACGCGTATCTTTCTCTTCGAAATTATAAAACCAGCGGAAATTTTGTTCGCGGTTGCCGCTGAAGCTGTCGCGTTTCTTAAATTTCGCCAAATTGCCGTCGATGCCGTTAGTATTTTCCGTTTCAAGGATCGATCTCGTCGTCGTGGAAGGAGCGAAAGGTACGTTTCGATAATTTCCAATGTATTTCCAAAAATCATTATTCGATCGTGGATAAGTGAAAATTACTTTATTCGATGGGATATTTCGAAAATCCCGAACGACATTATTATAAATGTAATTCGGTCGATTAGCACTTTGTACCTTAGGAATCTGTGAATCGGTATTTCTATCGGCGGCGTTACGATACTGCATCGTGACGAATCTCGAGCGATCCTCTGTGCTCCGAGTATTCGCGTTGGAATCGTGAAATATGGAAAAATCACCTCTACCTTTCGTCCTATCGAAATCCCCTTTCACCTCACTGTTCGTTACACCAACTTCGGGAGCAAATATTGATTTACGATTAGTAGTCTGCTTATCTTCGACATTTTCCGTGATCGATTTTTTATAGCCGGTAAGAGTGGTTAACCGTGCCGGGTCAGTAATAGCGAATGTTGGGATCGAGTCGTTAACGTTCCTCGATATTGACTCGGTCGACGTATGAAACGTCGAGATCGAAGATTCCGTAATCGGTAAGATTAATTCGCGAGGCGCAGGTACGTTCGCCGTATTAAATTCGTTCGACGTGGCAAAATCTCTCGTTAATTTTCTTCGCTTCGACGCGACAACTGCCGGTTTTGAAAATTCCACCGTTAACGTTGTCGCGTTCCGTGCAGTGAACGATTCTGTCGTCGACGGCGAGGTTGATTCGCTCGATTCGCTCGATTCGCTCCAATCGTCGAATCGCGAAGACCAACTCGTACGGGTCGTAGCTTGATCGAAAGGTTTCTCCGTTCGAAAATAAACAACCCGCAAAATCCTGAAAAGACGAGCCAGTTTCTCCGCGAGAACGGTATCGTTTGGTTGCGTCCTTTTTATCAGTAGCAACAGCCTTGCCCAGTCAGACTGGAGGGCACCGAATGGCAATGCGGTAACCGGACCTTTCAACCCGCTTACCATCCTATCGATCGTCGCCACATTCTCCACATTTAATTTCGACAGATAATCCTCCATTTCTGCCATATCAACGTTCAAACAACTATCGTAGCCACTGCTTCCTGTGGAATAAAAAGCACTTTTTTATTCGATCACTTTACTCGAAGGTAAGACGGTAAATAACAAAGAAATACCACTTACTGGAAAAGTTCGAAAGAAAGAAGAAGGTTAGCAGATAGAGGAACAAACGCGAAACCACCTCTCCCGACATGATTACAGCGTCAACTGACCACCGACTGGTATACTATTTCGTTGAAATCGGCTTATTTGAAAGCCGCGAACGCGCATTTTTCTACCGTCGCGCGATTCTTTCGAGCGAGAAATCGCTCCATTTCGGGAGCCCACGATGAACCTTTGGATATTCCTTTCGGAGACTAACATCGCGCATTCTCCGAAACACTCGAAACGATCGCGTTTGCTGAATCAAAGATACGAGGAAGAAAGAAAATATCCAATACACTTCACAGGAAGAGATAACACCGTGTAACGAGATTCGGAGAGACGCGTTCGGACAAGATTTCGGGTGAAGCGAATGGAAAACCTAGCAACGTAAGGATATTCTAGGAGTAACCTAAGACGGTCCCTAGACGGACGCAGTCTGGCAAAAAGTCTGAAGGAAAGCTAAGAATAACGTGTACGCATACCGATGCTCTTAGAACCAAGTAATTTCTTTATTTCAAAAAGTTCACATTTCAAAATACAATAGTCGATGAACGTGCGTCCAATTTAATTTACTAGAAAAGTGTCATTCGGTAGTAATTTCTTTCGTTACTTTTTCGATAAAAACAAAAGTATCCCGAGCGAATAAATGTTTCTCTATCCCGTGAAATCCACATCGCTGTAAACAGTGTCCACCTATGATATATGGAACGTCTCTCTCGGCACGATTCATTTATCATCTTTCTTAACGCGGACTCGTTCTTTCCGTGACAGGGAGACGTACTCACGGTACGCGGTGACACGATCAAACAAAAGTAACGAGAACGCGGTCCAACGAATTATAATATTATACACGTGTATACATTTTAAAGCGGTAAACTAAAGAGGTGTAGTATGTTGTAATCGAAGGGTTGAAAGAAAAAAGAAGAAACTGCAGGTAAATGCAAGAAAATATACACAAGTTTCGATTGTACAACGTAAAGATTCACTGCATATTTACAGTATCTTTTGTTATCGTTATCTTTATTACCACCATACTCATCGTCATCGGAATCATCATTAATATCAATATTCATATTTTTCTTCATCATTTTCATCATCGTCGTCGTCGTCGTCGTCGTTAATATTTATATCTATTATCTATTATTATTATTAATATTATTATTTATTATTTATTATTTATTATTTATTATTTATTATTTATTTATTTATTATTATTATTATTATTATTATTATTATTATTATTATTATTATTATTATTATTATTATTATTATTATTATTATTATTATTATTAATATTATTATTATTGTTATTGTTGTTGTTTTTGTTGTTGTTATTATTATCATCATCGTCGTCGTCGTCGTCGTCGTCGTCGTCGTCGTCGTCGTCGTCGTCGTCGTCGTCATAATCATCAATATTTTCATCATCCTTGTTACTACTATCATTACTATTATAATATCCTGCTCCACAATTATACTCGATCCCTTATCTATTTATACGTGTCTAAATTTGTATCGTTTGTTTTGTATTTTACTTGTTGGTTGTTTTATTTTGTTTTGTTTGTAACCCTGAGACTACGATTCTACCGCCATGGTGAATCGAATACACATGTACGAGGAAAATGCTTGTAAAAGTCGTGAAAATCCAACACGTCGAAGAAGCAACGTTCCCTCGGACTCGTAAAAATATTTCATCGAAATCTCGTTCTCCTTCCATTTTTCGCGCAACGTACTACGAAAAAGAAAATAAAAGAGAAAGAATCGATTCGAACCGCATAATTATCGATGTCGCGTTAATCGAACATACAGTTAACACGTTCAACACCGGGGTGGTGTGATGCGTTGCCGACAATCAACCTAACACATTTAATTCGTTATCGAATTATCGAACAATTAGAGGAATTACCGTCTTGGAGAAATTTTCGTTCCTACGTCAGTGATAATACGACGATTAGTCGTATTCGGTATATTTAGAATGGAAATTTGTTGCTACGGCATTTAACGTGTTAACAAATTGTCACGACTACGATCTTAGCCTCGATAGAATTTCTAGCCTCCGACTGTGACCGATTAGAGAATAAAAGATAGAGGAGTTGACAAAGATACGCGAGTGGACCAGCTACGGCATTGGACTCGAGTAATTTTCTACCCCGTCCCTACAATCCCTGCCAGAACAAAATATCGAGGCTTTGTCTATTAAATACCGCTGTAACCTGACTATAGTGGATAACCAGCGGATAGATAGTAAATATATAATAAATTCGTTATTTCTCTTTAATAGAAACCTAACTCGGTCGAAAGGTGAACATCCGAAATCGCGAAAATAATGTATAAGCGTTTTAAACGCGACACGACAAACGATACGATTTACGTCTCGTTAATATGTACATGCCATGGCTGTTTAACATCCATTTACGAGGTAATCGTTCGCGAAGCGGTACAAAAATCATTTTTATATTCTCGATATTCTCGATATTTCTAATACGAAAAATCGAGAAAGCAAAAAGCAAAAAGTTCCTTTCAAATATTGATACAGCGTGATTGCAACACATACCGATAAACATTTACGAAGAAAAACCTAAACGTTCAAGGCGAACGAGTGAAACCAGGACGTGGTTTACTCTGTCCAAATAACGTGTACGTATATCACAGTTCGAAGAAAGAAGCTTACCGACTCAAATTACTAACAAAAGAAGAAGAAGAACGTTGACGCGTTTAATAGAACGCCATTACAAACTAGAGCCTATCTTAATTACCGCCTTAATTATCGGCTCTCGATAACATCACCGTTTCGAACTAGAAACTAAAATATCATCGAATAACGTTTTTCGAGACTCGATTACTCGTTCAAACGCGTTCGAACTAATCGCTTCTAACGTACACCCGAATGCAACCGACATTTCTGTTCATCCATATGCTACTTGTATTAAACTGAAACGATCGCTCTTCGTCGAAAATTTCGAAATCTCCAGAACCTTGTCCAAAGAAAGCCTTTGTCGCATCGGGGTATACGTTCGCACACGTTCGCACACGTTCGCACACGTTCGCACACGTTGCACGAACGAACGCTCTTACAAACTCCTTGAACGCTTGTCGCGATAACTACTCGACTACTTCTCTTCAACGTTCCAGAAACGCTAAAAACGCTCGATTACAACCCAACGAGCGATCTAACTAGTCTTAGTTAGAAATAGAATAGAGAAAGAAAATACGAAATGAAAGTTCGCCATGGTTTTATACATATAACAATCGCTCCCTTCTTTTTTTCAACTTTCTTCTCCGTTACATTCGTCGTCCACTTCGCAATGAGGAACCCTCGTGAATCAACTAATAACTAATACACAATTGCTCAATTATGACTTTATGTCGTATGCGTGCGTACGTGTTTAAATGCGAAGAGGGTCGAAGAAAAAATTTCACGGGTTTAAACGCAGCCCAGAGCTACGCACGATTGTTTATCGAACAAACGTTTACGCGCGCGCATCGGCTTAAAAACAAATCGAATGCATGTTGAACAGTTGTTCGTGCTTTATTAAAGTTCGAGTATTTATGATAGAAAACGGTAAGGAACTCTAGTCATCTGTATTAGCGAGAAATTTTCCAGTTCAACTAACAAATAATAATAATAAATAATAGGGTAAAAATAAAAGATACATGCCTTTTTCTACATTTCTTTACGAACTTGTGGGGAAAAAACACGTAGATCTGGACTAAGTTTTGGACAGAACGCGTACACGAAAATATGGAATATGGAATATGAAAGAAACCGACATTCTTTCTACTTTCTGCTGAACAGACAAGAAAGACATCGAGAGAAAGGTAGCCTTATGTCCCGAATATTGCACTTTTGCCGCTTCAAGATCGTACAAGGTTTCTGTTCGAACGTTCCAACATCAGCCGAACATGTACATAACGCATCTAATTTATTATAATATTTATTCTATATCTCTTCGTTTTAGTAATTTCTTACTTTTTATTTCGCACGAAGCGATCGCGACGAACAACAAACAGGCTGAAGTTAAGAACACCGATTAACCCTTTCAGGACTACGAAAGAATACACGATTACTATACGCTTCGGCTTCTCTCGGTTAACTCATCGAGACCAACACGATTTTTCCTAGTCGACCGTAGCTGTTGCTAATAATTGTATGTTGCGTTCAAAAGCGCGTTATCTACGGGGTAGATCCGAGCGTTAATCGCAAACATTGCAAACAAAACACTCGAGTTAATCTCTCCCTAAGCTCGCTCTAAGTTATCCCTAGATACGTGCTAGACTCGCGCTACGTTCCCCCTGGCCAATATACAATATAACCAGCCTCTACGAGCTCTTACGCCTTCCGTACGAGTTTGCCTTTGGTTCTACCTAGTTTCGCCACCGGCTCTTATTAACCGACTACTAACCAAAGAAAAGCTATACGTTGCGCCCGCGTCTATACGGTTACGTGTTATTTACTTTCCCTTACGATAGCTTTCCTAGACTCCTCTCATAGATCTTACAAGCCTACATTGCATCGGATCGCAAGAATTATGATAAATAATGTTTTCTCGATCGGCAACGGTGAGAAAGAAACACTTGTTGTTCGGTCTAAGATGCCTATCCGGAAGGGTTAAAAGAAACCTTGTCGCTTGTCGCGTATTGTATTTAACCGAGAAACAAAAACACAAAATGAAACTCTATTAATTTGTCGTGCGTAACGTTTCTTCTCCAATTTTCGTAAGAACGAAACTCTTTGCGTACAAATTAATAGCTCCTAACGATATTTCACGATCTATCGTTTCGAAAAGAAAACGATATTATGCACAATTGATCCGGTATTTGTCATCGCGGATCTCGTAACAATAGTAAACTAGATAATAAAGATCCCTGAATACACATATAATATTATAATAATAATAATAATATAATAATATATATATATATATATATATATATACATATATATATATATATATATATGTGTGTGTGTGTGTGTGTGTATATATATATATATTCTCCTACGCTTTTCGTGTGGCACGCGCGAATAACATTTTACAATCGCTTCAACAATCCATTAAATCTCTTTTTCTCCCTCTTAGCTCATTTTTTTCTAAAGAATTGGCAACCTCGTCGAAAAAGGTTCGTTCTCGAAGTATAATCGTAGATTTTTATTTCCCTTTCCCTCGTACGATACCTCGTAAGTAAAGGAAAAAAGAAGAAAGAAATAGCATGGTCTCGATTCAGAGAACGATCCGGCCATTCTTTATCCTTCTTGTTCACTGGTTCACAGCACTGTCTGCGGTTAATTGGTTCGATTTGTACAACGGCGCATACTACGATTTAACTTCGCTGAAATAGTTCAACTATGGATGTTCAATGCAGTCACACACATCTACACGCTTTACGTCAGTGATGGGCAAATCGAGTACTCGTCGCAGAGTTCACGAGCATCGGTGTACGCGATGAGTGCAATGATGCGGTATCGAGGATCCACTATAATATCGCATTGAAAACTTTCAAAAATCTGATAATCTGGAAGTTTAGAATTCGTAAGTCAATCGGTACGCCCAGAATTTGTACAGTTGAAAAATTAGGAAACATCAAATTTTAGAAATTTGAAAATGTCGTAATCGAGTAATTGACTAGGCATACTCGAGTGTTCGCGCACCCTGAGCTCTCGGTTGCGGTTGCCCATCGCTGTTTCATATTGATCGCTTTTTTCTCGCACGCCTATTATTTTTAAAAAGTGTGCAGTTACTCTATACATATAAAACGACGTACCATTTTATCGATACTATATTAAAAAATATAGAGTTTCATGTCCTTTCTACATAGTCCCAAATTGACTATACTTTTTTTTTTTTTTTTTTTTATTTTTATTTTATTTCTTTTCCTTTTTTCTTTTGTTTCCCTTTTATTTCGTTTTCTCGGAAAAAAAGACGGTAACTTAAATAACGATCGAACCTGGAGCTACGCGTGTGATTTTTGATTAAACTGGTATATTTCTGTTCTTTTTTCTTGGTAACACAATGCTAACACTAAAACGTCAAACACCCACAGTTAGTACATTTGCAAATTCTTTATTAGTTAATTAATTTATTTGTTTATTTTTATCTTTTAATAGTGTTTACGATATATCACCGATTCGGCAATGCATCATCATCATCATCGTCATCATCATCATCATCATCATCATCATCATAACCCGATCATTACTTAAATGAAATCGTTTCGTGTATTTGGTAGATGCTGCTGTCTGATCGACATTTATTTTGTTTCTTTTCATAAACTAGCCTAAATTGAGAGCTTCGGAAAAGAAAGCATCTCGCATCTTGTACTACGTACCCACCAAACCTGACATATACCATGATTTCTTTTCGTTTTTGTTTTCTCTGTACCTGTAAAAGGGGTACTCGAAAAGGAAAGTTTAGTTGTATCGACGAAACAATGTGCTTGCTATTCGTATATGGTGTGTTTGCGAGTTTCGACGATTGCTGGAATCACTGGCCATTAAGTTTCACGCTCCAACACGCTTCGACGCGATCGAAAAATAAAGCTCTTCTTCTTCTTCTTCTTCTTCTTCTTCTTCTTCTTTCTTTCCTATTTTATATTTTTGAGTCTATCCGTTTTAATGGGAACAAATGAAACTACGCAACATATCATTCTCGTTTTGCTTAACACTTCTGTCTTTCCCGCGTACACGTCGAAAGGCTCTCGAGAGAAAAACGCAAGTATCTTCTATTCTTTGTTTCTCTCTCTTTCTCACTCCCTACCACCCTCTCTCTCTCTCTCTCTCTCTCTCTCTCTCTCTCTCTCTCTCTCTCTCTCTCTCTCTCTCTCTCTCTCTCTCTCTCTCTCTCTCTCTCTCTCTCTCTCTCTCTCTCTCTCTCTCTCTCTTTCCCTCTCACCTGCATACGCGCATACACGCGTGCATACATACATACATACATGCGTACATACATACATACATACACGCACACGCAGACACACACGCACACATACAACACACTATCAGCGTATCTGCAGAGCATAAACGCTGCTGTGCATTACCTCGATTGGTAATAGCGGGTTTTGTTGGCGTCGTTCGGTACACGAATCATTGAAAATTAAATGAATGTTCGAATCGATGTTTCATCGATAATAAGCGGCTTCCAGCATTTCTACAAACAACTTGTTCATCGGTACTTTCCCCGTTCGATAGACACTAGACCAAAATCTTCTAACAATTCCATCGACCTGCCTGAGACTGGGCAACACTAGGAACATGTTTTGTGTGGCACGTAACGCTTGTCCGGGTCTTATTGCGGCCACGCAATCCGAGAGAGAATTCAAAATAGTATCACGAAAGCGATAAAGCGCTTGTGGCTCGTCCGATCTTGCATCGCTATTCGCCAGTATCAACGCTTTCAGCATGTAATATTCCTCCCTGGTCAAGCCCAATCGTTGAAGCCTTTCAACGATTTGAATACACTGTTCAAAAGCAAACAACACGTTGTATGATCTGTCGGGAAAACATTAATATGACTACGTGTGTAGTTTGAAATTAGAGAAATACAATGTAGCCTCGACAGTAGACGCATCTTTTGCCTCGATAGCAAACGCACGGTGATCTCCAGCATTTCCTGGTACTGGTTCGGCCAAGCGATCGTATGACACGTACCATCGCGACGACGCGATGATGTCGAATGGCCGGCGTTCTTTTATATTTCGTTTATTGTCAACCTTATTATGTTTGCTGATCCTCGTCGAGGCGCGAACTAATCGAAAAAGAAGAACGGGAACGCAACACGATCCCGGCTTACATCTACTGTCGACACGTTACCGCTTATTACGTGTACGTATAAAATTGATATCGGGCACGATTCGATGAGAATAAATTGACCAAGTTAAACGTAACTAACGCGATAACTTTGAAAAGTTGCTACATACAGCACACTCTCGTTCTATTCGCACCTTGAGAAGAATTAGCAGCAACATACCGGCGCCACGCATCGCGTAACCACTATCGTAACGCGGTACCCATTATATCGTGGTGACGCGAAGAAAACTGCTTCGCCGATCGAAAGAATTGGGAAATTTGACGAGCCCGTGGGTGACGATATAACGAGAGTTCGCTGTATAAGGTGATTAACGAACTAGTCAGAAGACGTTGAAAGAATCGAAATACTCACATGCGTGTACAGCTCTGTACAGTGGCATTCGCGTGCGAGTCTCTCGTCGAGGGTAAAATCTTGGGCAAATCTTAATCTACCATTATTGGGCATACTTCTCCATGCTAAACTGAACGTCAAGATTTCAGCCCATGTACTTTGCAACAGTCGCATCTGGTCGTTCAACGCTAAACCGCTGAATCCAGGTATCTGTTTCGCCCAACCTATAAATAAGTAATTCCAGATGATGATCAACCATTTTTCACCTAGTATTTTTATTTCTATAGATGCATATACGTTACGATAAATGAGTTAATTCCACCGTATAATTAATAGGTTTGGTAGAGTGGGTACATTTATCGAACGAATACTTTTACTGTGACATATACGTATACGTAGTGTGACGTATTACCGATTATTCCAACCAATTCTCGATCGTACAAGTCGGATAATTGACCGAGTACTCTCTGATCCGTATCAAGAGTATGAGAGAGATTGGACACTTGCAACATATCAGGCTCACAGGCAGCCAGTGCTTCCAGCATTTTGTTATCTATCAATAAATAAAACCGTTTATCGTTTCGAATGTCAGTGTATTATCGTTAATACACGATGATTTCGAATGACGGATGAACACAGATCTACCGACAAAACCGAACACTTTGGAAATAACGAAGGAAATTAAAAATGTGATAGGAGCTGATGGCTTACTTATTATTTCGTTAGAAGCTCCTGTCCCTACGTTTGCTAGAAACAATAAAATAGATCAGAAATTGAATCGTACTTGTCGACTAAAAGGTTTTCATGTTGTGCGTGTCTATACTCCATGCGATCACGATCGAAAACAAGGTGTTTACAGCTTTTTTTCGCGAGCAATTAGTTATTAACAATCACCTTCCAACGGAGCTGTCTTCACCGGCGTATAAGGATCGGTGGACCTTCTATATTTTTGTCTACCTCCTCGGACACGATCCAATCGGACTCCCTCTTTCAGCATGCCTTGTCGAAGGCACTTTTGAAATCTGCACGCCTGACACGCTTTCCTTCTCCGTTTGTTTATCTCGCATTCGCCATTTGCAGGACACGTATACTCGATGTTACCTGTGAAATTACTCGCTATTTTATTGTAATATACATGGTCTTCGTCCAGGTAGCACCAATGTTATATTTAAGAGGAATGCGCGCGGTGGCGTACAACGTAACTTTTCGTTAGGCCGAGAGCTCGAACGAAGCGATGGAAGAAGCTGATCGTCGCGCGTAAACGTTGACCGTCGATGAAGAAAGGCCAACGTATATCGGTCCGATATACATAGAAACGTAGTAATAGTATTCGCGGTCGCCGATACAGAGCAGTATAGCGTTAAGGTATCTAACCAGGAATAACGAAGGTACTAAGGTAAGGTAAGGTAAGGAAAATATTGGAGCGGTTACGATGAAGCTTGATGTGGTGCTACCTGGAAATAGCCGTACGCGGAAATATTTCCAAGTACGAGAGAACTCTGCTTACCTTGTATGGTTCTTTTGAAAAAAGCCTTGCACGCTTCGCAAGACGCGACCCCATAATGAAATCCACTCGCGACGTCTCCGCAAACAAGGCACAACCTTCTCGGTATCATGTCTTCTTCTTTGACACCTTCCTAAATAAAAGGTAACTGTATTTTACATCGTTCGTATCCGTTTAAAAGTCCGCGTGTATACGATGTGCTTGCTACAATCGCGTATACCTCCGGTGTTCCTAAGGGTTGCGTGGTGGACGAACAGTGATGCATTTCGGGACTACCAGGGCTACCTCCGCCTCCGCCATAATCGGCAGGAACCTCCATTTTGCCGCAAATCACCTATGCATTATAAATGGAAATGTTGACGATTACTCCGATTCGTTCGGTTCGCGTCGCCGCGTATTATACAATATTTTCTACGTTCTGTCGTATATTATTTATTTAATATCGAAAGAAAGGTAGACCCGGGCTACGTAACATAGGCTTCTCTTAGTAAATGAGGAAAGTAGAAGTTCTTGGAAGAGTGCTAGAAGAACTCTGTAACAACCCAGAAAGAAGGTAGGGATATTTCAGGAGAGATTACGAAGGAAGAGCGTAAGGAATTTACTGGAGGAGTCTAGGAAGAATCTC
Source organism: Megachile lagopoda (assembly GCA_036983795.1). Classification (NCBI taxonomy): domain Eukaryota; kingdom Metazoa; phylum Arthropoda; class Insecta; order Hymenoptera; family Megachilidae; genus Megachile; species Megachile lagopoda. The sequence goes on from CM072789.1 coordinate 15,407,149, forward strand.
GGCGAAACCTAAAGAGAATTGAATGGAGAATCTGGGGAGAAAAAGTGTTGAAAGAATTGTGGTTGGGGCGTGGAGGGCAGGTCCAGCTTAGGGAGAGCTTAACCTAAAACCTCCTGTCTTCGCGCATAAAGGACATGAGCAAACAAAGCGTTCTTCTTCTTCTTCTTCTTCTTCTTCTTCTTCTTCTTCTTCTTCTTCTTCTTCTTCTACTTCTTCTTCTTCTTCTTCTTCTGCTTTTGCTTTTGCTTTTACTTCGTCTTCATCTACTTGTTGTTGTTGTTGTTGTTGTTGTTGTTGTTGTTGTTGTTGTTCTTCTTCTTCCTCGTCATCATCTACACTTCCTTTTAACTAAGGGAAGCCTAGGTTGCATGTGATAGGTGAAAAATACCTCTTGATGTTGAAGGGTGGTGGTCGGTGAACAGACTTGATAGTTTTGCGTAGGCGTCGTAGGATTCTCGACTTCTTGCTTGATATTTGCCATAGTTCTATTATTTCCGATCATATTTTCTATGCCGGCACCGGACATCATACACACCTGAAACAGTGAACGCAACATTTCTTATTCTTCGTCGTGTTTATCGTGTATTTCTACAATTTAAACAACCTGTCATTATGTTAGTTTATTCGTCGATCGTTAACTACGATAGAAGAATTGGGAGAAACGTCGATAGAGGACATGGCTCCTGTGTTATACGTTGTTTCATCTTTATCGAAATAAATAAATAAATAAATAGATAATAGATATAATTCGAAATAGAGCATTTTATCGATCGTGGAGATTTTTCGAACGTTTAGGAATTTACGAGCGACAGTCGTTGGCGCGAGCTACAGGCGAAACGCGAACAGACAAGAGTCTGCTTCGCAGTCGGCTGCACTTCTTTTTTTCGCTGCTATTTTTAAGCGCGACCAACGCCTCAAGCATTTTTAGAATCGACTTGAAAAAGTTCGCGGTACGTAGGATCGAATGTTGGTTGAGCCTGCGACTTGCGTCTATAAATTTTCTCTGTTTTCTCCGTTCTCGCGATTTACTAAATCGATAACAGTTTATTCCGTAATCGAGTGTAAATCACGATATTACGGGCTATATGCTAAACTAACTAAATTCCTTGATTTTTCCACCCCTACATAGAGATTCAGATATGTCCAAGAATGATTATAACATTTTCTCGGATAATTGAACGATAATTTACGAAAGGATAAATAAAAGGATAAGTAGTAATAATCTCGGGGAAAAAGAGTCCTTAAAGTTAAACGAACGGTAGGTAGGTAGGATAGATAGGTAGATAGGATAGGTAGGTAGGTAGGATAGGTAGGTAGGTAGGATAGGTAGGTAGGTAGGTGGGTAGATAGGTAGAGAGGTGGTGAACAAAGTAACGGTGAAAGGATTGCGTAAGCTTATCCCTCTCCCGCCTTCCTCTTGTTCGTATCGTATATTAAATGCACGCAGAAGAAGAACGAGGGGAAGAGGAAGAAGCGAAGAATATCTGGTTAGCCTTGAACTTGACTTTTCTGCGAGATGCAGTTGCGACCGTTTACGAGTAGTACCGAACAACTCGAAACACGTTTCAAGATTTACGCGCAGGCTAGATACCGCCTATCTGTCTGTATCTCTGCAACAACGAACCCTTATCATCGCTACCGCCATCTCTCACCAGATACCTTCGTTACAACGCTTCGTAACCCGAATCTATTCTCCCAATAACCTCGCACGAATTCTAATTGCTTTCTGTGTAATACTCTTTGATCCCGTAATTAGTTCGCGTGAAAAGTATTTGAAATGTCGAATATTACAAATCTATAAAAATATTACATGTTTAATATTAACGAATTAAAGAGGATACAGGGCAATCTCGATTCTGGGCTACGAACGAGTAGTGTAGAACGAATCGCTGCTTCCGTTATCGACTACTCCGCCAAGAAGTCGAGAGTGGCTCGAAACGAACGTACAGTAACAATTCTATAAATTGAAACAAACCAAAAAGGGCTATTAATTCTATTAGCGATCAAAGAATATACGAAAAACAAAAAGAAAGAACCATCTGGCAAAGAGTAGTAAAGGAGAGAAGAGAAAAAGAAGCATCGAAGCATCTGGTTAACCTCGAACTTGACTAGTCGTGCGAATCCCGTCACGCGTGTGCATCTCCCACGTTTAGATTAATGAAATGAAAACCAACGGCGTCGGTGCACGCAGACTCGGATTCTAATATGACACAACAACGAAATAACGACAGAGATCATCTATCGCGAGTTAAAACGAACGAATAGACTAAACAGAATTAGACCGTAACGGCGAAGCAAAGAGAAAAAAGAACATTTTTAACGATAAACAACAGAGATTACATAAGCGTGCGACTAATGGTTCACCATTCAGGTTCATTTCATTTTCTTACATTCTTCCGCCTCTAACCTCTATTCGGCTAACCGGTTAGCTGGACGTATACGGAAGAAAGGAACGAAGAAATGAAGGAAGAAAGGGAAAGAAAAGGAAAGAAAGAAAGAAAGAAAGGAAGAGAGAGAGAGAGAGAGAGAGAGAGAGAGAGAGAGAGAGAGAGAGAGAGAGAGAGAGAGAGAGAGAGAGAGAGAGAGAGAGAGAGAGAGAGAGAGAGAGAGAGAGAGAGAAAGGAAGGAAGGAAGGAACGACGAACGAACGAACGAGGAATGGAAAAAGAAAGAAAAATGTATCGCGCTATCTGGTTAGCCTTGAACTTGACTTTTCTGCGAGAGAAGCAGCCACGTTCGCGAAGGCCGCAAAACCGCGCCAACACACAATTTTAGCAGCCGAACTTGAACGGAAACAGCCGACTCTGGACGACCTTGAGTCCCTCTGTCCGACTCTTTCCTCTCTCTCTCTCTCTCTCTTTCTCTGTCTCCGTTTCCCCTGGTTGCGACCTCGCACGGCTGACACTCTGTCCGTCTCGTTTTCTCTTCGTTCGATTCAGCTGCCTCGTGTTCTAACGTTCCACCGTCGTTCCTGCAGCCCATAGCGCTTCTGACAGTTCGGGCCAGAAATTCTGCCATAAGTTTTCACAAAAATTATGTCAACAGAGAAATTTTCGTATTTTTCGAAGCGACGGCAACGCATTACATGGTAATCCGTTTGCACGATCAGGTTGCTCGATAATACCTGTCAACGATTTATCTCGCCAAATTCTTAAGCCCGCATATACTTTGGAAATTTAAAGAAAATCGGTGCTCGTATTACTATATTATTTCTACATAAGCGACATCTGCGCGTAACGCGAAGGCCGTTTCGAACACAAGTTTTCGTTATTTTTCGCGTACACGCACAGACGCGCGACATACGAAAAAAAAAAAAAAAAAAAAGAACTATAGTCCACCAATGAAGCATCCGCATTTAGAAGAGTCCGTGACCTAAATATCGATTGCACCGGTTGTTACCTACGATTTTCTTTCGATCACGATAACAACGTTGCGTGGCGCGGATGGCGCGGCGGTTTAATTACGATTAAGGATGTCTTCGTTATCACGAATATGTTTTATGATTTATCTACATAGAATAATATCCAATAATCTGATATTTTCAACCACAATGGTTATTGGCCGCTGTTCACGGTAAAGAAACGAACGGACCTAATTCGTGTAATCTCGACGCGAAGTAAGCGCGCGTCTATCGGCACGCTGAAGATTCGCTTTCTATCCGCGATCGCAATATCAGTTAGAAATTTTCAAGGTACGCGCGCGAGACTCCAACTTATTTCTAAAAGGTTCGATTATGTAAGCGCGAATAAGGCCGAAGCGAGGAAATAAATACAAAGGAATCGAAACTCGCCGTTTCGCTATCGCTTTTATTGTATTTTAGTCGATCGCGTCCTTTCTTTCTAAATGAAATCCTTTAAATTTCCCTTCTAAATGAGTGTGCGCCGCGTTTCCTCTCGAATCCGGACTATCGGAATATGTTCGGCCTGCCGCGAAGTAGCTATCCAAACGTAGTTACATAGCGACGTAGCGTAGTATCCGCGTGTACCGAGGAATGACACACGATTCGATTCGATTCGAGCAAGTAAATTAATACTTTTAACGTCGCGCGCATATTTTTGTTGGTACATCGCTGTACCGGAATAGTAGCGCCGTTACGAGCGACATCTGGACCTCGAAACGAACCGAACGATAACGAAAGCGTGGTTACGTCTGGAATCGTCGATCGACCGAATCGATCGAGAGTACGACGTTTTTGTTCGTTCAAACTGTCGATATCCAAATAATATTTCCTTTTATTTCCTTTTTTCTTTCTTCGATTAGCTAATTACTCGTTTAATATCGCAGTTCGAATAAGTATTTATTTGTCGTAACGCGCACGCTGTGGAGACCGGAAAGCGGGCTGAAAGCCGTATGGCTTATGGCCGCGTCCATACGTTCACGATGATTCCGATTAAACAAGCAAGAAGATTCGTACGTCCGTGGCGACAGAACGCGAACGATCATCGAGCAAACGGAAGGGTGCTGCGCCGAATGTTCTTACGGTTTCGACTAAAACGCGATTCGTCCGAATGCTCGGCACGATGAATTAAATCGTATCGAATCGGAACGCGTCCAACCGTAATCGCGTCGAATTGAATCGCGTGGAACGAAATCGTACGGAATTCAAGTACATCGAACTGATACGCGTCCAATTAAATTCGCGACGAATTGAAATTACAATCGTATCGAATTGAATCGCGTACAACCGAATCACGACGAATCGAAACGCACGAAATAAATTGGTGTCGAATCGCTCTCGAAGCGAACGAAAATCGGAGGAAGAAGCATCGTTTGGCCGCTTAGTTTAGACTTAGTTTTAGAGCACGCGGTGTCCAGTTAGAGAACACCACCACGTTTTTCCTTTCTTTCCTTTCTTTCCTTCCTCTCCTTCCTCTCCTTCCTTTCCTTTCTTTCCTTTCTTTCCTTTCTTTCCTTTCTTTCCTTTCTTTCCTTTCTTTCCTTTCTTTCCTTTCAACGTATATATTTACATTGTACGAACAAGTTTTCGATAAAACGAAAAGAAAAGAAATATCGCTGCACGTTTACCGTGACCATGATTTCGCAACAAGTCGATCGCGATGACCCTGAATTATTACAGTAGTCGCAAACTTGCGATGTTATACGAGTGTACGTATGTAGGTGGTTACTAAATTAGAAGTTCAGAGAACAAATTGATTTCCCGAGGATGAAGACCCTGGGTCGCGGTCAAGGCCAAAAGCTTCGGTAACCGCTATGTTCCGATTTTGCGACAAGTTTATCCAATAAAAGATGCAATGTAACGAATCAGCATAATAACGTTATTACGATGATTATCGCGTAATCGAACGAAAAATATCTCTGATCCAACTCGGTAAACCAGCTCGGTAAACCATCGTTAATTCTCGGCAAATGAAAACTGTAAGACGAATTTCGGCTGGTTAATTTAACAGAAATGTCCGCGTATAAATCGCGTAACCGGTCTAGTAATCAACGTCTATAACTTGGACAAATGTTCTTTCCAACGCTATTAAAATTGGCCATTTTAATAATCACATAAGTAGACATAAAAAACGTCGACATCGGTTCATTTCCACGGTAGGTATTTGTCATTCGCTATTCGAATAAATTCGAGTTCGGTGGGGAACTCGTATACATTTTGACGAAGGAAAAATCGCGCGTATAAGAATTTCGTCTGTCGCGTGATGCCGCGTATTGGCCAAGGTTAGGGCTGGCTCGGCCTGGTCCGACTCGGCTCTCAACATGACGTCACCGACGCGTCTCGTTCTCGTAGTCCGAAACTTGAACGATTCCCCAGCCGTACGTTTCGAAAAGCTGCGCGTTCCTTATCGAAACGGACAACGCGATTCGGAAAGATCAATCGTCTACAGTCTACAGTCTACAGTGTCTCTACGATCTAGGCTAATCTGCAGTGTCAACAGTGTCGAGAGTCTGACACAGTCTACCGGTGTCCACAGGCATCCGACCGTGTTCTCTGTCGTTAGATAAGAGGCCGACCGATCATACATTGACATTGCTAATTCGCGATATATGTATCCGTACTCCCTCTATAGACTCTCCATTTATTTTTCGCAAACCCCACTTTTCAATTATACGTATTACGTTATTTTCCTTATTTTCCTTATTTTCCTTATTTTCCTTATTATTTTCCTTATTTTCCTACCTATCGACACTATCAAAATAAGTAGTTTCCTATAATAATAACGCTAAATATCTTTCTAGTATATTATAACGGTATAATATCTGTCCACGTGGTACTTTACTAGGGATGTACCTATACTTTCGATTGCTTTCCAGCGGAATGTCTGATTTGCCGATAGAAGGAAATGTAATGAAAGGAGATGAAGAAGCATATCGTGCATATCTCCCGAAACACCGTCTTCCAGGAGCGAAGGAAAATCTATAAGCGAAAAACGAAGAAATCGAATAGCGGAAACACGCGTATTCGAGTTTCCTAACCGCAAACATGCGTATTCCACCGCAGAAGCTTACCGGCCGCCACAAACTCCTCTTTATCCGTGCATGCTCGCTTGCATGCTCGCTTGCATGCATGCGCGAGTTAACACACGTGGACGAATGCGCGCGTGCACCTAGATATCCGCGCAATTTCACAGCATGCACCGAGATGACTAAAAGACAGAACGAGAGAGAGAGAAAGAAAAAGAGAGAGAGAATTAAGAAGCGACGCGCAAGGTCTTCGCTACGAGCGTACATAGGTATACGTACGTAAGTACTGTCTGTATACCGTGAGCGCGCTTCTACCTGCAAACGCGACCTTCGCGATGCTACTCGATCGCAGAGCTGCTCTAGTGTTCCGTTTCCTTTTTCAACGAAAATACTCTTCTGATCTTCGAAAAGCCGAACAAACCCAGATTATTCGTTTCTACGTAATCGGAAGGCATCGAATAATTTCTACGTGAGAATATTTCTGTCGGCAATGAAAGGTATCGGCTCGGGGAGGTTCAATTTCGTAGCCTTTCGTAATAAGGCTAGGAAAAGACAACTCGGAAAAGATACGCGCGTTCGACCATAACCTAACCCAGACCATACTACGGATATACATATTAAACATCCGAGTATCGTGAGTGTGCGCTAAAAAAGTCGAAACTGTTCGAAAACTGTTTTTCTCCCAAGGTAACGCGAGAGAGAGGCGAGAGAGAGGCGAGAAGAGTCTGGAAATATCGACTGACGCATCTCCACGCGACGAATATACCTACTTACGCGTGTCTGCTTCTTCTTACCGTTAACTATCCAATGGTTTATCCCTGCTCTAAGGAGGGATCTCAGCGATCTACATACGGTTACAAACTTCCGATACGATTCCTGTCTTTCGTTAGGATAATTACACGCGCGTAACGACCACCGATAAAACTCGACGGTATTTGTTTTGAAGAAACAGGCACGGCCTTTTATCGACATTGACATCGATCGATTTCCAAAACGCGTTGATAACAGTTTCGCGTACGTTTATACCGCTATATACGTTTATACGATGAAAATGTTTACCGAGTCGAATCGAAAGTAAAGAGAGATGATTCCATGATCTTTCGTATTTTGCATTTGGTACACAAGGAATTGCATAAGACCAATTGCATTATGTAGCTGTTCCACCGTTAGCTGTTAGCTGAACCACCAAATCTGCTCCCAACTCATAACTTTTGACGGTAAACCATATTTTCCGTGCATCCGAACTCCCTCCAACTTTTATACGAACAATCGCGCTTAAACTACCACCTACGAACTTACTAATAGTATGATTCTTTCGAAAATATACATATATATATATATATATATATATATATATTACGTATGTAACGTACATGTCATTCGATTTAAAGGAACACGCGTTACTTTCCTATTCTATTCATTATTTCGCTATACCGATACTCCGCTACCTTATTATTTTATTGTATCAAATAGAATGGCCGATCACGCCATTATATCGCGTATTCGAGTAAATATTCGATAAACGAGTAGTAACAGACAAAATTCCTTACGCATACGAATATGTCAGTTTTAGTATTAACGATGTAAGTAAACCTACGCGTTCGTTACTATCGACAATCGTATTTATTTTCATTAATACGTCGATTAAGTACACGGTAATGATCCTTCGATACGAATTTACCGATTTTTTCACGAAATTCAAATGATACAATTTCACGATCGATTTCAATGATCGAACAATCATTTACAAACAGTTAATTTCGCATTTCGTAAAATTAGTTTTGCATCGTCCAATATCGAAAATCATTTATAATATCAATTATATCGTAAATCTAACCCAAAACGACGTTATTTTAAGGGGATTAAATAATTATTAGAAATTTCGATCGCCTCTACGCGTACCGAAACAGCAATTACGTACGATAAAAATTGGCAAAATTTGAAAAAAGTATAGGACATTATACGTAGAACTTGAAGTATTTGGTTAAAATTTTTTGCCTTCGATCGCCCGTTTAGCTACACATATCGTCAAAACAAACAGCTTTTTCATATTCGTGTCCCTTATACGTACTACATGAACATACGTACATAAATGAAGCATGTGAAATATTTCGACGAATATTTCCCGTGTTCTATACAATATGTATATGAAACGTAACTTACGAATCACGTTTAAACGAAGAACGAAATGAATGAAAACGAATCGAAAATTAAATTGCCTTCGATTAAAATTCCCTACAAAAGGGATAAAAAAGAAAAATCGAAAAATCGTGCCGATCGCGAATTCTCAGCTGCATTAAAAACAGGCAGACGTAGAAAAATGATCGGTGAGTTACAGGATAGATTACCTAACAGACACGTCGTAACGTAATAACCGACTTGTTTAGTGAGCTAAAACCGAGTGACACGGTACGCAAGCAAAGCTAATACCTACCGATTCTTTTTCTATCGAAAACTACGTGTACGATGATTTAAATCTTTACACGCGATTAAAGTGTCCAAATGAAAGTAACGCATGCGCGAACCTTTTCAATTTGATCAAATTATAAATTCCTGGTAATTCTACATCGAACGCGAGAGAATAAACTTGACTCGATCATTCTCCTAAACGTAAACGAAACGTACGCGTCAAAATGCTTGCAATTTTTCGTCGGTCGAAATTGTTGCCGGCACATACATATATTCGATCGAAAAACCAACGGAAAGCAGGGAGAAACGCGCGCGCAGCAACGTAAACAAACCCACGAGATCGAACAAGAAGAAACAGAGAGGTTATGTGACGACGGCACCTACCACATCGTACATCCAGGCCTCCATGACTGTCAACTGTTTTCTTTTCAATGGCACGCAAACACCGTTTTTCTATTTCTCACGCTTTTCCGCAACGAGAAAGAGAAAACGAATAGCAAACCGAAGATCCGGTCACTCATGTATATTCGTAGTTATGACACGCGCATACACGAACGCACCACCCCCTTCCACGACGTTGACGACGCGACGAGCCGTACGCGACTGACAGCAATATACAGGGTACAGTAATACACGGAGCCAGCCGATCCTAACACCGGTCGCCACGAATCCACCAAACACATTTCTTACGCTTAATTGCACACCTTATCGTTTATTTCCTGGCCAAATTTTCCTGACCAAACTTTAACTATTTTATTTACGTCTATGAATAAACTTTAACTTTACAAACTATTTAACGTGTATCGTAAGCTTCAACTGTACAGAAATTCATTTTTATCGCGAATTCGTTCGGTCGCGTTATATTCGTTTCCAAAGGAAAAGAATCTTTCCACTTTCTAATTACTCTATAACCTTTCGAATTTAAACCAACGATTACCAAACTTTTCTGACTTTTCACTCCACTTTCGGAAATTACCACCAATCACTCACTCGTAATATGTCATTCTTTTCTAAACTCTCGAAGTCGTCAAAATTTGAAAAAGTTCGAAAACATGTTTCTTCGATCCCACGATCGTAAAATTCGGAAATGTTACCACTCCCGAAATTCGAATCCAAAAAAGTTCCAGAGTTCCAGAATTTTAACTCTACTCGATATTAGTGATCCCATTCCATCGTTTACGTTTCAAAAATAGGCTATGTACTCGATAGCTTAAGGAAATGGATAAATACAAATTTGATCGTTCGTGGTATAGAAATCTCCAATAAATCGTTGCATTTTTAAACGTAGACAATTGTATTTAATTAAAGGGACTAGTTCACTTTAAACCGTAACTATTACCGTGCCGTTCAAGTACGCGGTGCCGTAGTGGACATTATCATAGTCATGATCACTCGGTCATTAACATCTGGCCTCGAGTCAATTTGTAACAAGACATGATCTCCTGTACAACAGAATTTCTCTTACAATTCCACGTCTTTGTAAACAATAAACAAACAAGGGGTCTTAAAGTTGGATCACGTTTCGAAAATCCCAATTGGGACACGTGTGTCCGTGTATCAGAAACGTAAACGAAAGAGAAACGCTTGGAACAGCGTTGCGTTACGCGTACGTACGAGACAATTGTATTTTCAGACGTAGGTAGATCGATCGAGCCCCAAAACTCTCCCTTTACCCCTATAATCGGACCGGTCCAACGGTTGCTCCTAAGTTGATACGCTACTGTCGTTATACGTGCTACGTGTATATCGCGATGGAAGGGTAAGTGGGTGGGAGACGGCTGTGGCTGCGACGGCAGAGCGACGACAGTGCGGTGACGGCGGCGGCAGTAGTGCCAGTGGCAACGACAACGAAGACGACGAAGACGACGAAGACGACGACGACGACGACGACGACGACGACGATGATGACAGCGGTGGAGGCGGCGGTGGAGGCGGCGATGACGGTAGTGGTAGTGGTCGTGATGGTGGCGGTGCCACTGGAGGCGGCGGTTCTGTGGTTCGCCAAGGAGGAGAGGGAGTGGGAAAAGGCAGTCGATGGCCTTGAACTTGACTGCCGCCGTTTTTGCGCACAGCCGTTGCCCGCCCAAAACAGCCCACCGGCGTAGACTAGAATTTTCGTATCGTTGTCACGATGCCGTCTCCCTCGATTTTACTTCTTTTCGATGTGATCAGACTACTATTCCTCGTGACTCGATATTAACGCATTTCTTTTACACCCTTGCTGATTTTACTTCCGAATTCGTCCTGCTAATAAACGATCGCATCTTTTATTTTCTTCCCTTCACACTATTATCTCTATCATGGTAATATGTTATGCGCCCTCAGCTGATGCAAAAATTAATTGTAGAAAATAAATTCTATATAATAAGAACAGTAGAAAAAGAATATTGTATGTTAACGAATGTTTTTTTCCGTTTCCAAACACTTCTGGTAGGAGGAGCCAAGTTCACCACCGCCCCTACCCAGTTACGCCAATGTTCGTTAGGAAAACGAGAACTAAGTTTTATGCATTTGCAGCATGATAGTACCGTTGAAACATTCTGAGCATTTTCATCAAGAATAGCTTATCAAACGCTTTGATCAAACTATTGTTCAATAACTGTTTTTCAACGGTCATCTGTAATAGATATTATTACACAATCATACAGTTATGTGTTCTCGATACTTTTATTTTCCACTCGATGATAAAAATGACCGAGATAATCAAATAATTATGCATGATATCATATCAACTGCACGAGATTTCCAATAACCTATTTTTCGTTTCTGTTCGAAACATAATCGCATCATTTCAACGAAAACATTCGAAATGCGTAAAGTCGAAAAAGAAACAACAGTAACGAACGGAAAAGAAGGATATTTCTATACGAAGCAAAAATGTTTCCTCGAAAATTTTACCCGTGGTTGAAAAAATAATAACGGGACCTGTGCCAATGGAACCAACCAGTTATTAAGTATGTACATATAACCAGGGTTGAGGTAGGTAGACAACAAACTAGCCGGATCGATATGGCACTCTCGCTTTCTCGTGTTCTCAATATGTGTATCCGTGTCGCGTCTGGATGGTGCTCTGCGCACATTTCGCAGCTTCGACGTTAAATGAATATTCGATTTAAATAATTTATAATTCGTTCGTATAAGTAGAAATATCAAACTCATATTTTTCATCATCGTACATAAGTACTTGCAGAACATTGGTTATAGTTCAATGACATAAATGCAAAATTACAGCAAAGTGTCGGAAAAGAAAAAGGAAAGGATCGCTCGAAAACTCGAAATTACCTTCCTACGTACAAATACTAGGAGCCCAGAAACTTTCGAGAATTACGAGCGTAGTCGGATTGTAAACAATGGGAACAGGGGGAGGGAGGGAGGTAAGAGGTCGAAAATATTCGTCTTATGATGCATTTTATGATATTATTTTAAACAGATTTTACATTTATTTTTACATGGGAAATATCAATAATAAATTATTAATAGTTGTAATTTAAACTTTTTTATTTAGCAGAAAAAAGGAGGGAGATTAAAATCTAACCTTCTCCGTTTAGACATGGTCAAAAATCACCTGTCCTGGAATGGGGTGTATCCTTGTCTCCCTTCCCCCCTTTTCTGGCTACACCCATATCGAGAATCTTCAGAATTACACATTATACATTTGCCACGCGTTAAACCGGTACGCGTCGAACCATCGCGCGTTATATAGCCACGCATCGTATCGCTGTAAACTTTCGCAAAATTTTCAACTTTCAAGCATTCGTACATAAGGAAATACCGATCTTATCCAATTTTTGCCGAACTCAACCTCGAATTTATGTACATCTTTAAACAGCCGGCTAATTTTTAAGAAAGAAGTATAAACCGCCGGTAATATCGAAATTGATATTTCCGCACGTCGGTAATATTTTGACCATTTAAATTGTTAACATGTGCTTCTCATTTTTTAATATTGCGATACCAAGTTCTATATACTCGTATAATTTCCACGGTGAAAATCTTCATGAAAAATATTGTAAAAAAAAAAAGAACACCAAGTTTAGATCAATAATATTTCATACCTATAAATTAACAGGCTCCACTGTTATACACGTGAATATATTTTATAACAATTAAAAGTTTTAGCAAAATGATGTAACCAATAAATTTATAATTCATTTAAATAATACGCATAGATTAAAGAATACTCTACTATGGTACAATAAAGTCGTAATAGACATTAAATTAAGAATATCATATAGAATTAAACATCGTGTTCTTATTTATCGTCACATGCTTGATTTCATAACTACCGTTTTTTTTTCGACGAAAAAACCAAGGCCATAACAGAGTTGTGAAACCCGCGAAGCAAATTTCAATATTCTATGGTAATTACAAAAAAGCAACTTATTCAATTACAACTCGTGTCATAAATGTTGATCGACAATTAATGCAAATCCAACAATGATATCCAAAATATAAAATAATTTCAAGAAACATAACACACAGTGAGATGTAAACGAATTTGTAACAAAGATGGCGGAACAAAATTTGGCAGATCGTTGATACTCGATTATTTCGAATATAGCAAACAGCTACGGGAAACATTGACAAATATGAAACAGGATTAAACGACTTACCGTAAAACTCGTATATGATTTTTTATCTCCATCGGACATTTAACATTTTCGATCACAAGAAAAATATTGGAGCAATGGCCGATTCCACAACTCGCTAGAAGCAGAAAACTCGAGGACTTCGATTGTTGTGCGCGTGGCGCCATCGCGCGTTTATTGCATAGACCAAACTTGTACTTTCAAATCCAACAAGTGCTAACCTCTAACGGATAAAGAACAAATTAACTGTTATAAGAACTGCAGTTCCCGATGCAGCAGACGTGCACGAAATAAAAAAAAACAAATACAAGTTTTCCACGATTGAAAAACTACGAAAGACGAGTCGTGTAACAATCTGTTTTTATTTATGTTATTAGTTTTCTACAAATCTAGCGATGCAAGATTCGTCGAATCTACGGACACAGTAATCAACGAATACTGACATTTAAAATATACATGCATAGAAGGATCGTTGATCTGGCTCCATCCAGGAGTATGCAACAGAAATACTTCACTGTAAAATAAAATATTTCCTACAAACCGGTAATTGATATATACATATATATTCTTTTTAACATTCCAATATCGAAAATAAAATCATTCTTTTTCCCAAAAAAAAATCGCATAAAACGAGATACTAATAAATGATCAGACTTTTGCAATCTCGCAAGATACATTGTTCGGATTCCACTTGCCATTATCTATCGGTCGTATATACAATTTGGCGTAGGTGTATTTTTGTAGCCTTTCCGGATTCAAAATGAGAGATTCGTTAATTGGTTTACAATAGTATTTAATATCGGAAGGTAAAATCATGATGTGCGGTTGACGTTTAAAGCAAGCATATTTTTTCAAAAGCGTCGAATCACAATTCAAACTTGAGGGAGCTGGATGTAAAGGATAAAACGTCGCCTGAGACAATACATGATCGGCTAAACGACCGACTCTATCCATTCCCGACATATTCCTAAAAATATGTTACGTTAAAATTAATTTTACGTATTTTAATTATTAGCATACTTACGATACTTCATGCTGTCCGAGATGTCTGAGAACATCCACAGAAGTGATCCCGATTTTTAAACCTTCCACGCTTATGATACATGGATCTGGCATCGAGTAAACGTTCGCCATATTTGATCCAATTCTGTTCGTATTTATAATAAATTCTGGTGTTGGATAAACCGGATCATGATGCACATCACGATTGGAAGGTACCAATACAACACGAGTATCCTTTCTACGTTAGAATAAACTTCTCACTAAGAATTTGTGAAAACTTAATGAAATATAAGAATGTGGACGTAACTAGGTTGTCAATCGACAGCGGAGCAACATTTACTTTAATGTAAATTTCATTGTCTTGCTTTAAACAAATTTTCAATTCATTTTCGTATACGAAATATATGTATATGTAATTCGGAATTTTAACAAATTATTAATCATTGATTAATACAATTGTAATCCAATTTCTATGCGATGTTTTCTTTCAGATAATTTTTTTCTCAGAGGGAAGGGGTGGGAGAAGAAATGCTCCCGCTGGCTACGTCCACAATAAAAATAAGAAACAACATACCCCTGCAAACATTGTGTAATTCTTGCTAAGATTTTATCAAAAAATTCTTGATAAGTATCTCTCAAAGTACACTTTCTTATTTCAGGATGAGTGTATTCTATAAAAGGTCCAACCAATATCAATACATTCGGTTCTTCTTCCGAGACACGTTCCATAAGATCCCATAATGGCTGATAGTTCAAGTTATTAGACGGCGTGAACGGGCCAACCGCAACATATATTCTTAAATCTTTCAATATGTTTGGTATACTGGCTAACGGTGCATGACCCTTGACAAATAATTCTTTTACTACTAAAGTGTTTCCACTTGTGTTAGTACCTTCCACTGCAAGTATTTCACCCGAAAATACCGAGTAGTATTTAATACCACTGAGATCTAAGCGCACGATAGGAGCGTTCTTTTCGCCTTTACATCTTTTACAGCCTTCCAGCATAACAATTTTACTTTCAACCGATTTATCGAACATGGTGAATACTTTACCCCACGTCCTAAACGGTATTTGACTCATAGATGCAACGTTTCTCACATAACGTACATTAGACTTCGTAGGTCCCATTGTCTCGTTCCAAATATGGCACAGTCGTTCGCCAAAATTTAAACAGTTAATAGTTAGAACAGTCGCTTGTGTAGAAAGCATTTCAAACATGTATACCACATCTTTAGGTATATGGGGATGATGTGCTTTAACAACGGATACATCCTGTTGGGTTTGCTTACTCCAAGACTTTACGTCTGGACCAAAATGCGACAGAACTTTGCCTCTGATAGCTGAACTTGGTGCACGATTGGGTACGCTTCTGGAAGAAAGTAACCATAAAATGATTATTATACGCAATGAAATTATATCTTACTATTCTACTTCCAGAAACAATAATTTTAAACAAACAAATTGCTTACACATTGACAGTGTAAGTTGATGGCGTAAACACTTGATCCACTGCTCGAATTTTGGTATCATTTTCTTGTTCCGCCGTCGGACTCCTTACTCGCTTATTCTGCTTGAAAAAAAGTACAGAATAAAACATACGATATTAATGAAATAAATTCTGCGACAAATACGACATTGACATATTTATTATTCAATAGACAATTTACAATATATACCGAGAGAAGAACAGACCACCGTAGACGAGTATGTATCTAGTCACGAAACAAAGTAAAACGTGCACCACATTCATACTCGTCTATGGAATTATCTGTTTGATATCGCTCCCGGTCATATGACGAATTATTATTTCAAACGGTCACGTTTTCGCGCCAATTCAGAGAAGCTCATTTCCATAACCCTCCTAACGAGATTGCGATGCTTAAACCCAAACGTGCTTAATGAGTGGGGATCTAGTCACAATTTGATCATATGTGCACTAGACCTTCACTCATTTGGCAAATCCAGGAAATAATTCTCGTTTTCCTCGTGTACGCTCTCGCATATGTTGCCGGATATTTCGATCAACGATGGTTTAAGTAAATAAACGGTAAACAATCGATTTGAAACTCATGACATTACGCAGTAAAGAAAAGTAAGTAGTTACATGGTAGATATGTGTTCAAGAGCCAAGATAACGAGAAGGGTTAATTGTTGTTAACCTGACCATTCGTGGCACTTGCTTTATTACGTATTATTTCAATCAAGTTCAGGCTATTTCTTATAGTTTGCGTTCGATGCTCTTACATTAAAGTTAAAACCAATTTTCTTCGCGGTAACTTCTCGGTACGTTTTCAAAATTTCCGAACATTGGGTTCTTCGGTATTTGAAATTTCAAAATTTTGTAAATTTCAGAACTTTGTCAAATAATACATATCAAGCGAATGGATCGCGAAAAAGCTACCATTTTCAAAAGTAGCATCTCTTCCATAAATGGTTAATAAGTTTTGTTTTAGAGTACGGAGCGGAGGATTGCGTCCCTAAAAATTTCTCATCGTTACAGAAATAAATATCGTAAATCTTAATAAACGTTTACAACACTGTATAATATTGAAATATTAAAAAATTTACTTAAAAAAAAAACGTTAATCAATTTATGTTGATGCGTTTTATTAGAAAAGGAAATATGTACATATCTTTAAACTGTAATTACAGAATATGGGTTATGTACAAACGGAATACTGTTACACATTAAGAGATACAAACTCATTCGAACGATACTAGCTGTACCAGATTGTGTAAAACTTTAGGTCGATCACCGAGAGCTGTCCTCTTTCCCCCTCCCTTCCTGCTGAATACACACAGAGACAGGAGACTATTTCTCCTTCTATCCCTCTCTCCGCAAACTATCCGCCCCTGGCAATCTTTCGCCCCACTGTTTCGCAGAGATACCGTGGGAAATAACGTGAAGCTTTTACCAGATACAGTTGTAGCACGCCACAAAATCTGTTGCTATTCTATTCACTTTTGAACACGAGAGTCCGGTTTTCTTTTTGTTTATAAATATTTAAAATTTCTCACTTACCGCGTGGAACGAAAGAACACGCGAACGAGTACAAAATTAGAGCAAAGAGAGGAAGGAGATCGGACTGTCAGTTGTTGGTCAATTGTACTTAATTGGTAGATGTGAGCAACTCCCTAAGGAACCGATCTTTCAAGCACGTACTACTTAAGAAAGCTAAAATTGTATAATAATTTACATACGTTGAACATCAAGGCAATAAACTATTTCTTTCCTCCTTTTTTTTTTTTTTTTCCCCCCCCAAGATCGTTACTATTATCAATAGTAATATTAATAAAAATAATAATAGATAAAGTATTATGAGTGGTATTAGATCCAGATTAACAGGTTCGATACGAACATCTCGAATTCGTGTAACTTTCATTGAATATTACTTAAAAATGATTGAATATTATATCTGAAACTTTGAGATTTCCAAACCTTGGAACATAAGAATTTTGAAATTTCGGAAAAACGTGTTAATAATTCGGATAATGCTAAAACTCATGTTGATCACAACGAACCATATTTAAAATACAATAAGTAGGAAAGTAAACGGATTATTGTATGTATGTATATACATATAATAAATATATAAAAGCAAATTTAAAAAAAGAAAAAGATAAGAAAGAAACTAATCGTATGATGCATTAAATTTATTCAACGGCAAAAGTTACTTTTTACGAGAAGTTCATAAGACACAAAAAAAACTGAAAGTTACTCGCGGCATCGAAAGAAAACATGCGACGTAGTCGCAGCAACAGGTTGTAGCGACGCGACGCTCAGGACTCGACGAACGGTCGTCGACATTCGCATGCGCGCACACAGCTATACGAAAGATCTTTCTTTTTTCATGCCTTTCTCGTACATATACACAATGCTATTCTCTTGTTGTACACATAAATCGTGTATCAACGCACGAACAAGGTTATCCGTGAAGTTTCCTAATATTAGTAAATACATTTATCACGCGTTCCTTCTAATAGTATCCGATGATAAATCGAATAAGAAATATCGAAGAAACAAATTTATTTTGGTTCTAGTAAAAATCGATCTAACGTAACACAATAGGAACAGAGGAAAACAGAATATAGAACAGATTAAAACAAAAGATATAGAAAATTTAAACAAACAATAATAGGTAGAGTAGAAACAGCAACAGGTCGTTTCAATGCAAAGCGCTCTTACGATTGGCGGAATGACTTTCGAGTATGAAATACACTCGAACCAAATTCCATAATGGCCGACGCTTCGACTCGACCGTTTTAAAGATCGAATGCACATCATTCACTCGATACGATACCATTAAAAATCATTTGCTTACTTCACAACGACAGAATATCCACGGTTAACGGCTTACGAGTACAGAATGTAAAATCCACACGAGAGGCCGGCGAATCACTGAATAATACACTCCGAATCCGCGTGACGCGCTGACAGTCGGTGGCGTCGTTGACTCGACGCCATCGAGATATTCAAGTATTTAATTATTTTTTAAAAATACAATTAATAATTAAATTCACACAAACGATACAACGAACAACTATGAAACAAATATTAATATGACGGACAAACTATACGTAAAGGGACAACGAAGAAATAATGCTTTGTTCGTAAAAGATCGAAAGCACGCGCGCATCAGGATGATAATGGAGTCTGGGTCCTTGAAAACTGAAATCGTACCCTTTGAAGAAATCTGGTCAGCTCTCTTTAGATGGGAAGAATCCCTCTCTACCCGATACGAACAGGCATACTATCCTTTTTCTACCAATAGCAATGAATTCCCCTCCACGAAAGTGTCCTTTGTAAGAGAGTGGGAAGGAACGAAAGAGGGGATAATGGCGGCGATCTACCTGGACGATTTTTGTGGCGGGAATTACGGTGCCCCGACAAGATCCTATACACGACGCCGTTTCATCTCAGAATAAGAAACCACCTGCCGGGAAATAACATTGGAAATTTCACTTCGTATCGTAACTGTTCGCCGTCAATAGCAAGTGTAACGTATAACATAATATTTCTATTTTGTCTCTAGTAACCATCCGTACTGATTTTATCACTATGGCATAAGATTCTTAAGTACTCGTGATGATTACTTCATTTCTTAATTTCAGTTTAAATAAACTGCACAACTGTTATAAATACATATTTTCAAATTTTCAAATTTAAAAGTATACACGTTTAAAACTGTTCAAATTTTAAACGCGAATTTTTTTCTTCCTTTAAAGAGGAATATTCCATAATTTCACAAAATTATTGCAATTCGAGTATTCCGTATGTATGTTAATTCATTGTTTGATAATAAAATCTCGAAGAAAACGATCTAAAGTTACGGGAAATTCTATCTTTTTTATTCAACATTTTCTTAAAAATGTTTCGAAGCAGAAACTAAGAATTGTAAGAACACGTATAAATTTATACTGTTCATAATAAATGATTCTAAATTAATAAATACAATTTATGTAATTCTTTTGAACGGGAAATTAGCAATACAAAGTATTTGTATTTTGCTTTATAATGTTATTAAATACGCTTCCAAATTGTTCCGTAATTTGTTATTACAGTTTTCTGTTGTACAGAGTTCAATTTTATTAAGAATAAATCTACCGGTAAGTCTTACGTCATTGCTACTATAGACCACAAATCGACCATAAAGAATGTGAGACAGTGTTGCCAATGCGATGTATATCATTGCAATGCCAAGGTTGAGGCTTGACATAAAAGATATCTTTCTATTAATACAATGCAACACGATTTTAGAAAACATTTATATCGTTTGTTTTGACTTAGTAATTTTTATGATTATTTACGAAGAATTCGTGCAATAAATTATTCGTACGCATACGCTGTACGATCTTGCAGATGCAAGTATTATTGTTTATCTAAAATTATCGTTTTTTTGCAAAATATTACATTGTAAAAAGCAATTGTATATAAAAATTCTATTATGCGCGAATTCTAATTGCAATATTTATAACGACTAGTTTTATAAATCTGGCAACAATGGTGAAAGACGATTACAGGGATGAAGACCTCCCCCCTCTTGAAGTAAGTAAGTAAGTAAGTAAGTAAGTAAGTAAGTAAGTAAGTAAGTAAGTAAGGAAGGAAGGAAGGAAGGAAGGAAAGAAGGAAAGAAAGAAAGAAAGAAAGAGAAAGAAAGAAAGAAAGGAAGGAAGGAAGAAATGAAAGAAAAAAGAAAGAATAAGAAGAACAAATAGTTTTTGAAGCCGATAAAGTAGCCGTGCATGAACATCAGTATGTACGTTTAGACGAAACATACAAAAAAATTTATGTAACTTATATATAGGAACTCACATTTTTAAATTATTTCACATTTCTAAATAAAGAAATATAAAATAAGTTAATTGTATTAGCTAGTTTTGTATATAAAAAAGTGCCAACTGATAAAACAAAAATCAAATAAAATAAAAACTTACCTTTGATGTAGAACATTCTCCAGTGGTATATATATCCAAAACATCGTTACTGTTGTGATAATATGTATCAAATATATGTAAAGATAATACGTAGAAATAAAATAAATTAAATTTTGTTACATCAAACTTTTATAGCAATATGTTAAAGGATACGTAATTTCTTGATTAGTTCTTACATTAACTTGCGTATTAAATATTGTAGTTGTTTTCATATTACACAGATCTTTCTTGTTTCTTTTTAGTTCTTCTTCTTCCATTTTATTAAGATCATCAATTGTTGGATTAATATCTAAAGAATGTGGAACTGCATATGCAACCCACAAATCCACAAATGTTTCTTCATCCATGTCATATGTTCGACAAAGCTGAAGACCTAGGTAAAAACATTTTTGTAAGTAGCTACTGACTTAAAGCAATACAACGTATTAGGGTAGGATTGTAAAAAATAAGTATTATTAATTTTTTTAATATATATTATATTTATAACTGTACATATATTAATGTAAACAGCTATCAAAATTTATCAGATGTAAAGAATGTGTTTAAAAAGATGAATTCTTATAATGACTTCTGATTAACAGTATGAATCAATAGATACATAAACATTAGAAATGTTATTAAATTTATTTTACATTGTAGATTAACATATAACTTACATTTTTCAACAACCAATTCATGTGGGACATCGCAACCTAAATTACAGAAACACAAAATTAACGTTTCTTCCGACACCATTTTGCTACGTCAACTAGGTTCTCAGGTTTTTCCCGCCAATCCAACAAGTAAAAGAACATGCGCAATGCGTCCACTACCGTTCGCTTCTGCGCACAGTATATAAAATATATTTTACGAATGAAATAGTAATTAACACACTCTGCGGGAGAATATTTGAACTATACAATAACTATTGAACTCTGAAGTGCAAACTTCTGTACAAAGAAATAGAGATAACACATATACGAGGGAAATGGAAGATACATATTTGCGAATCCAATCTTTCTTATTCCTATTGTTTTCCTTATCTATACTATGCATAGTAAATTCGCATGCGGTACATATATAAATGAAGTGCTGTCACCGACGATATGTACAAATTAATCTTAGGATGAATTTCCTAAATACTCATTATGCTTTGTTTCACTAGAAAATACAGTAACTATTTTCGATGATTTATATATGTCGCTAGCCTAGAGAGATTTTTATACTCAAACGTGATGCTTCTCTACAGTTTGCTTCTATTTCATGATCATATACATGGTGGAAAAAAAATAAACGAACAATGAGAATCGACGATAATAATGTGATAAATATACAAAATGAAAAAATATTATACCTCAATTTTTTTAATATATTCGTAAAATATGTATATATTTCGCCTCACTGAGAAGGTATATTGTCACCGCAAAATTAAAAAGCATAGAACTTTCTGACTGCTAAGTATGTACCTTCGACGTAACGATAATCGTAATAGCGCATGCGCATTACCATCAATTATAACATGGATAGAACCAAAAGTGTGAACATGTGCAGAAACAACGAATTCTCGATATCTGATTGCTAAATTTTTTTCGTGGAATGTTGTATGTAATATTGTATAACGATATATATTTATGGATGATTTTAGATATAAGTACGTAGTATATACATATACACGCATTCATGCTATAAGAATAAAATGTGCGAATGCGTATTCTAAGAACTCCAGATCACCATACTCCTATACTCACATTCAAATTAATTTCTATGGAATTTATATCACATAAATGTAAAGAACGTATTTTTATATGTAAAAAAAGTAAATTTATTATTTTTAACATTTTTATGCCTTTGAAATAAAAGAAAACAATGTATTAGTAACTTTTGGTAAAATATGTATGCTTTCGTACATATATTATTTGTATACAGCACACGCGCACAGCACGCATACACACACCATACATACAAAAGTAGAAAAAAAAAAAAAAAAAAAAAATGACACAAAAATGTATATACAGCTTCATTAAGTATTTATATTAGATAACTAATAATTTTCAAGTACAAAATGTTGTTGATCCTTTTTCCAAAGCTCGATAAGAATTTCTGAGGTGTTCACAGAAGGAAATCTTTCTATCCAAGATTGAACTAATCCATCAAAATTGGGTTTATAACATTTTAGTTGTACTTCATCTGTATCTGTTGGTATTATAATTTAGTTAGTACAGAAATAAGACTCACGAAAATGAAATCTTACTATAAATAGACATAATTATTACCTTTCATAAATGTATTAGATTGTACAAATATTTTTCGTGGCTCTTTATGAGCTAATATAATGTTCCTCCAACGTGCCCATGGATGAGGTCCTGTTTCAGGTACATCACTGTATTTTTCATACATTTCTTTGGCAGCTTCAATGTCACCTGTGCTTTTATAAACTTGTAATTTAGTTAAGAACTCTCCAATTGCTTCTTTACCAACCGTGAAAATTTTAGATCTATCAACTGTTAATAATAGATTCTTTCCAGGGTCAGATTCTATGATACTAACAAAATTATTGCCAGCTTCTATACAAACTCTAAGTAAAACATATCGTGCTTGAGAATGAGCTTGTAACCATTTCTTTGTAGATGGTTGATACATTTCTAAGGCTTTTGCACAACCAGTCCAAAGTAGAGATAACCAATTTACATATATTATATCATCTGTTACAGGACCTTCATGTCCGAATATGCTCAGTATTTCTTTCTCTAAAGATAAGTAAAGTCCAACTGCTTCAGCTCTACATTCTTCATAAGAGGATCCCATTGCACCAAACTTTGAATCATATGTTTCACCCGGCAAAAAAAATTTATTTATTAAGTCTCCGGTTAAAGGATTTTTCACTTTTCCATTATCAAAATTATATGAACCAGATTCTAGTTGCCGTAATAATTTTCCTGTTCCATGACCAAGAAGTTCGTGCAAACCAACTTGTATTTCAAAACTTGCAACTCTATAAGTATTCATCAGAGTTTGATCATGTTCGGATAAGAACGGTATTACGTCTAACTTCATATTTGCTGGAATGACATTACCCAAAGAAACATTTTTAAATCCCTCAGATTGCCTAATTTCATCATAATTTGGAATATTTATACCCGCAGGGATACCTGATCCTGAGAATGTTAAAACATCTAAAGAAGTAAAATCGGGTCTTAAAAATTCATCTTTTTCAAAGTCTTTCCCCCAAGGCAGTTTCGGTATAAATTTTTCTGCGTTACCCACCAATGTAGCAAATTTCTTAGACATTTCCTTGTTTACCATAGCTACAAAACCTTCAAATTCTCCTCTTTGTCCTGCAGGATCTCTATAATTCTCAATAAAACCTATATATGTTTCTACTACTGGTCCTTTGTTCTTGATCCAAAAACGAGAACCATCCTTATGATCTTGTAAAGATCCTGTTTTAAAATGTTTTATGTATTTGTCTAGCATATTTTTTTCAATTTCATTTGCAGCGTACTCTTTCGCCTTCTGGAGATTGTCAACAACTGGAATCAACAGTTTGCTGTAATCACCTCTTGTAATTTTGTATTTAGCATTTTTAAAAATTTCTTCTGATAATGTAATACACGGATCATCGTGCGTCTCAATAGAAGCTAATCTGATTTCGTAGGTATCTACATCATTCGTGGTTTTAAAACATCTTGCATTATAGGATTCCAATCCTTTCTTCTGCATAAACTCATTAACCAATTCAGCATCCTTGTCCGTGCAATTAGCAGAAAAATAAGTAGTGATACCCTTTTCGCCTAGTCCCAATGATTTCAATTTTTCATTTATATTATATATTATATTTTTAATTTTACTCCAAATTTCTGCAATATCTTTAGGATTATTTTTATAAGCCTTTGAACTTTTTATCAAAGTTTCAAATTTATCTTTAGATATGTTAGGAATTATTTTGCTATCACCAAAAGATTTGTAGTTACCAGCATTGGCAAAAATTCCACAAGAATATACTAAAAAAGCCTTAAAAAAAAAAATATAGCACAATTTTATTAGCATATTAAATACATACTTTAAAAGATCAAAATAATATTTATTACAATTTAACTTACAGTAAATTCATCTTCATTAATACCAGCATCGAATGCAGATTTTTTCAGTTCAGCTATTGTTTCAGTTATAAAAATTTTATGTAATAGAGCGAATATTAATGGTGATTCTGGAGAAGTTTGTACAAACACAATTAGACCACCATGCCATGCAGCCTGACTTAAATAATGTGCATACAATTTTTCATTTTTCGTTAAAGCGTTAAATGCAGTTTCACATTCTAAAGAAATTACTGGTTGATTGTTTGGTAAAGTAAATAATGAAATATCGTCACTCATTTTTGTACATAAAAGTCTTACACTGAAATATAAAATTATAATTATGATTAAGACTCGATATACTCAATTATAATAATCAATTTTTACGTATATAAGTGCACTATTATTTAGCGAATAAAGTTACGAACCGGATTTAAAGTTAACGCGTTTTCTAATAAATATTAGTAAATAAACAAGATCAAAATTTCTTTTGTACTTATGTGTATGTTATCTATATTGTGTAGTTACTTGTCACACGGCACATAACCCACCTCAAAATAAAATTTATTTCCGTATATTTTATTTTCTTACTTGTATACCAATGCTTGTTAATATTTCTTTTCCTAAAATTAATATTGAACGAAAAAGATCGTAACGCACAGTAAAATTGTTTTTTAACAATAATCGGTTGTCGATAAAGTTGCCACGTATGCAAATAAAACATTTTAATTTACAAAAGTACTAAATAATTTTATATTGTTGCGTTTAAATTGGTAATTAAATTATTATTTACAATTAGAACGACATTTTTGTCATACATAAATATTCAGTACATAAATTTAAAAAATATCGAATCAATTACCAAAATTTCCTAGACAATCTAGTTTTTACCTACATAGTGTGATTAAATGCATTCTGATTCGTTTCTAACATTTTTATATCTTGTGCATTTTAGCTGTTTGTTTACTTCGTTCGTTACTTCGTTTTTTTTCTGTTTTTTATTAAATTAGAGTATTTGTATTATGATACAAAATTGTTCCTTATTAATAAAATTTAGTAGTAATAATAACAACGTATTTATAGAATAGCAAAAAACAAAATTAATATATATTTTTTTTTTGCAATGTGAAATTTTACATAAAAATTTAAAACAGTAGTTACGAATTTGCATTTATGTACACTTAATTCTTCTCGTTCGTTTTATTCCATTTCATTAGGTTTCGTATCATATACATAATAATCCTAAACTAAATGGTATTTGTTCCTTATTCGATACTTTTATGCGATAAAACAAGTTACTTAAAATATCATGTAAAATTACAAAAATAAATTTATGTTTTATGGAAGGTATATTTAACAGCTCTTCCCTTTATAAATAAAAAAACATGTTATTCTTTAACGTCGCCAATGCCATCTGCATTTATAGCAAACATCGCTTCGCTTTCAGGCAAACAGGGTGAATCATAAATTTTGCATATTCTAGTTTCTCCCCTTCCTTTACGTAAATATAATCTTGTTGTACTCGAGTGCGCTATAATATTACCACCAATTGGTTTCTTTTGATCACCACCAAACATACTAGCCGCACCATCAACTTGTGCTACAACTTGATTGGTTATAACAACAGCAACACCGTGTTCGTCGGCTATCCTCAACAGCATTCTAAGAAACCTAGCTAAATGTGTTTGTCTAGCAGATAATTCTCCTCTTCCAGAATAATCAGTCCTGTATAAACTAGTTGCACTATCGACTATTAATAAGGCATATCTGGATTCTGTCATCATAGCACTAGCTTGAATTAGCAATTTAGTTTGATGATCTGTATTATAAGCTCTAGCACATGCTACATTATCCAATACAGAATCCCCTGCAATCTTATATCTTTCTGCAACAGCGATTAATCTTTCAGGTCTAAAAGTTCCTTCTGTATCTATATAAAGACATTTTCCTTCTGCACCACCCATATCTATAGGCAGCTGGCAATTGACTGCGAGTGTATGACATAACTGAGTTTTTCCTGACCTAAATTCACCAAAAATTTCTGTGATAGAACCAGTCTCTATACCACCTCCTAATAATCTATCTAATTCACTGGAACCAGTAGTCACGAAAACAATATTTGATCGAGTCTGATGAATTTCAGTGGCGCTTTTAAAACCCATTACAACCAGTTTCGAAGCTTCTTGTAAAATCTTATCTGCTTTAACTTCACTGATGCCTTTAATGGCAAGTAAATGTTTTTTGGGAGCATAAGCTACAGCTTCTACTGTGTAGTAACCAGCTTCCTCTAATTTTTTTATATCTCCTGCTGTTATTCCATTTCCCTAAATGAAAGAAAAAGTATTTACAAAGTCTGTAATAGTATATTCTAGATTTATCATTATAAGATACGAAAACAGCTTCATGAAATTATTGAAAGATTGCAATCAAAACACGTAATACAGGTTAAAGAGTAAACTTACTTCAAGAGTTTTTATTAATTTCGCTTGTGGATTATATTCCTCGAATTCTTCATCTCCTTGAAGAGTAGCTGTGGTCGCCGTAGCTAACATTTTCTAATACGATGTAATTAATCTTGAATAAAAAGTATTTTATGTAAACAAATGGAAAGACGGATTCAAAGCAAGCATTAACTTTGCGCCAAAATATTATAACATCATCGTCAGTAAAACAACTTTAAATTATGTTATTTATGTTTTTTATTACTTTAATATGAACGATACATGAATATATAAATTTTATATATATATATATATATATATATATATATATAAAATATAAAATATATATATATAACAATATTTAAATTCCAAAAAGTTACTAAATATATAATATAAATGTTTTCATTAGATCTTTCTTTCACTTTACTTATTATCAATTTAATTCCTGAATATGTCAGAATTATTGATTGTCTTTGGTATATTTTATATTCGATACATTATTAGTTAATATAAAAATGAACAATTTTATATATATGCATCTAATACACAAATTTAAACTTGTCGCTAACTCAGTCGATAACGTTAAAACTATTTACATTCTGTAAAGCGCGTACATACATGCATATGTATAGAAACATAAACGCGATACAGAGGAGATCATTCAGTATATTTTTCTGTCCTCGGTTGTAGTTTTAGAACCCCATTCCAAATGTCTATGTTATTCATAATAATATTTTCCAAAATGCTCACTGTGGCTAAAAGGTAAATAATAATGGTAATATACTAGCTACTACTCGTAAGTACAGAACATAATTTTTTGGGTCATGAGACACATGAGACACGAAAGTCCTCCGTAAGATGAAATGCTACTTGTATTTATATATGTATGCATATATACCTTATCGTACGTTTGCTTAACTTGCGCGCTTTTAATGCACGATACTTAGAAACTACAATGCCTAAATATATATCTCACCCGTAACGGAAGTATAAAAACTGAATCGCGTATTTATCGACCCTGTACATATCATACGTTTCTATCAAAGATGTCTCTTCGTTCGCTGGTCAGAAGAAAATCAGAGAAGGGAAAAGGTCAGGAACGAAGGGTACCTATCAGGTCGAGACAAGACGAATGTAATTCGTTGTGACGTCTGACTATTTAAAATAATTATACATCCCTCCCTAAAGTGTTCTTATAAGGGAGTCATTATATGAACATCACATGTTTTATGCGCGATTCTTCATTGGAACACCGTTGGACCAACTTATAACCTTCCAATAACAATGGCGACTTTGCATAAGAAGCACCTTTGTTCGTCAAACCTAGCTATAAACGCCGTGTTTTTTGATTTGGACAACACTCTCATCGAGACTAGAAAAGGCGATAATCAAACGTGTCGAAAGGTACGCTAAGATATTTAAAATATTATTGATGTTAAGAAACGTACGTGTGCGTACATATAAACGGTCAGTATTAATCAAAGTACTTAAAACTGTACATATGTATATTCGTGTATGCGCGTTGGTTCCTGGAGAGTGCGCGGAACTAATTGAATCTTCGTTTTGAAAACTCGAAAAATTTGAAAGGTCACTCGGTCAATAATTTATTCATTTATTTATTTGTTCATTCATATTTTATATTTCATTTCTATGTCTTTCTAAAAATTCGATTGATTATATTTACATCTATTTTCTGATTTCCGTTTAAATACGAAGATCGTACGAAAATAGAAACCTCTGTGTAATACGAGCCGACTCCCTGATATAGAGCTTTCTCTCGGCGGGTTATTTTTGACCGACTCTACTTGTACTGTCCAGACGACCGACATAACAGAAAAAGCGTGTAAGCGCGTTACTGAAGGTTTTCACGTTCTTAAGATACCAGTAGAGCGTACAGTGTATTTGTACTTCAGTAATTTGTGTATAGTGTCTCGCGTAAAAAAAGGTTATGCTGATTGTGACAAAAATACGTGTACATTAAGACAGCCTCTTTTCTATAAAATTCTGTAAATTGAAGTTGTCGTAAATATTTTTTGTTATTGTTCCTTTCAATTTCGATAGTAGGAATATCGTAAACAATTAACTGATAGTATACGTAATGTATTTTACGTTGCGAATGAAAGGAATTATAAAGCGTAGTTAACCTCGTATCGACGATAATCTGTACGTGAGTGATAATGCACGCATGTTTGTGGAAAACGCTTGTAGCGGTACAACTTTATTTTGGTCACACCAAGTGAGTGTGTCAAAGGGCAAGGCTAGTTTTAAGAGATTTGGTCTGGCAGTACTGCCAGTTGGCTTTTAGCCGTGATACGTGAAAGTTAAACATCTTTTGAAAAATAACCGATGTCTGATTCTAGTTAATTAGACAAGAAAACCAATATTGTGAAAATAGTTGTGGAACGTAACAGAAGAATATTTCATTTTTACGTAGTAGTCGAATAAACTACAACAATGAGTATACCGGAGGGTGTGAAAAAGTGCTTGGCAATTTTAAAATCCGTTGAAACCGATTCAGAAAAATTCGCTGCATTATTCATGGTTACAAAATTAGTGGACAGTAAGGATTGCACAGCAATGGTTAAGAAACTGTTGTTCGAAGCGATTGGAATGAAATTCTTAAAAAAGTTATTATCTACTCAGGCAGTTCCTGTGGATTGTCCTCCACAAGTATATAAATCTGTAGTGTTATCTATACTTTCTGCATTTTGTCAAGAAGCAGAATTGGCTTCTCATCCTGATATGATTGCTCATGTGCCTGCTTTGCTTGAAATTATTTCTCAAGCTGATGAAGATGCAGATGATGATATGTTAATTATCGTCAGTGAAGCTTATACATGCTTGCAAAATATTGCACAATATCCCCCTGGTCAAAAAGCTTTACTTGAACAGAAAGCAATTTCAAAAATGTGTGATATCTATTCAGAAAAGAGTTTCGAAACGGATCATGCATTAAATATTTTAGTTTCGTTAGTTGGAAGATTAGGTCCAGAAGCATGGGATGCAGCAGATACAGCCCCGTTTCATGCCATCATGAATAAAATTGCATTAGATTTTGAAACAGATCATACAGAAAGAAAATTTCAATTATGCACCATTTTACAAGCTTTATTAATGTCTTGTAGAAAAGATATTAGCGTGACTGCTAAGGATGAGTCTTGGCCCATAAGCATCCATAAAGCTTTATACGACATTCTTGGATCAAAAATAGGTAAAAATCAACGTGATCCAGCCTTAAAACTTGCGTCAGTAATGTTAGATCTATTAGGTGCAGAATGGACCTTATTAGATAAAGAGAAACCAAAAGTGTTCTTTTTACTATTAATTCAGTTAGCATCTATAGAAGTAAGGATGCAAATGGAAGGGAAACAGCTTAAAACTGTTATGACAAACGCAGATTTAATTACATCTTGTTTCATCATCCTTGAAATTTCTTTGGCGTACATTACAAATGATCAATTGGATTTGGAACAAAAAGAAAAGCAGTCACTTTATACAGCTCTTAAGGGAGCTTTTGCTGCGATTATAGGGTTACTTACATCAGTTTCCAAAATGAAAGAATTAACTGATATCAAAGAACGAGTATTTATCTGTGCTGTAGTAAGGGTATTAGCAGCATGGCTTGCCCAGGAAACAACTGCTATGCGTCCACAAGTGTACGCAGTTCTGCCTTATATTTTAACTGTAGCCAATGATACCTTTTATGCTTACCGAAATAGGAAATTAGCAGAGAAAGCAAAAGCAAATGCCAAAAACAAAAATGATGAAGGACCATCATCTGTTGAACCAGTTATATATGATCCTTTAAGCGAGATCGACTTATTAAGACTTTTATTACCAGCTTTATGTTACTTAGCTGTAGAAGAAGATGCTAGAAAGATATTAATCAAACACAAACAAGAAGAGGTTTTGTTTGAGTGTTTATCTTATCACTGGACAATTGTTCATTACAAAAAACCACCAGTTCCTAAATGGGAAAGATTAAAAGCATTGAAAGAGCCAGAAAAAGAAGAAGATTTGGAATTTCATATGTCTGAAGCAATAAAAGATTCAAGAACAGCCATGGTTTCTGTATGCAATGTTTTAATGAATATCACTGTCTTAGAAGCAAAATTAGTTGAAGAGTCACCGACATTCATTTCATTATTAAAATTTATATTTAATAATCTCCCTGAGCTTAAACAAATTGTAGAAAATTTAGTATTGCATGGTCATCTTGTGGTTTTAGGATTATTACTATTAAAACAACAAGCAAAACGTATTAAGAAAAATGACTTTTCTATATGTCGATACATTCAAGCTACTATAAGATTCTTATGGGATGCGTATATAATCGATGAAAGTAATGATCCGACTGAACTCGTTGTTGCTATGTCATACAAAGAACGGTGGATGGAACTTATGGAATTGTGGTTTCTTGGAATGCAAACAATGGCTGGAGTTTTACAAGTTATACCTTGGCTAGCACAATTTACTCTTGAATCAGGTTGGGCTGAAGAAATTATTGAAACTTTGAAAAAAGTAAAAATAGGAAGTCTTCAACCAAATGTAAAATCTGCTTTTGAAGATCTATTATGTCATTTAGTGAAAGCAGATGAAAATATTGCTTCTGTTTTAAAGAAACGTGGAGCTTTAACTGTGTGCAGAAATCATCGTATGATGGAACTTGGAAAACATCTGTTTGGAGATTAAAACCAATACGCAGAATTCAATTAATTTTTAACGAAAGAATTATATATTGATAGTATAATACGTCAATTTGTATATTAAAGGATTTTCATCATATTTTTATGTTACTAAATCAATAGAATCTTACGCAAAAACATGTTGCACATGCTTCATAGATTTGATAGAAAATATTCAAAAAGTTACATTTTCAGAGAAAATAATTTTTCTTAAAATACACTTTATTCAGATAGGGTGCATTAATCTTTAAAACATCTCTTTTAAAAACTAACATTTTGTGTTACCAAAATAACATGTTCTATTTACATATTTGTAAAATTACGTACATACGATTATAGTTCAGATATAAATTTAGGTAGCAATCATGACTGGAAATAGTTTTTTGGCAAGCCAAGAAATTACTGAATATTTTTACAGAGTACATAGTTTCTGAAACTTAAATATTAAAATATACGCAAGAAGTAAATATTTTTACATTTTATACTAAATTATAGTCTATTAAAAACTGATAAATTTCAGATGGTACTTATAATTAATAGTTTCAAAGTGTATATAACTTTAAAAAATGTTTATGTATATCGAATGATTTTGTAAAATAATATGGTCTTTCTATTAAATCGTTTTTTAAAGTATTTTCTTTTTCAAATTATTACCTACCTTTTCAAATGTTACTAGCTTATCATGCATTGAAAATAAAATATTGCAGCAGATGGATCGTTAAATTGTATAAAAATTTAAATGATGTCTTCAACGCAGAACTTGAAATGATAAATGTTGTGAATGTTAACGCATCCAAAAACCATTTAACTAAGGTTTCTCAGGGTTCAACTATAATATATAAGTTTGTCGTTGGCACAACTGATTTTGTTGTGATTACAGCAACGACCGCGGGTGCCACTTCGAGTGTCCACTAATCGGCTCGAGTATTTCAATGAATCAATGCATTTTCTAGGTAATCATTAAAAACTGAATTAAGTGACCTAAACTCCTAACTGATCGTTTGTATTCTTCCTCCTTAAAATTTGGTTACATCACAATCCACATTCAATAAACGTTTTGTCATCTTTGATGTGTCAACTGATCCTTTAATGGATTCTATTGATACCAATGTTTTTCCTTGAACAGGATATAATATGCTATTACGTATTATGTTGAATGTGGAAATCAGTTTCATTTTCCTCTAGAATGTACTTTGTATTTTGTTCATTATTTTGTAATATCGCTTGGCTTGTACATTATAACGTGAACAGTTATTAATAGGTAGTATTCTACCTTTATCTACAGTTGGCTGAGGAACTAACACAAGAGTATGGTATTCCTGAAGATGTATCTGTTAAGATCACAACAACATACTTGAAACTATTTAGAAAATGTCCTGATAATATGATTAATACTCTGGATGCTTGGCGCACAATTTTATGGACAAAAGCACTTGGAGAAAAATATTCATACCTGGCAAAACAAGTTTATGAACGATGGTTGTATCTACGATATTATTATCTAATGTTGTCGTCGGATGTAATTTCGATGCTCCGTCAACTGAGAATAAAATACCTCATCGGTTTGATTACGAACGGCCCTTCTAATGCTCAATGGGAAAAAATACATAAGCTTTCACTTGAACAGTATTTTGACATCATTCTAGTTTCTGGTGATTTACCGTGGGAGAAACCAGAAAGAGAAATATTTCGTAAAGCATGTCGATTTTTAAATGTAAAACCTGATAGTTGCATAATGGTTGGTGACAAACTGGAAACTGACATTTTAGGTATTATATTCTTCTTCTTATTACATATAATTTGTTATTAATATCATCTACAGATTATTGAAAGTTTAAAATACGCTTAAAAAATTTATATTTTTTGATTAGGTGGAATTGAAGCAGGTCTAAAAGGTACAATTTGGATTCCAACAGTGGATAAATCACGTTTGTCGAAAGAAGATCCACAACCAGATTTTACTGTAAGGCATGTGACAGATGTTTTAGCAATTTTAAATAGAGGGCCTGATGCTCCAGAACTTGAAGATTCTTCTTCAAATGCATCAGATGGTAGCTGATAAAGAATAGACTAAGTCATTATAGAATGTCACAGCTGCTCAGGATGAAATTTCTGTCTCGAAACTTAATTTTTTTCTAATTAACTTTTGCTATAGCTACTACCATCGAAGCATGTAACTTAATTAATTTGCATGCTTTTAAAATAATTCAAAAACATTTCATAACGATATTTCTGATTGATTTGATATTGAAGTAGGTAAAGTTATTAACTGAAGAACAATTATTTACATTGCATTTGAATCTAGGAATGTGGTCCTGTATATTTCTAAGTTGAGAATTAATGCCTTTATTTTTTTACGATATGTGTAAGATTACATTTATACCTTTCGGAAGGCAACTACAAATTATTCCTTTTCTCATGTTTCTCTCGCCCTCACACTCTCTCTCTCTCTCTCTCTCTCTCTCTCACTCTCTCTCTCTCTCTCTCTCTCTCTCTCTCTCTCTCTCTCTCTCTCTCTCTCTCTCTCTCTCTCTCTCTCTCTCTCTCTCACACACTCTCTCTCTCTCTCTCTCACACTCTCTTTCTTTTTCTTTAGTATCTAATGAAATTTTATAATAAATTTTCATTTTTATAGTTGATTTATAACAATATAGATTATGTGTATATATATGTATATATATATACATCGTGAACTTTAAAAAGAAAAAGAAACGCAATTCTTACATAAAGTGATTAAGCAAATTTATACATAGTAATAAGAAGAGAATTTAATATTGATAACGAAAAGTTGTTCTAGTTTTGTAGCTTGTGTACAATATAATATACTACGCACATAAAATGTAATAGTTTCTGTATAATTTGAGAAAGATTATTATATTGTAAAAATATCTATACATATGTTCATAGATCATAGAATGTGTGATTAATATGTAAATAATATTGTAATTTTTAAAAACATACTGTAACTATCTTTGTACATTGTAAGATATATTTTTTCATCGTATATTTTATTGTTACTTGAATGTAGTATATACAAATGACAATGTAAAAAAGAGTATAGCGAAAAGAATAATATAATATCTATTTCTATTAATAAACAAAATGTAACAAACGAAATTGTTCTTATACTTAGTAAAAGAAGCGGTGAAATATTTTGAAACGTGTCAAATATTTTTCATGATTTAATTTACGCAAATCATTTTTATTCTACTTGTATGTTTTTATTTTCTTGCATTATAAGGTCGGAAGTTGTACAACTTTTCTCTCGTCCGTCTATTTTATTCGAATTTGCATTAGACGGATTGCGATGAAGTCTTGTATATTCGTTCGATTGATTTTCTTTTGTTTGATGCTAAAAAAAAATGCACGTTCCATGAATAAAAAAATAAATATTATTAATTATTCTGTATAAATAGGAATGTGCAAACATATCCGATATTTCAGGTTCGCGTTGGAATGAGTAAAGTTGAACAGATTCGATCTGCGGACTGGTACATGCGGACCGGACTCTCAGGTAATCCGATTATATTCGTGTAAAGTTGGAGAAAATCGAGTGGGCTCGAGCGAAATCTCGTAATATTTAAGTGCCGTATAAGGATTTAAGAATATAGGAATATGGGAAATTTGGAATATAACTAAGTCTCGAAGTGATGCACACCCGTTTCGTAAATTGTGATCGGATTAATGGAAGGTCTTAAGTGCTCACTCGTCTTTTCCGATCGAATCTGACCAGACAATTTGACAAACATTTGATTACTCGCACATCTTTAATTATGATAAATATATCATACGTACCATTAATAACGCATCTTTGCTTTTATAAAATAGTTCTTTCCAAATTTGTTGAGCTTGCTGAGGGTCAATGTTGGCTTCTACCAACGACGTAAGGACATCTCTTTCCGTTATAACTAATTGGGGATTAGCGTCTATTAATACAACTGATTTATTACGAGTACTTTTTGATTCCTGCACAACTTCATTCTCCTCCCCGTACGATCTTAATCTTTCAAACAACTTGTTTTCATTTAGAACTTTTGGCGGTGTAGGTGGTCGTATTTCAGAAATACTCAATAATTGTTGAGTACGAATAAGATCTTCTAATTCTTCGTCATCCGAATCGTCAGACACGTTCAAAGCAAGTTTTAACTGATATACTTCGTACAACATTTTATTCTATTTAAAGATAGACAATACGTTATTCTATGCGTTCGCGCGATAAATGTAATTTATAAAAAAAGCGTTATTTTGACCTTGTCTAGAAGTGTTTTATTTTGTTCTAAATGTTTCTTAAACACTTCTTGTAATTCTTTATCAGTGTAGAGACCTTTGTGCATTATTTCCCGCGTAATTTCGTATACAAATTTTGCATATTTGATTTCCTCATTTTTTCTATATTTTCTCGGATTGCTGGTCATGTTAGCAGGCTTTTGCGCGTTTTCGTAATTTTCATAACTTCTCGATGTACTTCCTGTCGATGAAAAACGATTGACCTCTTGCGTTATAAAATCAGAGGCAGATTCACAAACTACTGAATTATCATGGAATCTATGTTTATTTTCGAGTTAACGGAGTACGAACAATAAGCACCTGAAACTGAATTAAACTTAAAACAGGAAACAAATTTGTCTACCGTAAAATTCGTCTAACCTATGTTCCGAAATATCTTCGATTTTTATTGGATATTTTACATTTGTAGGTTTAAATATATTGTTATAACTAGATTGTGTAAAAGATCGCCGTTTTATGTTTTCATTGCTCGACGACATATCCGACCCAAGTTTATTTGACTTGAATATGGACGTATCGGGGCAAATTATGCGATTACGTAGTCTCGGTTCTGAACAAATCACATCGTCATTGTAATAATCGGCGATATGCTTTCCATCTTCACGCTGGCATACATATCTTGAGTTGTAATACATTTTTAAAAAATCCTGTTCATTAAGTAAATATATATTATTAAACATGTATTATTATAGTAGAGGTTCCCGAACTTTTGCTGATCGAAGTATCAGTTTATTTGTTTAACGATTTATATTTTAATATTTTCCGCATCCAACTCAATATTAACTCACGATTTACCGATAGATCGGCTTTCACATTTTAGAAATCATTGCATTATTAGATAAGTTTAATTAAATTAAAAATTTGTAATAAACTTCTATAAGTCAATTGTAAGAGTATATTACCGCTGGATGATGCAGGGTATCATATGCTAATCTATCAATTACGTCATTTGTAATTTTTGTTCTTGCACATCCTGGTTTATGATCAATGTTTTTATATAACTGTTTTCTTTTATACATATAATTCTTATTTTTAGCATCTACGACACATTTTGCTAATAAAATACGTCGTAAGTGGGAACTCATGGAAT
The DNA here is from genome assembly GCA_036983795.1 of Megachile lagopoda. Classification (NCBI taxonomy): domain Eukaryota; kingdom Metazoa; phylum Arthropoda; class Insecta; order Hymenoptera; family Megachilidae; genus Megachile; species Megachile lagopoda. The sequence continues at coordinate 15,444,568 of CM072789.1, forward strand.
TATATGCCGTTAACTGTTCAAAATAATTTTGTCCATTTTGATTGTAAGCTAAATTCGAAATTTGTAAGTGACAAAAAAAGACGTGGTTTAAAAATTTAGCATATTTTAAAATATCGATATTTAGTCGAGTCGAAAAATAATCAAAAATAGTGTTTCATACCGGTGCTTTTCAAATCGACTTCACTCCTGTTACATCTCGTCATTTCTTCGGATACTTTATTATTACCGATATTATGCTGTTTATTTATATTGTATGTTTCCCTTGATGTTCATTATGTGAAATTGAAGAACAGTTCACCAAAAATTTGGAATAATCGAGAAAAAGAACGATAAAAATTTATTATCTTATTTTAAACCGATGCTATGACGCTTTGTAAGATGTTTATATTCACACATAGATGTTTTACTTTAAGTTGCTAAGCAACAGTACAGTCATGAATCACGTCGTGTATGTACACATACACACTATAGATCTAATATCCATGATGCACATAAAGAGCTTTATTACAGTATCATAAAATATACCGTGAAAATATATATATATATATATATATAGTGATGTCGCATATTTATTGTTAATACGAACGAAATTGCAGAAAACAGTAATATGTAATAAACCATAATGTATAATATTAATTCTTAGCTAATGTATTTTGTCGCGATTCGTTAATTATTATCAAAGATTTCTTTGATCTAAATGATTTATTGACAAGATGACGTTTAAAAATATTGGAGATATAACCTAAAACTTACCGTCCGTAATGAATCATAGTGAAATTTTATGTACATGAAAAAATCAATTACAATGTATAATGTCTACGAACAATTAACGATTAAAGATTTGGCACATTGGCTTGCTTCTGGAGCAATAATATTTGGTGGAATTATTCCATATGTACCACAGTACAAGGAAATTAAAAAAAAGGAGAATGCAGAGGGATTCTCCCTTTATGTATGTCTTACGCTTTTAATAGCTAACACATTACGTATTTTTTTTTGGTTTGTACCCTTATTCTTGTATCACATACTTTTACCTTATTAGTTAATGTAATTAAGATATTTTTCTTTCAGGTTTGGAAAGCATTATGAAATACCTCTTTTACTGCAAAGTATATTTATGATCATTACTATGTTTATTATGATCAAACTTTGTGTTAATGTGCAAAATAGAAATCAAGTAATAAAAAGTCGAGAACATGTATTTTCCGGTATGTTTCAATGCATAAAAATAATCTAACAGTCGATTCAATATTTGTAATAATTTTCTTTTAACCGACGAGCAATTTTAATTTGATAGATTTAGATGCAAATTTTTTTTGGAAATGGACAGACTTTCAATCTTATTTGGACTTTATGCTGCTGTTTGCAGCCCTAGTAGGAATTCTAACGTATCTATTAGTGGATGTACCGATATTTGTTGAAATTGTAGGAATACTTGCAGTATTAACCGAAGCTATGCTTGGACTACCGCAACTTCTTCGTAATTTTTATAAAAAATCTACCAACGGAATGAGGTATGATGTTATCGTTTTACAAACTAGAAATACTTTGTAAAGTAATTTATTCAAATAATAAATTTACTAATGTTGTCATATTTATTTCAGTATACTTATGGTTACTATGTGGACATTAGGCGATACGTTTAAAACATGTTATTTTATTGTAAAAGAGGCTCCGATTCAGTTTGAAGTTTGTGGAACTCTTCAAGTTCTAATTGATATTGCAATTCTAGCACAAGTTTATATTTATAAACATAAAACAACGGTACATACGAGAGTACCAGTTCGAGCTGATTGATATATCAAATTACCAACTATTATACTCTTTGTACAGCATTTATCAATTAAAATATTTATGTTTTCGATATTTATTTCTTCCATAGATGTAATTAAGTGTACAAAAGATTTTAAGTGCACAATATGTATCATAATCGCTTGGCAAATGGAATATTTTTTAACCTGACTTGAAATTCAGATTTTATTCAATTGTACTTTTTATACATTTTGATTGTATTACATATAAATAAATAAATATATAAATATATATATATATATATATATATATATATATATAGAGAGAGAGAGAGAGAGAGAAAAATTTTTATAAATAAAGATTGTTGATATAAAAATGCAGAATTCAGTTAAAAATAATATGTATATATATATATATATAGTAAAGTCTTGCACTATCGTGCAATTCCAACTTTCTAATATTTTCAATTTGAAAATTTCTGAATTTAGAACCTTATAGGAACTTTTTAAGAACTTATACTATATATAACTATACCAGTACACGTTGATTGGTCATGCAGTTGCTGGCGTCGATTTACGGTTTTTTTAACACGTTCGAACAATGCTAAGAAGAATTCTCGTGTTAAATTAAAGTACAAATTGACAATTAAAACAAAACTATTGATATAATAACTTTTATTATTAATTTTAATTATTTGTACACAAAATTTACTGTACAGTTATAAGTTACATCATTTACAAGTTGACAGGTAATTATATATAATATTCATTAAAGACAATTTCAAGGTTACAACTAAATCATAGTGAAATCGTATATATTAATATTTAAAACAAAAATATAAATGTCATATTTTGTTTATATCTATTTTTGTAGATTTATCTCATTTTCTTAAATAAAACAATTTGGATTAACTTAACCTAACTAAAATTTATTTATTTATTTATTTCTCGATCGTTCTAGTAATTATACTTTTAACAATTTAATTGTGGAAACTATATTTTAAAAGTATGATGTTAGTATTTAATAGATGTTCTTTTTAATGATAAGGAAGTAAACGTTGTAATGGGAGAAAGTCATTGGAAAGATTGGAAACCTTTTGTTTATGGGGGTTTAGCTTCAATTGTTGCAGAACTAGGTTTGTGATATTAAAATTTTATAACTTCTTTGTGGAAGAAAAACATTATAAATGTTAAATAACTTTCGTTAATATATTATTTCCAATTAGGTACTTTTCCCTTAGATACAACAAAAACTCGACTACAAGTTCAAGGACAAAAATTAGATAAGAGATATGCTCATTTAAAGTATTCTGGTATGACAGATGCATTATATCAAATATCACAACAAGAAGGATTTAAAGCTCTATATTCTGGGTAGGTACATATATAAAATTATAACATGTATTTGTAAAAACAATTTAAAACTATTTTTTTATCGTTTCAGCAATATATTTTAATTATAATAGCGGATTAACAATACAAAATCTCATGTTATCATTAATATTTTTGTTATATAGAATCAGTTCAGCTATTTTAAGACAAGCCACTTATGGAACTATAAAATTTGGTACCTATTATTCCCTAAAAAAAGCAGCTATGGATAAATGGGAAACAGACGATTTAGTTGTTATAAATATTGTATGTGCTGCATTAGCAGGAGCTATTTCAAGTGCAATAGCTAACCCCACCGATGTGGTAAAAGTTCGCATGCAAGTAACTGGTATCAATTCAAATTTATCACTATTTGGTTGTTTTCAAGATGTATATCAACACGAAGGTATTCGTGGATTGTGGAGGGTATGTGAAATACTTAAGAATTTATTTAAAAATTTTGAATATATTTTGTTTCGTTTGTATAAATTAAAATAAAATTTTGTATTAAATATGTTATGTATAGGGTGTAGGACCTACGGCTCAAAGAGCAGCAATTATTGCAGCTGTAGAGTTACCTATATATGATTATAGTAAAAAGAGGCTTACCACTATTTTGGGGGATAGTGTTAGTAATCATTTCGTGTAAGTAAATTGTATATTTATCTTTTCTTGAAGTACAATTTATGTATTGTTTTTGTTACTACTGTTACTAAAAGTAATATTGTTAATGTTAATATTAATTATCAATTTTTTAAAGAAAATTCTATGTGATTATTAAACAATTGGATTCAATGTTTATATAAAACAATAGTAATGTTTGCAAATTTAAGATATGTAAATTAATATGAAATCTCGAGGTTTGCATTCAACCCTTATCCAGGCTATTTGTATTTACTCATATACTGTATTCGTTACATTTTTATTATGCTAACAAATGCTCGGTATATCTGCAAATAAAACAAATTTTAAATACTGTTTCTCAGTAGGTGATGTCATGTGAGTATATTTAGACAACCAGCAAAATTTGAATGTTGTTTCGTAACCCATTTATTAACATTTTCTTTTGTAATACCATAATTAATAGCTAATCTTTTTGAGTAAACTATATGTCACATTTTATATCACCAATAATTTATTGTTTTACTGCTATAAAATTATATGACAGCTTATACTGATAAAAATATTTTAATTTTAATTTTAATCTTCCTCGTATTTGGTGTAATGTTGACATTATTACATGACATAATCTTATTTAATAGAAAGTTCATAAATTAGAATTACTTCATCTGAGATATTCTGTGCCCAAAAATATTTGTACTGTAACGGTTAGTTATAAAGGAAGTAATATTTTTCTAAAGATGAAAAATTTTATTTCCAGGTTCTTTTACACTGTCATACGCATGGGTATATGCGGCACGTGAACATTGAGATGACCACAGAGCTTCAAAATGGAAATTGTATTAATATTTCTTCTTTATATAGAAATCATTGAACCTGTTATTATCCAGATGATTAACCATCTTACATTCCGTTAAGAACAATTTTTGGTTTGCACATATACATCAAGTTTATTTGCAATTCGAAATTTATAACTTAATCTGCTGTTTAATTTTTGTATATTTATATTGTTTACTTTACGGCTCTATTTACATCGAATATTTTTTTCTTTTGTATTTCATACATAGGATATTAGTTAAAAATTAAATTTGTTATAAATTCACTGTTTTACAGACATCATAGTTTGTATTTTAATTTACAGTGCCTGGATAAGGGTTGCTTCAGTGGAAGCAATTGAAGTTTGGAAAAAATACTATATGAGTGCACGAATGTACATAATACATGATTTTTAAATTTTTAAATTGATATTAGACATACAAGACATATTTTTCACATTAATACGTATTTTAGGTCCAGCTTTATAGCTAGTATGGGAAGCGCAATAGCTTCTACCCCTATAGATGTTGTTCGTGTAAGTTTAATTAATTATTTAATATCCTATTTTTAGCGTTCCTTCTTGACATATAAATAATGTTGCAGACTCGTTTAATGAATCAAAGAAGGATACATACCGCAAGTGGTATGCTACAACCTCATATTTATAGCGGAAGTATAGACTGTTTTGTTCAGGTATGTGAATATCGAACATTGAAATACTTTCAATATCATTAACACTATGTACACATATATATATTGTTTATTTGTTTGCTTGTTTTTATAGACTTTTAGAAACGAAGGATTTTTAGCTCTGTATAAAGGTTTTGTACCTACTTGGTTTCGAATGGGACCATGGAATATTATATTTTTCATAACATACGAACAATTAAAAAAATTGAATCATTCGCAGTTTTCATTAAATAAAATGTTGGAGAGCTCAAATGAATAATAGTAAACAGTTAAAAGTAGATAAAATAAAGAATTATATACGCGTGTAGATGTGATAAAACAGTGGTATAAGTAACAGAAAATAATTTAAGTTTGTATCGTATAATTTATTTTTATGAAGATGGAAGTAAGTTTATTTAGACATATGTTGAAAGGAACTATCTAGGAAATAAAATAAATAGAATTTATTTTTCCATAATGATTAAATTATAATCATTAATGAAAATATATTCACAGTAAAAAATAATGTGATGTGCTTTACAAAAAAGGTGTTATAACTTTTCCATTTGTTGAAAGTCAGAAAGATTACTAGTCAACACACAATTCCTAATAAATAATAATTATAATATATATTTCATTTGCATTTTACATATACGCTTCTATGACACTTTTGATTTGATAAATATACTTTTATGCTATTTGTATTTATATTTACTTTCGTACGAGAAAAACAAGACTGAACACTAAAACATATGTAGTACGTGTTTAAAAATTCTGCTCAATATAGGACGAGCATTTTATTAATATAAAATAAAAGTCATTTTAAAGAAGGCACCAGTATTTTAAACGTAATATGTTTATATTTATGATCTATAAATTGTTAGGAATGTATACTCATACAACATAAAATATATTAAAATACTATAAACTTTGCAACATATGTTAAACTATTTATGAATATTGTAACAATTTTAATCGAATACACTAAAATTATTTTAATATAATCAATTTCCTATATTATATTTACTTCTTAAGTTAAAAGTTAAACTTATACAGCTTAGCTTATAATCAAACAAATGTTCGAGTCATAGTATAAGTATTATAAGAAGAATTATGTTTTTTTGCAGTTCCATATAATTATCTTTTTATCCTTTCCACCGGTTACAATTATATTATTTTCAGTTGATACTAATAACGCATTAATTGGTCCTAAAAGTGAATGTCTTTTTGATTAAATAAAACAATTTAATTATATATAATCAATCGATTGTTCATTAATCTAAAGAATATACTGTACCATCATGACAACGTATTTTTGCAATAAAAATTCCACCTTGCTGGTTCCATACATTAATATTTCCATTGTTATCTCCTATCAATAGTAAAGTTTCAAACCATGATAATGTTAGAAGTTCGTGTTCTAAGGTTATACGATAAATCCGCGTACTTGTACAAACATCAATTATGTTCAATGCTTTGTCCTGTGCACATGATATTATACTTTTTCCTTCTTGATCAAACACCATCGCATTTATTTTACAAGTATGAGCTATATAAAAATAGAATATTTATATCTGTTAAAGCAACGAAAATAATTATTTTAAAATATACCTTTTACAGTTAACTGTAAGTTATATGAGTCCATATTCCACAAAAAAATTTCGCCATCTTCTGTACCAGATACTAATAACGTTTCATCTCTAAATGTATTCAAGATTAAAATGTGATTAATGTAACATTTAATAAACATTAATTTTATAAATATGAAAAACACAAAAGATTTACCTTGATATGTTAATACAAGTTACTTTAGAATCATGGTCTAACTGTGCAATAAGACATTTTGCTGGCTTAATTTTTGTTCCCGAGATATAACTTTGCCATAGTTTCGCTGTACAATCCCATGAACCAGATATAATAATTTGACGGGATGGACTCAATGCCAAACAAGAAATAGCATCGTCGTGTCCTGGTAATATGTCTATTACTCTACCAAACTCAATATCATAAAATATTCTATAAAATTATAAATGATTAACGATCAAGTTTAAAACATATGTATATATATATATACACATGAAATATATATTTAAATAAATGCTCACAATGAATTGTCCCAAGAACCAGCAACTAATACACTGCGATGAAGAGATGTGTAATACGATATACAAGAAGAAAGTGGTAACGACGATAAACATACACTACGTGTCAATTTTTTATTTTTTATACTGTACAATTTAAGCATTCCATCTTGTCCAACCGATATCACTTCATCGATTTCTTCCTTAATTATAACTGCAATGCTAGTTATGCTATCTTTGTGAGATTGGAAGGTCATTAATTCACATAATTCAAATGTCTTTGTTATGAGATTTTCATTCTCTACAAAAGATCAATGTTCATTTTACACGATCAAGATTTTATGTAAAGATAAAAATTATTTATAGCAAACCTGTTTCATTTTTAATCGAAGTTAAGACAGTTTCAGTATGAAATTTATCCAGTATCGAAACGGAACGTTTAGGATGTGGTAAAGTAAAAACTTGCTTTGGTATTTGACCAAATTCCATAATCTGTATTTCTAATCCATGTCTATCATTGACATCTCGAATAGTATCTAAATCTACTGCTCCCTCGTAGCATAAATGGAAAAATACTGAAATGTAACGTGTTGTTAAATAAATATTCTTTATATATTAAATTTTACAATTACATATCAATTTACCATTATTGGCCTTCTCTGCTTCAATTCCTCTTTGTTTGTATCCAAAAATTAGATCAATCCAACAATGAAGATTTTGAGAAACGTAATCACTTTCCAAAGCATTTCTTAATACTTGTATAAAATGAGCTGGGCCTAAAATTGAAGAATTGATTTATATTCAAATTGCAAACGTCTCTATTATTTCCAAAGAATAAATGTATACCGTTTGCCCATGGTGGTAACTGTACATCTCCTATCTTTGTACCATCGTGACGGTAACCAAAGTCGATACCGTAACTGTTCACTAAAAAATCTCCACCGTTGTTTGTATCATAAAATTCCGGGATCAATTCTTTAAAGTCAGACATGTTCACCAAAACATTTTTCCATACGTCAGCTACACTGTTAGTTGTTTTTGTTGATAAGAGTAAAACAAAAAATCGATTCTGCAGAGTTGACAGAGTAATTATGTACTTTTACAGTGTAAAAAGCAATTAACATAAAATTTTGCCTTGTCTGTGCGATTCAAAATTATATTCATATATATTTAGCTTAAAAAGTAATATTAACGATTCTTTAATATTTACAAATTTTAATTTTTACTTTTATAGCATCGTTGCTATTAGTATGTACTTTTATTAATAATAAATACATACCTATTGAACATTCTATCCGGATGATCAAATCTTCCATTTTGTAAACAGAGCATGTACTGAGGATATTTTCGTACTAAATAAAATAATACGAATCCTGGTGCACTATAATGAGAGCCATACAAAAATTTTGGTTCCGACATTTCCAAATACCGTTCCTAAAATGTACCAATATTGTTATTTGAATATCTATTTGAAAGTATTTATCATAACAAGATAAATACCTTCAACCTTTCTAATCGATTTTTTTCGAGCGCTCCAATAGGTTTCGAAAGATCTCTATAAATACTAGTGTCATTTAAATCTAATGTGCAAGAGACATAATCTTGTATCACCCAAGGCATAACTGGATACTGAGTTAAATCATGAAATGTTCTATCTGCCAAACTAAAATATATATATATATATATATATATATATATAAAATTTATATTGATGTAAGACTTACCTATTAATATATAAAAGATAATCGTAATTTGATAAAGATCCATTTTGCCATCTCATAGTCATTTGATCTTGGGGAACTCTTTCTAAAGAAACTGCAGATTGATTTAATAAACTTGTATATAATACATCTCTATCATTTGGACTTTTCAAGGATATAAATAGATGTTCAACTTTATTTTCTGGTTGTTTTAACCACTTAATTTCAAGCCCCTATTATAAAAGAGATGTTATATATCAAATTAGAATGATTATACATATGTCGATGTAAAATATTGTGCTTACAATTTGTCTTAAAAGAAACCTTCTCTTAATAATATTAATGATGTCCTTTAGTTGTATCTTCAGAACTGGATGCTAAAAATGTAAAAAATGTTTTAAAAACTAGTGAAAATATCTTTTAAACTACTTAAGCCAGATTTATCAATTATTGCTATTACAAAGTACATACTTGATCCAAATTATTATAAGGTTGAAAATAAATTCTTGAAGTTGTCAGAAGTATTCTTCCTGGATTTATAACCAGAGGTAATACTTTATTTGCTTGAATTTCTAATACTACTTGCTCATATAAATCTTCCAACCATGATGTATCAAATGATACTCTAGATTGTCGAGAATGTACAATAGCCATAACCTGTACAAATACAACAACTTAATAATTTTATCTACTAATATAATAATAGAAAATAATGACTATTAAAAATACCATGGCATTTTGTTCAGCAGTTGGTAAGGTGGTTGCTCTGATTAATTGTAGCATTTGTGGAAGGCAATCATCTACTTTAGCATAATTAAAGTAAAAATAAAAAGTAGCATTTTCATGTATAAATTTATATGGTGCGGGTATATTCTTTTCCAACATTTCCACGTATTGCTTACACTGTACTAATAATGTATTGCCACATCTTATAAATAAAATCAAATTTAATGACGTATCAACAAAAATACAATGTACACATATCTATAGCACTGTAATACTAACTTTGCGATGGCACTGTTAGATTTACATTGTTCAATAGTTATAGTTTCTTTAAGTTGAATTTTAATTAAAGGCTGATTAATATCCTTATTTACAAATACTAAGGATTTTGAACATAATTTTAATCTTCCATCTATCCATTTTTCTCCTTCTGAACTGGAAGTATCAAGCACTTTCATTTGAACGCTATAATCTTCAAAAAATATTTCCCCTGGTTCTAAGAGGAGCATTGTGAATCTGATACCAAGCAAACATATTAATAATGAAATAATTTGATATAATTTTATAATGACTGTAAAATATAGTTCATAATAATTGAACAAGTAATGTTACACAATGTTGCAAAATATTAAAAAGATACATACCTTTCTTTTTCCATTATTACAAAACTGAATGTAAACTATTTGGTTATAACTGCAAATCAGAATAAATATATATAACAAACGATACACATGATTTAATGAAACATTCGTTGCTTTTAAAATCTACATGGTCGTTTCTCGATAAATAAAATGTTTTACTCTAGGTTAACGACAGATTAGATTTTAGGTTAACGGCAGATTTACATCGGTTGAACGGGTGAGTAGCTCGCATATATATGTATGAAAACTTCAATAGGCACCCCACTATTGGTGGGTCACCAGTAGCCACCAGTTATTGCTGATCCATCATTTTACCGCTATTTCCTCTGATCATATAATTACATGGTGGACAAAAACATGTGAACAGCGAGAAGATCCAATGATGTGTAATCAAGTGGTGTCCCGCGAGCCCTCAAATTTCTGAATTCTCGTATCTCAAAATCTTCAAATTCCAGACTTACGTATGTAATTGGTCATGCTTGGTGTGTAAGGAGTATACAAAATAAAACATCACTAAATATACATGTTTGGCGCGACGAAACCACAGAATTCTTTGACGAAATTTGCAAGTGCGCATACATATTGCTAATGGTTACTAAATGTTCCCGAACCAATTAGAGCTGGCATGCGCAGAATGAACAGAAACTCGACAGTTGATGAGTATGATTTTCCGTGAAAAGATTGATATATTTATATGTATTTAAATACATACGAGCATAACATCTATGTACAGTTTGCTCAAACGTACTAATAGAAAAAATTAAATTATTTAATCCAAAATCGTATTAAGAAATACCTTTTTTTGTTAAATGACATCTTTGATTATAGTACATTATATGAAATCAAAATATGAAAGTACATATTGTACAGTATCGTCACAGAGTATACTCTGTGGTATCGTAGTTTACTATTGAGTACCACTGGTTTTTAAAGAGGAACAAGAGGAATCGAATACGTTCCGCTTCTTTCTCCTTATTCTTCAAATCACGCGTATCATCAATACGATTTACCGGTGATATTAAAATAGGTTATTTTTTATCTAATACAAACGTTTTGTGTGACCAAATTTATTTTTCTTTATAGTGGTTTCATTTCATTTACGATGGAAGAATTGATGAAACATTTGTCTAAAATAAAAGTACCCCAGAAAAACGATAAAATATACAAAGACGAGTGTGTTTACTCTTTTGATACTCCAGTAAGATGTCATGATGATTTTATAGTTTTAAACAATAACATCACCACGTAATAATTATTCTCGTCATCTCATTTTTAAGGATTCTCCTACAGGCCTGTACGTTAATCTCACTACATTTCTCGGAATAGGCCAGGATTATTTACAGCATTATTATCAGTTAACAGAAAATCCTGTATTCCTACACATTAAACGAAGAAGAAAAGAGGTGAATTATTTATCAAATATAAGAAATTGTATTGAAAAATATTTCATGAAAGGTATTCGTACAACAAAATATTGAGTTTCTGTTTATAGATCCCTTATGAACATGAAGGTGATGGACCCGAAAAGAAAATTACAAGGTTAGCAATAGGAACAGCTGATGGTTTTACGCCGGACCAACAAAAATATACTTACTATGAATCTTACCAAATTGTTATTTTACCAAATTTTACAACGATACCTTATCCAACAGATAATTTATTGCACGAAGTAAGTTTCTTGTAACGATAGAATTTCAAAGAATGAAAAGAATGTATAAATTATACATAATTTTTATAGGTAGAACTTTCAATTACACGTGTGTTAGAAGCAGAAGCTGCAACAAAAGCAGCAGAAGTAGACGCATTGTCTGGAACTTGGGACGGAGAAATAAGAGCAATTTCAAAGTGAGATTAAAAGTTAAAATATTAATATATACTATTTTAATTATTATTGTACATAATCATTTAATTTTTAGACATGCAGCGAATCTTAAACAATTGGATAATGGAAAAAAGATACCCCCAAGTGGGTGGAAGTGTGAGAAATGTGATTTGACGCAGAATCTATGGCTTAATTTAACTGATGGCAGTATTCTCTGTGGACGTAAATTTTATGATGGAACAGGAGGAAATGATCATGCAGTTGAACATTATCGTGCTACCGGTTATCCTTTAGCTGTGAAATTAGGGACTATAACTAAAGAAGGAAAGGGGGATGTGTTCTCGTATGATGAAGATGATATAGTAGAAGATCCTTACTTAGTTACGCATTTAGCTCATTGGGGTATCAATATTGCCCAAATGGAGAAAACTGATAAATCTATGGTGGAGCTTGAATTAGATCTTAATCAAAGATTTGGTGAATGGGTTGCACTTCAAGAAGCTGCAAGTAAATTAACACCTTTGTATGGACCTGGATACACGGGACTTGCTAACCTAGGAAATTCTTGCTACTTAAATAGTGTTATGCAAATGTTATTTGTAATTCCAGACTTCATAAAAAGGTTTGTAGTTTCATCTTACTATAAAAATTTTACTCTATTCTTGGGTATAACTTTGGTAAGTTTAAAAAAAATATATATGGTAAACTTTCTATGATGATACATTGATTTTTATCATGATAGGATCAGTATATAATAATTGAATCTAAATTTTAGATTTGTAGATGGAGCGCCACAAATATTTCAGCAAAGTTACATTGATCCAGCAAATGACTTTGATGTTCAAATGTAAGTTAGAAGAAAGTCAAAATTACTGCATCTAAAGAACCCTAAGATACGAATGATCGCTATTATAGGGCTAAACTTGGAATTGGTTTACTTTCTGGCAAATATTCAATACCACCAAATACAAATAATGAAAATGAATCGCGTCAAGGTATTCCTCCGCGGATGTTCAAAAACTTAATTTGTCGTGAACATCCTGGATTTCCTACCAACGGACAACAGGATGCACAAGAATTCTTTCTTCACGTCATAAATGTTGTAGATGTAATTGAATTAAATTAAAAACTGTTTTTCCTTTCGTTAAATTTTCTGATATAAAATTAAGTTATAATACTAATATCTGGAAACGAATCACATAGCGCCACAGCCGTCATCGGATGAATCCCACTGATTGTTTTAAATTTAAAGTGGAAGAAAGGTATCAATGCAGTCGTTCTAACAAAGTAAAGTATACTTATCGCCCGGAATATTTACTGCCATTGTCAATACCTGTGGAGGCTGCAATAAACAAAGTAAATTAATTGTACACCTTTTTAATTATAAAATTTGTGTTTAAGCATTATATATTATAATATACATACCTTTTAATATATAGGATGAAGTTGCAGCCTATGAGAATGCCAAGAAGGAAGCCGAGTCAAAAGGACAGAAATTAGACTCAAATGCATTTATTAGACCTCGTATAAAGCTCTCATCTTGTTTACAAGCATTCATTCGTTCTGAAATAGTAGAACAATTTTACAGTTCGGCACTAAATGAAAAAACTACAGCACAAAAGTAAGTCGTGATTTATTTCAGTGATAGGCAGATCATTTGTCCACAAAATAGCTCATGGGCATCAAGTCTATACCTAGAGAGACTTTAGGGAAGTGGTTAAGAAAAGTTTAGAGAAAGTTCTGAAGGGGTGAATAGGGGAAAAGGATATGGTTTGGAAAAAGAGAATTTCCTCGTTCCTGATGATAGAAAAAATACAGTGCCATGTTGCTTGCACTTTTGTGTACCGAGTTCTGCCCATCACTGGTTTATCCAAAAAATGCTACACATAATCAATAAATGTACTCTTTTATAGAACAACTAGACTTGCTACTTTTCCGGATTATCTATTAATACATTTAAAAAAATTCATGATAAGATTAGATTGGATACCTATGAAATTAGATGTAGCAGTTGAAATGCCTGATATATTGGATTTAAGTTCTCTTCGAGGTACTGGCTTACAACCCACAGAAGAATTATTGCCAGAAACAGATGGTTCTGAACCTTCTCCGCCGGTTTATGATACCGTGATTTTGGATCAATTAATAGATATGGGATTTCCACCAGAAGCTTGTAAAAGGTCCCTGTATTTTACAGAGAATCGTAATTTAGAAGCAGCTACCAATTGGTTAATGGAACATATTATGGATTCAGATTTTGCGGATCCATTTGTACCACCTGGAATTGATGCAAAAGCAGGTAATGTGTTGATAAATACAGGAAATGACATTACTTCTGTTATATACGTTTTTGGTTAATTTTAGGAAAAGATAGATTTACGGTAAACGAAGATGCCCTCGCAATGGTAATGGGAATGGGTTTCACCAGAGAACAAGCAACGAAAGCCCTTAAAGCGACTGACAATAATTTAGAACGCGCAGCAGATTGGATTTTTAGTCACCAAGCTGAGTTAGATACTTTAGAAATTGAATCTGAATCAGGGCATTCCGAAGAGACATTTAGAGACGGAAGTCATCGTACGATATTTCACATTCTTTTTGTCGTGTTTATTCGTTATATTTGAGATTTTTTAAGTAATTGCTTTTGTCGTCGTATTTTAGAATATAAATTAGTGGGATTTATATCTCATATGGGAACATCAACAATGGTAGGACATTATGTGTGTCATCTTTTAAAAGAAGGCAGATGGGTAATATACAATGATGACAAAGTATGTATCGCAGATATCAGGTGTTTAATATAAAAGATCTATATAAACTATTTATTGCAGGTTGCGTTATCTGAAAATCCGCCAAAAGAATTAGGATACATATATCTGTATCAACGTATCGACTAGATCACGTTATTATTTTGTATAAAAAATGTATTCTATTATACTTTAACAATAAAAAGTACGTGAAAAACGGATTTTCATTTTTTCATTTGTAGCGAAATATAATATTCATAGGAACACTTATAGAATTTTAATTGTCGTCTCTGTTTATTATTCTGGTATAACTTTACATACAAATATAAATATATAAAAGATTAGTTTATTTTTAACAATGGCACCATTTTACAGCGTGCTTCATATCCCTTCCGTAATCTTACATTTCAAGTACAAAATTTCATTATCACTTTTATCAATAGCACTACAGTAACGTTAGAACGCTATCATGTTAACATGATTAACAAATTTTCTATATTATAATTAAATAATGATAAATCTTCTATGAACTGTAATGTTCTTATTATCTTAGAAAACATTTATCTTTAAAAATGTATAATCTGAACAATATAAATTTCAATATTAACATTATATATAAATCTTATTTTACAAGTTTTGTTAGCTTTCCGGATATTGTATAAAAATCACATGACAGCGTAAAAACAGATACTTTAAGTAGAAGGCCACGATATTAAATAAAACTAGCGTATCAAAAATGATACCTTCTTAAGGCAATACTGTTTTCATTTTCTTAAATACTATCTGTATTTGTGTATGTGTATATGTATATATTTATATATATAATACACATATATGATTCCAAATTTTATAATTTACAAATTATTCACATATATAACGCATTTATTACTTGTATTACTTGCAAAATATTGCGTTGCTCTTAGTATGTATTTACAAAAAAGAATTAATTCTGTTCAACGATTCACTTTTTATGAGAAAAATATTTCACGTTATTAAATAGATGTATTCGCTTTTGTTTTCCACTTATTAATAATGACTCATACTTTTCTTAACAGTATTTGTACATTAAGAAATGCTTAAAACAGCCTTTAAGACACACGAATATAAGAACTTCGAAGTATTCTCATAAAAGCTTTAAGAATAATTTAATTACACTGCTTTTGATAAAATATCGAACTGATTATTATTTCAATTAGTTGACCTACTTTGAAACCTTGTATTAGTATTTCCATCAATTATACCAACTGATGGTGGAATGGCATATATAATGTTATCTCCATCTTTCTTGAATGTTGGCTCATTAACCTCGGGATGTACTTCTACTCGTAAAACCTTGCTTTTATTTCCTAACATACACTTGAATTTTATATCCACCATAACTTGTAGGTCAGCGGAACGTAACCTGATACAAAATTTATTCCTAGAGCATACATTATAACAACAATTTTCTTCAAAATAAACCTTAAAAAACAAATGTATACCCACTGATTATATTTATTACTTAAAATACCAACGAGTTCGCCAACTTTATCTTCTTTAGTAATGATAGACATAATGAAATCGTTTCCTCGATTTGAGTGGATCGTTATAAGCTGATCCCTTCCAGATGATACACTCAGACCTGTGATCTCTGTAATTGGCATACCTTTTCTCATAGTCTTAAATTTAGAATTCTCAAGTTTGTATATTGCATGTTCAGTAACAACCAGTACACGATCTTTCGGTTTATTAAACCTGCATAAACAATTTATATATTGTAAGAGATCCATAGTTTAATCAGATAATATATTTCATACAAACCTATTAGTTTTTTTTATGAACGCACTAAACAAGACAGTTTTAAAATGATCGGTATTACGAAGATTATTTATCGAAGCATTAAAAGTGTCGCTTTGAGGGTTCTCTTCTGGTTTAGATAAATAATTTCCTTCCCAGCGTCTGTCTTGTCCCCAGTAAACTCGTTTCGAACGTAAAACGCTTCCGGCAGCCATCTAATATTTTAATCATATTAAACAATGAAATAGAAAATCAAAGATGTCATTTAACTATTACTTCAATGTTTTCTTATAAATTATAATGTACTATTTAACATAGTTTCATAACAACGAAAATATATATATATATATATATATACTTTTAACCGTAATTGAGGCCAATCTTCCCTAGGGATAAGTCGAAGTATCATCCATGCCCTCCACCTCCCATACATAATTTTTAGAACAGGTATTACGTGTTTTACTGCAAAATTTTCACGGGGCCAAGGTAAGTGCTTGCCATAATCTCGCATTACCTTCGCGTTTTGAAAAGTTTTCTCTAATTCTTTAATATAAGTACGTATTTTATATTTTCGATAGTGTTTCATTATAATAAGTGCAGCTATCATCTTTTTATATTTTTGACGACACAAGTATCCCCTCCATTGTTTTTGTAATAGTATTACGATACTTGGTATCAAATCACTACGTGCCTGTAAACAATTACGGTTCAAATAGAATTTCCGGAATGTGCATGTTTTGAAACAGTAAGATTGAACTGTGAGAAAATTAATTAATAAACCTTTTCTAACGCAAAAAGCGTTTGAGGCGAGCGAATGAATATTTTAGTATGTCCATATTTCACGTCGTTACTAAAACCTGTTTCATCCATTAATTTGCGTACACCATCTTTATCAGTACCACCTCGAAAATTTGGCCAAGTATATTGAGATATCATTTTGTACCTGATAGAGGTAGATTTAATATTAATAGAATTCAATTATAAAACATACATATAAGAATAACAAATAATTGATTTTAAATAACAATACCGTTTCAAAAATGTATCGTATCGTTGACGATACGCAAAACCAGCGCGTCTGACCAGTACATTTTCAACAAGACCTAAATATCGTACTTGATGGTTTACTCTTTCTTCATCGAACACAACTGGCGATTTAACTTCGTTAGGTTTTATGCACCTAACATAGAACGGTTCTTTACTTGTTAAATTTTTAACCAGAGCTACCATAGAATTACGAAATAGAGTGCCGGCCGTTAAAGGTCTTTTTGTTGTCTGAAATAAATGAATGAAAATATATCTACATAAACATTTAAATAAATTGCAATATGATGTGTGTATATATTTTTGTACCTTTAAAATATTTTGAGCTCCTTCGGGCCACATTTTGCTAATTATTGAATTCTTACTGTTATACAGTAAACGTTTAAAATCTTGAAACAGTGTATCCTTATTTTTATCTAAACAGCCATTAATATTATATATTACATCTCCAGCATAATGTTTAATTTTAAACTGAATTTTATGCTGAAGTTCTTTATCCATTGGTTTTAATTGTCGGGAAGAATAATGTTTATGATCAAATAATTTTTTATCCATTGCCTCCAAAAGCATCTAACAGAAATATTACAAAATATATACGAATTTCTTTTTATGCATGTAAGGTAATAATTTACAAAGACTAACTTCATCTGTAACTTTGCCAACGCTAAGACAAGCTTCATCCATAATTGCTATAATTCCTTTGTGAGGTTGTTCCACTAGATCGCAAATTATCTGATTATTGAAATAATCAATATTTTGCCATGCTATACCTTCTCTTTTATATTCTTCTTGTTCTTGTTTTAATACCAGTTCTAAAAGATTTAATGTTAGTGTAAAATGTATAATATAATAAATATACAGAAAGCTATCTTACCAATAAATAGTTGTTGTAATTTTTCATTGCAATAGTTAATACAGAATTGTTCGAAACTATTCATATCAAAAATTTCAAATCCATATATATCAAGTACACCGATCACTGTTCTATATCTCTTATAAGTTTCTG
The DNA here is from genome assembly GCA_036983795.1 of Megachile lagopoda. Classification (NCBI taxonomy): domain Eukaryota; kingdom Metazoa; phylum Arthropoda; class Insecta; order Hymenoptera; family Megachilidae; genus Megachile; species Megachile lagopoda. The sequence continues at coordinate 15,463,336 of CM072789.1, forward strand.
TATCATTCACATTAATAGCAGTATTAACACGAGAGACTATTTCGGTAAATAACCTTTCATATATAGCCTGAAACATTTTTTAACATTTACATATCTTTACTAAAAATGTGAATAAAAAAGTCACATAAATGTCTTACCTTCGCTAAGGCATCCCTTCCATATTCTGCTTCTGTTGAAGTATGAGTTTTCTGCATAACTTCTCCACCTGCTGCGATAACTCTTTGAGTCAAAGCAGTACTTAATTCTTGTGGGCTAATAGAAAGTAAATTAGCTGTATCATTTAAAGCAGTTCTGTTGGCAATTAATAGTTTATCCTCTTCGTGTTTGAAAGTAATATTGCCCTGTAAAATACATGAACCTTTGTCTAAAAAATAGAGCTATGAAGTTTTGACTGTATTATGTAAATTACAACCAACCAAATGTAATATGCCAGCAATAATATTCCAGATTGTATGTACTTCATTTTCAATAAATCCAAGAGTAGACATAGCAGAAATAACCGTTTTATAATCACTTTTATCACTTGGACTTGCTTTATTACAATTTCCAGCACCAACATAGAAGTATGCGGCTGGGTCTCTGACCAATCTTAGTTTATTTAATTCTCCTTCACTGCAGCCATTTAATAACTATATATTTAAAATAAAAGATATATATATGTGTGTGTGTGTATGTGTATGTATGTATGTATGTATGTATGTATGTATGTATGTATATATATATATATATATACATATATCATACAATAGTAAAAAACAAAGAGATAAAAAACAAAATTTATCAATACCTGATAAAAACAATGGAAGTTACGTTCACCATTTTGCTGATACACAACTCTTGACTTCTCCAGCAAGTAGTTGGTAATGTGTCCTCCAATTGGATCTCCTTTGAAATTGAAATTTATATCCATGTATTTTCCAAATCGAGAAGAATTATCATTTCTATTTGTTTTCGCATTTCCAAAGGCTTCCAATATCGAATTGGATTGAATAAGAATATTTTTTACTCTGACATACAAGAAAAAATAATTTTAAATGCTAAAAATATAAAGCAGGTGCAACTGTTGTATCATACTTTTATTTCCTTATAATAATTTACAATATAAAGATAAAAAAAATATAATCATAGCAAATTAAAATTCTTGAATAATTTATATACCTTTCTATCTCTTGCTGACCACTTAAATTTGTAACCGCAGCAATGTATTTCATAATAATTTTACTTGCTTCTGTTTTTCCAGACCCCGATTCTCCACTTATTACTATACAGGTATCACGACCTTGTTGTTTCATTTCTCTATGTACGGCATCAGCAATCGCAAAAATATGTGGTGGATTTTCAAATAATTCTCTATCTAAAATTCAAATTTTGACAATGCTATTATTGTACTATTTGCAAACAAAACATTTACTGCACAATCGTTTACCTTTATATTTATTGATATAATTACTATCATATATGCTTATATTTCTATAAGGATTTATACTGACACATACTTCTCCAATATACGTGTAAATTTTACCACCATTAAACCTAAAACAATAAATTATATGGAATATAAATAATGCGAAAATTATAAATTAGTAATCAGAAAATAATTTAAACTAAAGCATAACATAAAATATTTTTGTGTTATAATAGTACTGTAATTATACATTAATCTTTTATTTGTAAGAGATAAGCTTTATCTTTTTATCGAGGATAAAGTGATTAGATGATCTATATTTGCTATAAATATTCTTATTTGTGATGTGCAATAAATTCTACAGTTATATAATCTAATATAAATTTTGTTTGCATATAAAGTACTATATGTATATCTAACAACTGAGTACAGCAGGCTTTAAATATAAGCTTCCTTTGCCTAAAAATAAGTGTAAGGTGAACAGCATTTAACTGTTTAACTGCTAAAAATTCTTACATTTACAAATTTTTAAATTTAAACATTTAAAAGTGTCTAAATATGAAAATAATGATATTGAAACGAATCGTAGGTTTTTCTTTTCGCTGCATTGTTATTTTTTTCTAAGGACGCCTAACGCAGTAAACACTTCATATTATGTCTTATCTATTTATGTTCTCTATCTCCCGCTTAAAATTATTCCTTTTTTTTTAAACATGTACAAATATAGATTGATATTTAATTAAATAAAACGTATGATTCGTGTCGGAATAACATAATATTACAAATGTTTAATGTCTACATAGAATAAAGAAAGAACTCATAACATTTTCACACAACGAAACATAACGCAAAATTAAATACGTGCAAACTGCAGATGATGACTCATAGACTATAGAACCTGATAAGATTTAAACATTTATTATAAAATCAAACTATGCCAGAACGAATACTATACAGTTTTATATATAATAGTGTTACGAACAAATCTATGCATTATAATTACAACTTTTATATAAAAGATAATAAAATTATAGAAAAATTTAAAGCTTGATTGTTGAAGCGTAAGTAGAATAGTGAAATCTGCAAGCATATTGGGATTAAAAATGATTTTATTGCGAATCGAGGGTATGTTTTTTTGTGGTAAATTTTTAGGTCAAGTTCAAATCCAAACAGGTACTTTTATGATGTTGAATTACAACCACCTGCTAATATACATAGTTAGCCACGCCCTCTTGGTGGATGATCTATGAAGTACTACAAATTACTGGGGCGCTCGGAAAACACCTGTGGCCTATGACAATTCTCAAGAGGAAAGCAACTCACGTTTCTCGATTTCCCGCCATTTAGATCATTTACCATAATATTTGTTACTACTCAGAATACAATCTTACCTTGTTCGTAAATTATCTACAACATTCTCCACAGTAATTTCATCTAAAAGAACCAAATCACCAATACCCACTTCTTCTTGTGTTGCCATTTTCTTAATAATATAATACACTCATAAAAATTACGATTTCATATAAGCAAGCGCATACAATGTCTGTCAACTAGCCGATGTGGAGCTGTTATTACCGTCTCCGCCACTATGCCGTACTAAGCGAATGACGAGTGCGGTTAACTGAAAACCCCAACCTATCTTTTGCCCCTCCATAAGTTTGTAGTATTCACAGGGATATTACAACAGTATCTATCTGTATATAGTCAATTCACGGAAAGAGCATGAGCATCGAACGACCAGTTTTCATTCTTTCTGCGCATTTTGTCTGTACGTTTCTACACATTATAGTCTGTATGACAACCACGGATGCGCTGTTCAAATGTTCAAATTTCCAAAATTTCGCAAATTTATACATTCTCAAACTTTCAGTTGCTCAAATTTTTTAAATTCGAAAGTTTAATAGTCGAAATAAACGATTGATAGGTTTTCTTTCACCAATAATGCCACTTTTCCTTGGAGTATCTACCATATTATCACAGATTCTAGTTCGTTCATTTTTTCCCACCGTGTAGATGACCACGAAAGTAGAAGCAAACTATAGAGAGGCTTCATACTTGTCGTTAGGTACGTTCCTTGCGCAAAACGTCATTTATATAGTTATTTACTCCTCTCGTGGAATTGAGGCTCATGCGTGAATCTATGTATTTATATATGCATTGTATACACAAACACATATACATCTATACATGTATATATATATATATATATATAATAAGTCAAATGTGACGTCCGATCACAGTACACATACGCACGTTATTATTCACTGTTATTTTTGGTGATTTGTATAATTTTTCATTTTTGATCTTTTGAGTGTCTAGCAAAAATATATGTCTTGTTTTTGATTAAAACTGAAGATGACCGAGAAAAAATTACACTTATATTCTAATGGTGCCAAAGAATTAATGACTAATAAAGATTATATTGCTCCAGTAAGGTTATGGAGAAAATTGCAAATAAACGAATGGACTTTCAGTTGTTTACTCTTCATAATGTCACTGTCCATTGTTTTGGGAAAGTTATATATAAATTATGGTACGTGATAATTATTCAAAGATTTTTTACTTTAAAAATGTGTTTCATTAAATTACTGCTTGTCAATAAGTGTTGCATGCTTGTTATGTATTTGTTTGTATATTTATTTTGTTATAAAGTTGATGGAATACGAAATATTGAACATGTTTGATCAGTTTTTTCAAGATCTTCGTATTGACAAGCTTCAAACTTTAAGTAAAATTTATAAATTAAGCTACTAAATTTGTATAATGTTGCACTGACCATAACTAGATTTATGAAAATATATATTTAGCTTTTGCTTTATTAAACACTTTACAAAAATTTACTTTATAACATTGTTTTATAATGTCTAATAAATTTATTATATAATGTATTTAATATGTACTTAAAGAAATTGATAAATTATAGTAAATTAATAAAATTACTTTTATATTATTATACATTTATATACTTTCTTTAGGGAATATTGTACAGCTGCAAAATAATTTTAAATATATATCACCAACATCTGTGTTTCCAAATATCTCCAATATATTCGATTTATCACATATGTCTAATGTGTCACAATTTAGCGTGAAACAATTAACTACTGCGAATGAAAAGTTTGTTAATACTAGTCAATACGATGATGTTCTAAGTGTAATGACATCATTTGTTAAAACATATGGATGGCTGATAAAAGCAGCAATATGTGGTCTCATAATGATGGGTTTTAGTTGGTATATAATTTATAAAGATAGCAGTATTCCTGGAATTAATCCACCTTCCCCTCTTAGTCCTTCTAATCGAAGGTAAGTTTGTAAATGAAAGTTTTAACTGTATTCGATAAATATGTGTTTTTAACATCTAGTAAAACCTTTGTAAACATTCTTTTAATGTATTTTTATCTCCTTTTTCAGATTTTCAAAGTCATCAGGGGTACAAGTAAATTATTTGATCGGAATATTAAATGGGATACTAATCTTTGTCTATATGTGTCTCTAATATCCTTAAATCTAAAGTATGACAATGTGGTAGCATGTACATGGTTTACAGAACATTATACAATGCCCTACAGTAATTCTATTTATTTGTTATTTATATTAATTAATAATACTTATTCGAAATGTTAAATATTTCTGATTATTAGAATATTTAATTTAATAATTAGCCTCTTATATTTATATAATTTATGCCATACAAACCAAGAAATATCTTTCATAATGAAACAAGTAATTTCATAAGAAATATATTTTGTGTATTAGATGTTTGTTACAGAGCAGTATTTTCTTACGTACATACGTTAAAGTAAGAAAATATATTCTATATACAGTTTAGAATAATGTTTTGCTTCTATACAGTATTGCAACATTATAAAAGTGTATAACTTGTGTTGTCATTTTATAAATGTTTAAAGATCAAAACAAAATTATAATTTGTTAAAACACGACGAATATGTAATATATAAATATTTAATATTTAATATATAAATTCATACATTGTGATCTATGAATTTTTGTATACCATCCAATTTCCATGCTGTTTAAGACTGATTATATGCCTATAAGTTCTTAATTATGAATAAATAAAATTAAGATCTAAGTAATTATATATAAAGTTATTATGTGTAGTACCTTCTGTTAGTGTATATGTATATATTATGTTTTTGTAGCAATTTTTGTAATGTACAAAATATTTTATAGCTAGACATGTAAGTGGAAATTTAATATTGTTCTTCGAAAAATTAATGCCTGTACTACTAAGGTAAAAAATTCTATATATTTCTTATTGTTATTTATTCTTTAAATATAATTTGTACTTAAAAACAATTATGCTATAATTATGCTATTAATAAATTGAAAAATATGTTTGTAAATGTTTATTTAAATTATCCCGTAGTTTCAGTTCATTTTTACTTATTGTAATTTCATATTTTATATCTGTTCTATATCAATATTGATCCAACATTTGTAAAAGAATAGTACGTATATACGTACAAAGAATGATGTAAGCATTTATCAGGGCTGAATTAAAACAAGATACTGAACGGATTTTTACTAGTCACATGTATTTGCCTATGTGAACTGCGAATATATGATTATATTATACGTGAAGTTTAGTTTCTGCTCTAACAGAAAAAATACATTTTCCTTTTTAATTCAGAATTAATGCTACTCGATGTGGCAAAAAATTTTATATATAATAGCTTGTTTTGGGACCAAACTACTCCGTCCCTGAGCTGCCTAATTATCCGAGTGTATTATACCCTTATGTGAAAAGGTTAGTAGAACGTTGTCGTTTGCAACATCATTCCACATCATTCTTAAACGAGCGATAGTGGCCTTGTCAACTTTTCGTTCGTGCAGACTGTTAACTATTTCCGTATTTCTGTTCAAGAGTAACTGGATTCCGTTTTCCATCGTGTTTGTGAAGATATCTTTACTAAATACTGAAAGTTTACGATACAACATGGATCATCAGATATTTAAAATATACAATCAGGAAGACTTTAACAGAATTACGAAAGGAATTAAAGTTGCACAATGCATGCAATCTCGATCGTCATCTGGTAATGACATTTAAAACATTCTATACTCTATAAAACATATGTATATTAATCAAGTATATTTTAATAATAACTTATTTGCTCTATCACATAATTACTATGACTAAAAAAAATTTGTAATCGTTTCATTTGCCTATTATTAAATACTAATATTCGAAAATTAAATATATCGAATGTATATACATATGTAAGTTTGTAGAATTACAAAGCAGCATTGTCAACAAGATATTATTTTAGTTTCAGAAACTGAGAAAGTATTAAATCAATTAGATGACTTAGTTGTATCGGATTCCTTAAGTTGTTCATTTTGTAATACAATATTTGAAGATAAAGCACAACAAAGACTTCATTATAAATTAGATTGGCATCGATATAACTTAAAGCAGCGCTTGAATGGATTAAAACCTATCGGCGAAGATAAATTTAGTCTATTAGCCGACGAAGGTATCATTAAAATAATTATTAACTTGAATATGAATAATGATTTTGATGCGAAAAACATGAAAAACATAGCATTATTCATATCGTAGGCGACGTTTCAAGTTTATCTGGAAGCGATGTTGAGTCAGAAAACGAGGATGAGACATATGTCTCGGAAGCAGGTAATTCTCCTAATGGACATTTTGAGAACAAAAACAGTGCTATGAAAAACAAGAAAACAGAGAAGAGAGGACGAAATGCAGAATCAATCTCCGACAGTTCTGATACGGAACATTCTGATGAAACTGTGAAAGAGAAGAAGATTGAAACTTTATTGGTTACTGCTACCCGTCACTCGAAAGTTTTTTTTGAGAATGATGATGGAAATATATTTAGTATATACAGGTGTTTACTTCATAATAAAAAGGTCGGTTCATTCGTTTATAAACAAATAGCTTTCAAAAGAACTTTTTATAAGCTTAGACATTCTTGTCTATGATCTTATCTTGTAATTTGATCTACTTTGTTAGAATCACTTGGCGTTGTCTATACGTGCCAGATCAGGAGAGATGCAATTACATTTTAGGAAATTCCAGAGGTAGACAATGAGATGATTGCTCAAGCATTAGACAGTGGAAGGAAAACAACATGGACCGTTATCATGATTGGTGGAGGACATTTTGCTGCTGCTGTATTTCAAGGTATAAATTCTGATTTAGAGTCAAAAAATTTAATGTTATAGTATTAATATAACATTAATTTAACATAATTTAATGTAAGTATTAATGTATTTTATTAGTTAATATTTTATTCTCTTAGATGGAGAACCTATCGTGCACAAGACGTTTCATTCTTACACTGTAAGAGCTAAACAAGGATTTGCCCAAAGTTCACGTACAACTACTAATCACGCTAAAAGTGCTGGTGCTAGTTTACGCCGTTATAACGAAGCATCTCTTCTTCAGGTATTTCATTCATTGATGCAAAGAAAAAACGTTAAAGTTATAAATGCATATTAAAATTTACATATTTTTCAGCATGTACAGGATATACTTGAATCATGGTCATCCCATATCAATAATTCCTCTCTAATTCTATATAGAGCAGTCGGACCATATAATCGTACTGTATTATTCGGAGGAAAAAATCCACCTTTAGATAAAAGTGATTCAAGATTAAGACCGCTGCCATTTCCTACTCGTAGAGCAACATTTAACGAAGTGAAAAGGGTGTACGATATATTAAGTACTATGGAAATTTATGGTATGCAACCACTGCTGTGTCATAATATTATAACATATTTATATTTGTTTGATAAACGTATATTTTAGGTTCTGCTGCTGATTTTATAGATTCTTTTCCTATTTCACCACGTCAGCCTCTAAGAAAGAAAATTTCAAAAGCCGATGTATCCGGTGAAACTTCCGAAAAGGCAGAGAATGGAGAATGTGATTCTATTACTGCCAATAATCCCCAAGATAATGATAAAAATAAAATACCTGCTCAACCATCTCCTGAAAGACAGCATAGAAATTCTCGATCTCATATAGATAGAGCAAAACCAAGAAAGAGTCCGTGTCGTCCTTTACCAGGTATGAACTTTGAAATATTTTACATAATTTACCGATACAGTAAATCATCAAATTTTAATCTTATGTCTTAGATATCGTTGCAAAGTTGGCACAGTCATCTTCAGAGTCGGAGCTAGACAGCCAAATAGGTACTGTTAGTGTTCCGATCGATGTTTCGCTAATCGAGCAAGAATTAGAAATAGAATTTAATGAACACTTACTAGCTTTCCAAGATACAGTACCAAGATATATGAAAAATAAAAAATCTCGCCGTCAGAGGAAAAAAACGAAAAAAGATGGTGAGTTATAGAAACGGGCGCAATACGTAGATGATTGACGTTTAAACGAGTTTAATTGAATGGTGCTTAGCAATTTTGATGGATGTATTAAAATATACAATCTTTTTTAGATTACACAACGAATGAAGTGTTAACTAACGCCAAAATGAAGTTATGGTCAGCATGTAAATTAGGAGATAACGATTTATTGTTATCTATTATTAATAACCTACTAATTGAAGCAGAGAAGAGTGCAGAATTGGAGGAGCAAAACAAAGAAGATACAACTGTTGAAAGTAATTCGATTATACAGAAAAATGATGTAATAAAATTGGTAAATGATCCTAACGAGGATGGTAATACAATGTTACATTTGGCAGCTGTTGGTGGGCATTTGAAATTAGTGTGGTACGTTGACATTATTAATATAAAATGGTTGTCTTATTTTCTAAGATGAAACAGTTCTACTAAAGGATTTAATTTTAGGCGGCTATTAGAAATCGGATCTGATCCCTGTAACAAAAATAGGAAACTGCAAACTCCATACGCAGCGACGAATGATAAGGAAACTAGAAACGTATTTAGAAGATTTATGGGTAGCAATCCTGACAAGTTCAATTATAGTAAGGTATGTATTTTTGATACGAGCTTGCTTCGTTATTGAAATGTCGATCGATACTTACAAAAGGATGTGTTTATTTATTATCAAGTCTCAGATACCTGGACCACTTACCGATGAAATAGAACAAGAGGAAGCTGAGAGAAAAAGACAATACAGGAAACAGAAACGAGAAAAAGAAAAACTGAAAAAGAAAGAATTTGAACTGAAAAAGCAAGAGGAAGACGCTAAACAGAGATTTCTTAATCTTAGCGACAGAGAAAAGGTAGACAGATTTCAAACACTGTTTATTACAGTTATTAAATGGCTGTAAATAATATTATTAAGGATCTTCAAATTTGTACCCCGTAGAGAGCATTAGCTGCCGAACAACGTATCGTGAAGCAAGGATGCGACGTGGTTTCGCGATGTTTCCAATGTGCTGTGAATATGGTTGGTCAAGTACCTTTCGAGTACAACTCCAATCGTTTTTGTTCCATGCCATGTTTGAAAGAACATCGTCTTCGCAACAAAGTTGTTATCTGATGGTATTTTACATTTGAAATTGCAATTGAATTATACTTTCACAAACTTACCATATGTTGTCAATGTGTATATAGAAATTCTAATGGTAAAGTATGATTTGTTATGAAACTAGAGCTAAATATCCTTATAATTTTCGGCAATAATAAAAAGCTATAAGAATAAGTCGCTGATCAGAATTTAGGTTGATTATCATTAAGGTAACGTTCTTTTAATATTGATAATGCATATTTATTATTTAATTAAGATAAAATTTCTTGCACATATTTTTAAATGTTAAAGAAAATCGTGAAATGGAACTTAACATACATACAAGAATTTTTATACATATAATACATATATGCATTTGTGACGGTAAAGAAACTTGTGTAATAAAATAAATTAAAATTTATGAAGTTTATTCGTTCATTTTTTAGCGAAAAATTGAAGTGTAAGGAATAAGTAACGAATAAATAAGGAATAGAGAATGTTTTTCCTTGATCGCTATTGTAATATATAAGATATTTCGGTATGTATATTAAACAACATACATAAAGAACTAATATTTTTTCTGCTTTTAATGAACAGTAACTAAGTTTCTAATTCATGGCCGCAATTATTACATCCATATTATACATAAGAACAATCGACATGATGTTATAACACCTTAAAATTGTAATATACTATATCGTTATACATATGTATACAGAGTGCATTGCCCCGGATCTGTGGAAATATAATTCATAAAGCTGAACGAATATCATTGCTTTATGAACATACGTATATTATTGTTTTTCATAAGGCTTGAAATTACGTTAATTTCACGCAACGTTCGTACGCGAATCTCGTCGATAACTGGTACGGAAAGAAAACATAAGTTTTTCAATGTTTGCGCCGTAGAATGTTGGAAATAATTGCGGTCGATGATACGTCCCCAAGAATGGTAGACTTTCATAGAAAAAAACAGCGGCGCAGGAAAAAGAGGTTCCACCATTCGTTAGTTTTCGATTGGCAAATGTTGAAATTTGAAAAATCATAAATTTTCAAATTTATGTATACATATACACTTGATCCCCTAAAAGTCGAAGACAAGTAATGCGGCGCTCCTCTCCCAAGTAAATTCGGTTTTATCTAAAATTCTAAAGGAAATGTATCGTGTAAGATAGACGCAGTATAGCCTCGCAGAACTATAATACACAACGGGATTTTATTTGATACGAATGCAAGAAAATGTACATGTTTTATTAGTGCAGCTTGTATTTCCTATATTTTAACGAAATAAAAATTTGTTAATTATATGTACAGTTCACGATAAACGTAATGAAATGTAATTCTTAGTATTTACATGATATTCTATTTTTACTTGAATAGAAACAATGCTCCTATTAAATTTGAATGAAAACAATGTATGTATGTATTTTGAGATCCAAAAGTCATTATAACCATGAACACGCTTTCTTTCCTTTTTTCTGTTCTTGTATCGAGTACAATTCACGATGTTATACATATACAAGCGAACAATATTATAAAATACTTTGAAATTGGCATGTTCATTGTTGAACCGTGCTTTTAGGCTAATTAATTTGTTTCATTATATCTGATTCCACTAGAAAGTGGACTACTCGAACGACGAATTTCATCTAGTTTTTATTCTGCGTACGCTGCTTTCGTTTTTGATCCGTTTATGCGTTGCTCTTGGTTTTGAATCTTATTCATAATCAAGAGCAATGCACAAACGTTCCTCGCTATTATTTGCTACTACATACATATTGTGACACTTATAACGAGCATATATACCCAATGGCCTTTTATTTCTGTACATTTGTCACATTACCTTTTCTTTTTACCGCTTTTAAATAGTTTTTACTATTTCTATGGTCGCTGATGGGTAACTTTTTGAACTCCATCGAACTGCGCGAAACAACTCTTACGAAACAAGGTAGTATACGTATATCGGAATAGATCACTTTTCTGTGTAGCTCGCCTACAGTTACCGTTAACTTGTCGATCGCATAACACAACGGTCAACAATAGAATAAACAGCAAGAATAATGTGGGAAGTGTACAAGACGAAAAGATCGCTTGGTATACATATCGTGGCGTCGTAAGTTAGCATCGCTTACAGGGGACATATTAGAGGCAATCAGAGCCGACATGCGCAGAACAAACGAACATTGGTTTATTACCGTGTATGTTGCTGCTACGTGAACGCAAACATGGTACTTACATTGGTATTCGTTGACCGTTAACTATGGAGAAAATATTAGCTTTTCGTAAAAGTCGTAACAGTTGATTGGCTTAAGTACAGAATCTATAATTTTTCGCCGAATCAAATTATAAATGTTATCGTAGTTGAACGAGAGCCATTTGTTTTTTCGAATTCGTTACATTTTAGATTTTAGACAATACTTTATAGACATAATTTATTATGACAATCGTCTCTTTAATATCTTCGTAATTGTCAATTGTAAAAAAGTGATAGATTATAAAGGAATGTTAGAAAGTCGAAGGAAAGCTTTTTCTGGCGTTATTATTTTAATTGTTGTTTTAAACACAACTTCTCCAGACCGAGTCGGGCTGATAGCAAGATCTTTCTATTATGTCACCTTAAAACTCTCGGACGGCGCATCATTGAGACAGCACAGCGATAACGCGAACATAACTTCATACCCTATTTCAGTGTCGAACTTTTAGACCAGTGGTGGACAGACCAACTGTCCATCGAAGAGCTTACGGGGATCGGCACGTACACCTAGGACCTAGGAAGAGCTTGAGGAAATCCGATTTAAGCAACACAGCGTGAATGTAGGAAAATTAATGTAGGAAATCTTCTGGGGATCTAATAGAGGCTCTGGAAAGAATTCGAAGAGGTGTGGTTTTAGATCGTTAGGCATCGAGCTCTCCTTTAACCGAGACGAGAGCGCGAAGTGCCGCGCATACAAGCGCTTGCAAATAACGCCGGGCCAAGGAAAACGAATGTCTAGCTGTACTATTCCGTAATAATTACCCTACGATATCCATATAGCATGTTATAAGGCCGAGATTGATAATCGTCTATTTCCCTCGGGTCGGTTCCCATGCCACGATTCACGCTCCAGTTAGAACAGAGATCAATGGCCCAAGGCCAAAGGAATATCCAAAGGGTGTCTAGGAACGCATTTATACGTCTATGTACATATGATTGTTGCAACTGCAACGGGTTTTAACCAAGTATTCCTTTCCAATTTCAATGCTATTTTGACATAACGCGATAAAAGATCATATCTAGAAAGATTAGAAAGATTAGACTCGGTTAACGGCGTTATGTTCATTTAAATGGACGTAGAATCATCGGAGTCCGTATCTTCGCATTCGTCTCCGAAGAGTCTATGAATACCGTCTCCATCGGGCCAACTGTTTTCGATTTTCACCTCGTATCTGTTCTCTTGAATCTTGTTCGAAGGAACAATTCTGACGTAGGTGTTTTTCATGTTTTTCAATTCAGAGTGTAGAACGGTGTTTCTGGGTTTCGGACTTCTTTCGCCGCTGCTCACCGACTTTGAGCGAACCTTCTTCGTGATCTTTTCGCCATCCACCGATTCCAACGAGCTTTTCCTACGGCTGTTCTTACGATTAGCTTTCTCTTTGTTTCCGGCAGCTCGTCTGGCAACTTTCGGGCTTTCATTTTCCAAGTATTTCCTAATCCATTTCGGCGCCTCGCTCGAGTACGAGGACTTTTTCGTGTACTTTGGACTGGCCATTATCATGGGTACGTCGGTTTCGATAACCGTCGTGATCACTTGTTCGTTCTCGTCAAAGTTGCTCTCTAGATATTTCTTCTTCGGTATCACGGATACGCTCACTTTACCAAGAATCGAGGAATTATCATCCGTGCTCTCGTACGTGTACGAGTAGTGTTTCTGAATGTGCTTAGGTTCGTCGTTGACGATATCGAGAATGGTCCGCGAATTGGATATCTCGTTCTTACGATTCTCCTCCTTTTCGTCCCTTCGGAATCGTTCGAGAGCTTCTTCGAACAAATGTTTAGGCGACTTTCTGCCAAAATCGAGAGGTTTGATCGGCGAGATGAGACTCTGTCTGAGATTACCAGTGATGCTGTGCCTTTGTCTCGTCGGTGGATCCAGTAATCGACGTAGACTCGAATTCCTTATCTCAGGCACCGACATCCTTTCTCTGGTAGGAACCGGTGATACTGATCTTTGAAGTTTACCCGTCGTTTGGCTCTTTTGTTGCGACGCGTTTCTCGTCGCCATCGTCGTCATCGTCATCGTCATCGTCGCCGTCGCCGTCGCCGTCGCCGTCGCCGTCGCCGTCGCCGTCGCCGTCGCCGTCGTCGTCGTTGTCGTTGTCGTTGTCGTCATCGTCGTCGAAGCGATCGCGGTCTTTCTGTTCAGCTCGATAGATAAAAATTGTCTTTCGCTCGATGGTAATATGGGAGTAGCGCTCGCTACCAGAACGCTCCCGAGTCCTTCCCTGGTCGGACTCTTGTTTTTAGCTATCGGAATAGTCGTTTGCTCGTCGATTTTTGGCTGTTGATGTTCGCTGATGGGTGAACTCGCGATCGGTAGTAATCTGGATCGAGTTATGTCCTGGTTCTTCAACTGACTGTCCAAGCTGAATCTCTGTTTCGGAGTGCCAGCTATCAGTTTGAGATCGTTCTGCGTTTCTAGCTCGGGTATCGAGAATCTGTCTCGATTGAATTTCGTCGCGGTGGATTCTTTCAGATTCCTGTACTTGGATCCGATATCCAACTGAGAGAGACGTTCCCTCTTGCTTACTGGTATAGCGGGAGAAAATCTTTTGTGCTTGACAGTCGGTGGAGAGGGCGAGTGAAAGACCATCGTGGGTAAAATGAACTCTTTGCCCGTGCTCAGGCAAGGTTGAGACAATCTTTGTTGACCACGGCCAGGGTGGTAGTCCCCACTGACCAGAGTCGGCTGGGAAAGACGTTCTCGCTTGTTCGGTACATCGTGGCGTAGAGCGAATCGTCGCACGTCCGGTTGTGACAGTCTCGCGGAGCTATGATCCATCGTCAGACTCCCTCTCGAGCTACCACCGAATCCTTGCACGCTAGGAGCCGACAATCTCTCTTCCTCGTTGATGCTGTTATCTCCGGAGGCTGCTCTAAGACTGGTGTACGATAATCTCGAGCCACGGTTCATTCCGGCAAAATTGATGCCGCTGAAACTGGAGTTCAGGGTGGGTTGGGACATCCTTATACGCCGGTCGGGAGAGCCGGCGGATCTTCTGTCGTACGATATCAGAAGAGTCGGTAGATTCGGTTGAGAGTAACGACTTCGTTGACTCGCGGGGGAATAGCTCGGTGGGCAAGGTGTCGTCGAATGCGTACCCTCGTACGTCACCGAGTCTTGAGACTCGATACTGGACTGCGACTGAGGCGGTGCTTTCACGGGTGTGATATGAAGATTCGGATGGGACAGTCGGTTCTTACGACCTTGAGTAGGTTTTTTCAAGTGGTCGATGAGGTTGGGTTGCGACAGACGAATATACGGAGTAGGAGGTCGGTTCAGGTACCAGAGGTCCCTTCGGGAGTACGGTTCGCATCAGATGGTACCCTCCTCTCGTAAACGACGTATGAAGACCGGTCGTACGTCCTCGAAGAACGACGGTAAGTCCAGTTCCGCGGCTCGAGCGATTCCACCGTCTTTACACTCCAACCAATAGGTGTCCATCAAACCTTTACCCTAAATAATCGATTTCGTTAGATATCTTCTATCGTCAGATATTTCGTCAGATTGATTAATAGAAAGCCGTTACCTTCACATCCACCAAACCTCTATGCGCGATCTTAAAACCTCCCACGGCGTCCAGAGCCTTTTTCATTTCCAGACTGATGTGTATTCGCAGAGCTTCGCGCGAACAAATCGACGATTAACCTTTGTTAGAAAATGTAAGAAACGTAGACGAAGATGTACCTTCACCGGTCGATTCCATACGGCTGGCCGTGTTCACCGTGTCACCGAACAAACAATAACGAGGCATTTTGCTTCCAACGATTCCAGCGACCACGGGTCCCGTGTGGGCTCCGCTTCGTATCTGAAGACGTTCGCCCGGTCGTTTCGGCACTTGAAACACCGACGATGCCGCTAAAAGATCGAGTGCCATCGTCGCTATTTCGGACACGTGTTTGTCACCTTTAATAAGGAACACGATGAGACAACGACACGACAACGACGAGACAACGACGAGACAACGATGAGAAATAATTTTCTGTTCGAGGAGATGGAATCTTTACCGTTTCTAACTGGTAAACCGGAAGCAACCATGTACGAGTCACCGATCGTTTCGACTTTGTATACGTCGTAACATTCGATGCGAGCGTCGAACAGTTTGTAAATCGAATTTAGAAACGTGACGACCTGAAAGAACACGATCGTTTACCGAATTGTTCGGATCGAGACTTACCGAATGGCACTTACTTCTAGGGGAGTGTTTTCGGCGGCTATCTCGGTGAATCCAACGATATCGCTGAAGTAGACGGTAACAGCCTCGTAATATTCTGCCGGCACCTTTTGCACGAGTAGAAAATACTTTAATCACGAATATAGGAATAATAATATTCTAATAAATATTCTAATGGACTCGAGTTTCACTCGGAGTTAAAGTTCGAGCTAACAGAAATACCTGTTGAGTTTGTTTCAATTGTTGAGCAACGCTGGGTGGTAACATTTGGAAAAGCAACGTGTCGCTTTTTCCTTTCTCTTGCTTAAGTTCTCTCGCTTTTTGTGCCAAATTAGCTGCATACATCTACGATTTTCCAACGATATCCATTATTATTACTTATATGTAGAAATATAGAAAGCTTATACGTATTTTGAAATCGATTAGAATCGTTGCCACTACAGTATGTACGCGAATCGAGTCGGAGTCGAATCGAAACGTTTTTTTCTTCTTCGTCGCGAGAAAATCAGTTTGTATATTTACTTGTATAGTTGCAACCGCGTTCCGTACTAATATTATTATGATAGGAGATACGACCAACACCAACACGACAATGGCTATTCCAGCGACCTCTTTGTTACTCGCATCTTGCAGCGTCGAGTTCACGTAATCCCTGCAGAGAAAGAGGCTCGATTAGAAACAGAAGACGAACGAAAGGTTTTCTATAGTCGTCTCTACTTTGATGGCATCGAATCTTATTCGGAATCCGGCATTTGATATCATGCAACAATCCGATATAAAGTTTTCGAAAGTTTTCGTAGCGACATCCAAGAAGAATGAACGTGCAAGAAAATTTACCTAATCATGTGACGTAATTCTCGCTGAAGTTTACGTAGCTCGTCCACGTAAGTTGCCATCGAATCGAAATAAGCAATCGCATCGTCCACGCTTGGCTCCCTTTTTTGATTCCGAAGAATTTCGTCTCGTCTGTAATACACATATGTATGTAGCTCCACTTAAGAGATTTTTCACCGAACGAAAATTTCACCAGTTTATCCGACTACGTATTATATTCGCTGCTCTTTCTTAACATCTTATTCAACAGACTATCGTCTAATACTTACGTACCTAGATTTAATTCTACCATAGTCTGGCATTGTACGAGTGAGTTCGGCGTAAAAATGTTTTAGCGAAGGCACGTATGTGAGAGATCCAGTGAGAAGATCACGTCCAAGAGCTTCGTGGCGTACGTAGCTGACATAATTGTCCCCGACAAGAATTCCACGTCCAAAGTAATTGATTCCGTAGACGGAAGCAATACCCAAACTCTCGATGCTTCTCAGCAAATTTTTGAAAGCTATCAGATATCTGAAACGACAGAAGGGGTACCTCTTCGGCGATTAACGATCGAAATCATGTATCTAACAAGGTTTTCGTCCATTTTCCTCTGAACGTACGTGTATAGTAAATATTCTCGACGCGTCGACGATCATAGATTTCGCTACGAAGCGAAAGCTACGATTTCTTCCATATTACGTTCATTACCGTACTCGAGAAATTATGCGCGTAATCGCGAATACGCGAGACAGGTGTAAAAAAAAAAGAAAAAGAATCTTCCATGCCTATACCTCCATACTCCGCTGTTATCCGTTTCTTTGATCTGATTAGTTAGATGGTCCAGCATAGCCGCGTTCACGCTCGTATACCATGCCATCACTTCGGTAATGCTGCTCTCTTCCGAACTTATCTTCTGCCTGAAAAACGAGCAAACTTTCTACCGAAAGTGTCGATACGTCAGCAATTGACTTCTCCATAGAAACCTTCGCGAAATTGCTTTCACCTTTATTATCCCTTCCGCGTTTGATTACCAAGAAGAAGCCCTTAACGTCGTTCACGCGACGCTCTCGACGAACGGTCTCGATCGTGCGTTTCAAACGCTGCCTCCTCGAACTTTCTTCACAATGTTTTTCGACTCTTCCTACTCGCGCTCTATTAATCGTTATATCGCACGGAATATAATTTCTGACCAATTCAGATTCGAGAAACGAACTCGAATGCTTGGCCGAATATCTACGTAGAATTAGGTCGGAATCAGAACTAGTCTTTTGTTGTCTATTAAATGGAATAAACTTTTAGCGACGATAGTTGTAGCACGATAGTTGTAGCGAACGAGAAAGAAAAACTAGACGGTGATGTGGGAGATGGAGAGGGAGGGAGGGAGAGAGAGAGAGAGACAGAGAGAGAGATGGGCAGAAGGGTCTAAAAATATTGTCTACTGCTCCAAATGGGCGATCACGCGCTCATGTGTGACAACCTCATCCATTGCTCGTAAAAGTGGTTCGACAGGGAAGACCGAACAACGACAGAGGTAAAATAGGGTACGATTTCTCGTCGAAGGACCCGCCGGTGTAAACTCGTTCGAATCATTCGGTCGAGTAACGAACCCCGACGCAGTCTTTCTTCTTGCATATAATTTCATCCTGCATATATGTATATTTCGAATCGCGTAAACATAAGCGAGAACTGCAGCATCGAGTCGAGTGGAATCGATTGAACTAATCGATCGTCCGCGGCCACTTTGGACGTGATTTTATTCGAAAGTACTAAATCTTCGGAAAGTTTGAACCGGAGAACGGAAACGTTACGACGAATGTATGTATAATAGGTATAGCTTTTTTTTTTTTCTCGAGCGAACTAATCGGTTAAATAGCCAAGCTAATCAATTTCGATCGATCGCGATCAAAGATTAATAGAAGAGGTGTTATATCATGTCCTATCCGTGTCATCTTTGTCAACCGTGGTAATACATTGGCTGGAAGACGAAGAGGATTGTTAGCGCCTTGTTACCGGTGCTGGTGCTCCTGCTGACAGAAATGCCTCCCATTATCCGACGTATGTTCGTATAATACCTCGCGCGAAAGCAACGAGTTCGATCGACGGAGAATTTTCTGGATAAAAACGTTTCCCCTTTTTCGCGTTTCTTCGCTCGGCACGTGAAACGGACTCTTTCCGGCCCGTTTATCGTTAGTTTTTACCGATATTATTACTCGAGTAACAATTTGTTAATATCGATCGATATTATTTTGAAGAAGCGCAGGCATAGACAACATGTGTACAGTGTAGCTGCGTACAATATGTAGCTAAAGATATGTATATCTTAAAACGATGATCGATAAGATGAAAAGAGGGGGGGAACGAAAGATGCATCCAGGCGATAATTGTCGTAACAACTTGAAAATCAGTTGGTCTTCCACTCGACCAAACTTGAAAACGGTTATTCGAGTGTCGATAACGCAGGCGCCTATTTAGACTGGAAATCTTCCACCGCATTAATTTGTACGAGAGCCCGCATTATTTGTACGAGAAATATAACCCCTTTAATTGGTGTCGTTTGCGAGCCAGATTAGTTGCGCGTCGTCGCCTGAAATCGCTCGTTTTATACAATAATTAATAACCACCGTGATCTTCGGTGCAGTTACCTATCTCGAAAAGTTTTGCGCCGCGTCGTTTTGTCGTCGCGAGTGTACACGGTAATAAAGTTAACGATTCTTCGAGATCGTTGGACAACGAGTCGGGTTGGCTAACAGATTTCTTTTTCGACTACGATATTGGAACGCGCCGATACATAACACGGCCTTCTGTGCGCGTACAATGCTATTTACTACTTTCTAATATATCAGCGTAGACCAACGACTGTTCAGAGTCTAGACTCTACAGCGCGTTCAGAGAATAAAAAAAGTGGAAAAAATGATCGATTCGAATGTATTATCCTACATCGAGGCAACACTCGATTCTATGAAAAGTTAGGAGGGTGGAGCATTCGTTCCGACACTTGTTGAATCTCCATTCATTCTCGAACCGATTACTTTTATTTAGTTTTTCTCCTCCGATCGAAAGTTTGCCCGACAGAAATAGTTGGCTCGTTCTTTCTATCGAGTAAATCCGGTAGCTAGACGCGGAAATATGACGAGAAAACTTTCCCTTTATTTCCATTCGAAGCGACGATACATTAATTAATTAGAATTAATATTATTCGATTACATCTAATTATCTATGCTTTGTCGTATGCACGTCACGCCGGCGTGTAGCGTTCGTCTTATTATACCTGTACATCGATCGATAGATAGAATAGAACAATATTAATGTTATTTCGATCGGGAATATTTTTTCGAAAGTGACGTTTTTCATTTCTACCAAAGTGTACGACATATCGGTGCAGAAGTATCACGAAGATCCTTTTCCAACCTTTTACATGCCAACAACTCGAAAGAGAAGAGAAGAAGAGTGTTGCGTATGGAGAAAAGAATATCGACTAAAAAATTTACCATTTCGATCGTTGCACTTGCAGAAGCTGATTTTTCCATACAGCTTCTGATCGGATCAAGTCCCGTACACTCGATTTAGAGAGCAACGGTTGCGAACGTTTACAGTCTACAGTCTACACACAGAACGTCGTTTCGTCTACTTTTCCATACTTTTCCATACTTTTCCATACTTTTCCATACTTTTCCATACTTTTCCATACTTTTCCAGAGTGTCTGTAGAGTGTCCGTTAGTCATTTTATCGTTTGACGATCGACGCGAGCGAAGAAAGTTATAGGAGGGTAATTAAAGTTAGAAAAAAGAAAACGTCAGATACATAAAAGAACCTTCTGACGTCATTATAAACACGTGGACGAGTATCGAGAGTAAAGGGAGAGGGTATTTGCTGATCGATTCTTTACCTGAAATCCTCGAGGCGTGCTTGGAAGGCCTCTTTGCTGACCACGTCATAGGTTTGCGTCTTGCTCTCGTCCCTCGGT
Organism: Megachile lagopoda; assembly: GCA_036983795.1. Classification (NCBI taxonomy): domain Eukaryota; kingdom Metazoa; phylum Arthropoda; class Insecta; order Hymenoptera; family Megachilidae; genus Megachile; species Megachile lagopoda. The sequence continues at coordinate 15,484,394 of CM072789.1, forward strand.
ACCGAGACCAGGGGCCACGTAGTCATATTATGAAGAGCTTGATCGGTTATGGCGAACCTCTGCGTCAAGTTCGACCTTGAAAAGATGCAAAAGGCCATAGCTTATTAGCGTTGCGTCGATAAATCAATGGGAAGAGAGGGATGGATTTATTTATTACGTTTTCCCTCTAGTCGATCGCGTTGACTAGTTAACAAACTAGTTGACGTTTTCGAAGGTTCACTGGGGTTATATTTAAAAGTTTTTGTTAATATTTCATAGAGTTTCCCTTGGCTTTAATGGAAGAACCGAAGCGGAAGGGTCAGGTGAATACGTCACGTTTCGCTGATCATACGCCTTTAATCACTGTCTTCGAACCTTGAATTTACGAGTGTCAGCGATTGGAGGTCGAAGCTGGCTCACACCGTTTGCCGTTCGGTTATTCGCGATGCGAACAACGAACGAAAGATTTTCCGTCGCTCGATACTTTTACTTCTCTTCAAAGTTCTGTTATATGTAGATCCTAATAACGGTAGATACATATTCACTTGTTGGCCGTTAAACGAGCGATCTCGAATCGATGTTAGAAAAATAATAAAAGCAGTAACATCCAGCATTCTCCGCGACGTATGATTCTCCGGCGTTCAAAAGAATATCAAAAGAATATCAATATCGTAGAAGCATAATAATGTAATTGCCGATAAAGACTTTAACTTGGAAATAATTACTAGGCATTTCGGAGCAACGTTATCGTTTTCTCGAAATACTAAGAAAAAAAAGAGTATCGCGTCGATGCTTCGATTAGAGAACACCCCGATGCCCGTCTGTTTTCATTCGGCTCGTCGGTTCAAGTGTTCCTTCCCGTTCGAAAGGCTTTGTCTCCGAGTCACGTATATCGAGAGATCGAAACACTTTCGACGCTTCGATCGAACAGCGAAATCGTCTCTGCGCTATAATTTGCCTTCTTTTTTTCTCTCGTCTTCTCCGCGTAAAAATATTCGAAATAAAACATACGAAAGAAGCGCGCGAGTACCTCAGAGTGCTGCCGTTCGTGTAAATGAAGAATGCAACCTCGGATCTTTCCAATTGCATCCGTGTGACGACCTTGCCCAAGTCTGTCGCGATCGTCACCTGTGAACAGTTGAAAATTCTTATCTTAAAATTGACGTTAAAACCCCGACGAATATTTAAATGCCCATTAAAAATTGACGGTATACGTAGGTACATATTACACGGTGATTCCAACTGAAATTTCTCAATATACCTTTCGCCCCGCGGAATCTCCTTTTATTATACTTTTATTCGAGCGTTTACGAGCTAGTGTACGACTAGTACATCTGCTTAGCCACGAGCCCACGGAAGAATTATTCGCAGTAGAAATGAATGTTTCTCGGAGGTGCTCTCGGCTCGGAGATGGAAGAATCGAACGGCTCGCGAGAATCGATGACTATTCGTTTGTTCGCTGTTCCTTTAGATTTGAATTAGAATGGGCGCGGCAAACAGCAGTAATTCGAACGGACAGAAAACTATCGACACGCTATATCGCAATGGCAAACACCGAAGACGAGGAAGACGAGGAAGACGAGGAAGACGAGGAAGACGAGGAAGACGAGGAAGACGAGGAAGACGAGGAAGACGAGGAAGACGAGGAAGACGAGGAAGACGAGGAAGACGAGGAAGACGAGGAAGACGAGGAAGACGAGGAAGACGAGGAAGACGAGGAACACGAGGAAGACGAGGAAGACGAGGAACACGAGGAACACGAGGAAGACGAGGAACACGAGGAAGACGAGGAAGACGAGGAACACGAGGAACACGAGGAACACGAGGAAGACGAGGAACACGAGGAACACGAGGAACACGAAGTAAGGAGGAGAATTTTTCTCGCGCCACACCATTCGGTTCGTCGAACAAGTAATTCGAGATTGAACGGTGCACTCGAGGCTACAACCTGTTTCGATGAATTTCCATCGGATTCACTGTCGGTGAAAAAACACGGTGTTCTCTACTGCAATATAAATTCTACTGCAATATAACAATTCTATAGTAACAGAATACGTTGGTCATCGATAAAAGCGCTCTAGTATTGTTTCATGGTGTGTCGAGTTGTTCAGAATGGTGCTTGGAACGATCGCTTCTCGATAATAGATGGGATTTCAAACGGGATGCTAAGAGCGGCACAATTTTGAAAAAAAAAAACTGTGAGGGAAAGATTTCTGTTCATTTTTCGCGACGATTAATCTCGATACTACAAAATATGTAACGTGGAAAAAGGAGAATCGTATGGACCGACTATTCGGAAAAGGAGATAGGAGCTTTTTCAAATTTCGACTGGTTCGTTAGGACGCGACGACGCGATAAAGTTATTCGGAAAAAAATGATATTCTAAGGCTGGGGGACCGAACCCTCCGAGCTCGATGGAACTTAACGTTTCGTCAACAAAGGACCGATGGTTACGTAAGCGAAAGGGGATCGGTGGGCAACCAGGATTAAATATCCTTTAATTTCAGCGTTGTTCGTCGTTGAAGAAATTTCCATTATAGATAAAATTCTAAATTATTTGAATAATGTCGTATTATATTATACGTTCTTCCATCGAACAATGCCGTATTTCGGATGATCCCCTTCGTTGTTAAGCAATATTTTCAATATTGCTTCGGTTTTCACGCGGACAACCCCAACGAGAGTTTGTTTAACATCGACAACTTCGACGTGAAATTTCGAAACCGGTGAATATTCAAATTTCCTATTCTTCTATCGCGAAACGACTAAATTTCTTTACGACGAAATACTTTTGCTTCCATGTCTCGCCTCGATGAAACGGATAATTTCATAGCACGCGCATTTACGCCATGGTCGAACGGACGACTGCGTAGGTGTGGTTAGACGTTGACTCGTTCGTTCGTTCGTTGCTTTTAGACGGTTCATCGATCGGTCGCTACTGAATCATACGTGCCCGACCTAATTGCGCTGTTTGCATAATTACGTATTAGGTAGGGAAAAATAGAAGACGGGAAACGCTACCGGCCGCCGATTAATCTATCGGCGTTCGTATAATACTTATATGCTCGTATATACTCGAAGTTTACCGTCGAAGGTGCAAGAAACTCGTGTCGGACTTTCGAGCGCGAAGTTGCGAGGAAAGGAAGCATCGACGCCTGACAAAAACGTAGAAAACGTATACAACGTTCAAGTCCGTTACCTGCGTTTCAATGTCAGACACCTCCTGCCGATAGATCAGTATGTCGTGCAGGGTATTGGCCGTTTGGACGATCAACGCTAGGATGGGTATGAACGGCAACACAAGCATCTGTAACAGTTGAATACGTCGTCCACGTCGGTGTGCCGGATCCGTGGCACGTGCCCAGCAGGACTTCTTTCTATTCGCCTTGGTCGCCGAGACATCGTCCGACGACAGGCTCCTCACCGAGCTTACTTCCGCCACGCATGACCCATTACGCGGTGACATGCTGAAATCATTTCGAAACTTGGCTGAATTTAGAACCGTAACTGCTACCTGATCTAACATTTCTCCTCCTCGCGAACATATCGTAGCAATTTTCCAACATTCCAAACGATCGCCTGTGTTGGAAAAACGAATAACCGAGGATCGGTTAGTCTACTTATACCTGAATAATGCTGTACGTGGAAAGCAGGGCAAGCATTGAAATTAAACTATGCGAGCTATGTTACACTTAACCACATTAAGAGGAGACTATTTAAGCCCAACTGCGTGACACACAAGGGCCATTCTTTAACCGATCGAAAGTTAGATACACGTTTGACCCGCGAGAATAGAGTACGAGCAATTCCGTTGTACACGCGTTCCAACACGCGTTCCAACACGCGTTCCAACACGCGGGTGTTGGTGTGCGCCTGCGAAACTTGTACTTGCCTATCGAGGAGTGACCACAAATTTAGTGCGCGAGGGAAATGTCAGCCTTTCAGAATAACCTTCCGGTTGTTTAAACCGGTAACCATTGACATTTTAACGGGCTAACTATATTTTCGATCTTATCGAAACAATTTCACCACGGACATTCTACCAACTCTATCGGCGCACGAACTACGCGGCCGAATAATCTTACAGTAAACGATAGAACATTATATTATTTGGTTACAGTGATTTTTACTGCCCCACAATTTTCAATTATTACATAAACGTGTATCTATTAAACATCGAACGGATGTATTATGAGTAAGCAGTACCTTCTTCGAACACTCGACAATGTCCTTTTCCACTGCGTAGCTTTCGACGCTATCAATTTGTAATTGTATCGATATCTATTCGCTATTCGCGGCTCGATGCAACGTTATTTTATGTTTCTCTTCGATTCGAATAAACGCGTTACGAAGTGGCAGCAGGGCCTTCGCGCAAAACTCTGCCCTCCGATACATATTCTGTACCTGCTTTTAACTCGTCGCCCCGTGGCTAAAGAAAATCAAACGTACAAGAGGAGGATCGAACAGAATCCACTTGGGTTGAATAGAACGCTTGATTGTCAAAAGGTATACATTCGGAGAAAAATTACCAAGTCCGCTGTCGTTTCTTATCCTTTACAATCAGAGATGCCCACCAAACGTTCGCGATCGCTGCAATCTTCTTCTTTCTTTTTTTTTCTGCAATTTCTTTTTTCCGTTTTTTTTTTCTTTTTTTTTTTTTTTTTTTTTTTTTTCCTCTCGTCGTTACCTACGACAAATGACCACCCATCAAGATTCTACGACAAATACTGGCGACAAAATTGAATAGGAAAAATTCTTGAAATCGGCAATTACAATCGGGTTACGTGTACCGCATTATTTGCAACCACCCGCCACGTTGCACCGCACAATACACCCTATCGTTCGGATATGTACAGGCGAACCTACGCGTAATCATAAGAGTTACGGATAACCGACATTAATTAATTAGAACTTCCAGAAAATTAAATGATTCGAGTATAGTTGGTCATTTTCCAGATAAGATTTATAAGATAATGTCTTCTTTCGTTTCGCGGAACTCGCGAGAAGTTCCTTGTTACGGTACTTATCGTCATCGGCAGATCGATCGCGATACCTATTCTCTCGCAACCGTCGATTGTTTATTCGAGTGTGTAGGACGCGATACTCGATGATCGTGATCGTTACTATGTTTCATCGTCAGCTCAGTTTTCGCCACGGAAGTAATATCGTTCGAAATAGATCTAAGGTGTAGACGCTTCGAAAGACATCGTAGTTTATGCTGTTTACCCGTGGTAGCTACTTTGCACGGCGGTAAAAGGAAAAAGACTCGAGGACGGAAAGATAGAACGCAAACATTCGAGCGAGCATGTAAAACGGACATTATGTATTAGCGCGAATGAACACGGAGATATCACGCGATTAATTTGTCGACATAGATGGTCAACGGTCTCTTGAGATCCAGGAGCACGTACTTGGCCGTTCGAACTCGATCGATTCGAAAGACGAATTTAACGGAAAGAATTGTAAGTTGTAAATTGTAATTGTGCGCGCCCCGTTTACGTATACCTCGCAAAGCAACTAAAGTTACAACGATCCTAGATTTCCCAAATTATCTAGATTTGCGATCGTCAAACTTTTAAGGTAATTATACCAGAGACATAGGCTTCGAATAAGAAACAAGACACGCTTCTTTTTCCGACGCGTATACGATGTATCCAAGGTTTTTGCCCACCCCCTTGAATGTTGTCGCTTCGATGACGATCGGAACAACGCGATGCAAGCACGCGCTACAGAGAGAAAATATATATATATATATATAGAGAGAGAGAGAGAGAGCGCAAGCTGCAATTAATGAACCACAGAGGAGCCGTCCTTCTACTGTCCCATACTTGTCGCAGGCGGCAACGCGCCATTAGATTATGCACCGCCACTGTAGTGGTTTATTGCCATGTTACTACACGCGATGCAAAGGGGATCCACATTGTACGAAGGAATCTCGTCGCGAGCTTCTAAATGGAACCTCGCTACAGCGAAATACTCCTGATAAATCGAAAAATTTACTTACTGCTTACTACTACTTTAATATTTCGTTATTTCTAATCTTTGTCGTCCCAAATACTTGATACAAATACTACGCAGAATTAATTTCTATGTAGATAAGCTCTATGTAAACAAGCAGTTTACCAATACAAATTATCGATAAAAGAATTCCTTATAATAGCGGATGATGGACCCCTATGGAAATTCGAGCAACGGTCTGCACGCGCGTAACGTGCTAGCGAATGCGCCCAACACATCGCTTCAGATCTTAACTTAAGATTATAGAAACTTAATAACTGCGATGTAGAATTTGCTAACGATCGATACATCAGGTATATATCATCATCGAGAATGTTACGTTTACACAGTGTACGAATCCGATCGCTAGTCCACGAGTCCAACGACGAAAGAGACCCTGAAAATTTGATCTTGATCGAAATCGATAAAAGTCCCTCCCCCCGGCCGTAGAACCCGAAGAGAAATCTCGAAGATGAAACCTTTTCTTAGATAGGGGGATCCAAACCCTAGCAAAACGAATATTTACTTGATTCTAGCGCGCATAAGCCTGGTAACCGCTGAAAAGTCATGAATCGAGGCTGTGTAACCATCGTGGAGAAAAAGAGACGGAGAGAAAGAGTGTACGAAGGTATCGCGCGCAGAGGTACCGCCACGCAACGCTCGCTAATCACGGGGGTGATTAGGCATCCTGATCGATTACGAATATAAAGAAATCTATTTTTATCTGTTTAACGCGTTCGCTACGGATTCAACAGGTTCTAGACTGTGCATCGATACAGTAGTTCTACTCGTACGCGTATAACGTCGCTCGTTGCACCGAAAGCGAACGATTCGTGGAAATTATCCTCGTTCGTAGCTAATGGCCAAAGACTAAAGGTAGTTTCTCGTATTCGTTGAAACCAGCGAAGAAGAGGGAGCGATTTTTTGGAAGCTTCGCACAAAGCCGATTCGTATGCACGCGACGATTCTCTCAAGATGGCGGCATGGCCGCTGCGTTGTGCGCCGCGCCGGTTTGCCGAAGAAAAGCTGAACAACGGCTAAAAAAGCGTAAGAATAGTGGTCAGGTGCAAACGCGTAAGCATCGGTTTTAGCCGATACGACGAATTGGCCGGTAGCTAACGGATAATCGCATATAAGCCTCGATATACTCACTCGTTTTGTATGGTGAGCATGACACTGCAGGGGCCACACGGTGTCCACCCTCACCTCGCCGCGAATCTCTCGCGATTCGATGGATAAGACTTCGGGCCTGAATGGCTTAGGCACAACCAGGCGTATTATCTCATAGAGGAGGCTGCTCTCTCTGTCCATTCAGTCTCGATATAAAGGTACGCGGGGAAGGGGCTCGTATAAAACCCATCTCAATGGCAACGACTACAAATAATCTACGAGCTGCAATCTTACGTATGTATGTACGTACGTACAGGGTGACGAGGAAATAAAGCTCCACGCGTTTCTTCGGCATTCAACTCGATCTTATTGTTACTGCTCTCGCATAAATTCCCTATAATAATCTATTATTTAGGTTTATTCGAAAAAATACTATTTAGTTAATCCGCAAATAGTTTATAGCTGTCGTCGAGCTTCATTTTTTTACACGAAGCGTCTGAACTCGTCTCCGTAAACCACCGCCAATACTTTTGTAACATCTTATAGACTATGCACCGTCCTGTCTGCAGAGAAGACACGATTAAACTCTACCAGGATCGTAGTCTTTTTCATTTTTAAATCCAGATTGCTAAATACCCTTATAAATACAGCCAATTCCCTCTTTATTATTTTCCTTTCTTTCGATTCTACTCGTACTATGTTGTTTTCAACGCATTTCCTTCGAGAATTACCCAGAGAAATCCGTACTTGCGCCGAAATGACAACCAATTAATTCGATTCTAACGTCTCGGAACAGTACACGGGATTTTCTACGTATGTATTCTACGTAGGTATTCTACGTAGGGAATCTCGTAGAAATTCAAACGGTCAGACGTTTATGATTAACTACTTGAAAACATTTAGAAAATAACTTAAAAACTTTCAAATCGTACACGTAATAGCATAGAACATAAAACGACTTTAGGATTCAATTCAAATGTTTCGACGCTTAAATCGATTGCATTCCATTGGTCGTTGAAGGAGATTAGGTAAACTCGCTGTGAGATTACGCTAACGTCGGGAATAGATGCATGCGAAAGACGACTAGTAAAGACAGTCGATTAGAAAAGGAAAAGGAAAAGAAAAAGAAAATAAGTAAATCGATTTTTAGGACTACGTGTGAAAAAGGACAACGACCGACGTACGTCGACAGAATAAATTGTTCTTACGCGTGTTTAAACGAGGACCACGAGAGACACGTGGTTGAAGACACGAGGACGTTTCTCTTTCGATTTCCTTATACTTCTTCTTATATGTACCTCTCCTTATACCGTTTAACGAATTCCCTTCTTCTTTTCGTTTATCACGCGATTACACCGATACACCGATCCGTGCAACCACGTAAACATGTATCAACGATTCGATCGATCTCTGTCGATAATCTCGAATCTTACTTTCGTATTTATCTTACTTATTAAAGTGCAACGATATTATTCGATTCGAACACAAGTTTCGATTCAATCGAGTTATGCCACCCCTCTTTTTTCTACGGTGGCCATTCGAATCATCGAAATGCGATGTTCTTCAATTTTTCTTTCTTTTTTTTTTAAAAAAAGGTTCGAGACGATTACGATTTAAACCGTTCTTTCCCGGGGCGCAGCACCGCTCGGCCGATCAACGGATACGGAAGTATACACGCGATTTCGGACGAATAAAGCGACGAAGGAGGCAGAAGAGCAAACAGGTGTTCCCACACGAAATGCGCGACCGCATACTGACGATGCGATCCGGGAACGCTGATACGCGATAGACTCCGATGCTTCGATGTCCAATGCGCATCCACAACCCTACCGAGTACCTTCGTACTCCAACCCTCTGTTCACAACTTTTCTCGTCAAAAACGCTTCGGAGCAAAACCGGAAAAATAAAATATACTTCAAATACCTAAATACCTTCTCTTTTTCTTCTCTATTTCGGAAGTTGCGAATATTTCATTTTATCGAACATCGTACGTTAGAGCTGCAAGGATTGTCCCGAGTCTCGAGAGCCGAACTTCTCTCTCAGGATAAATCGAAATCTCGATGCTCTGATATCGCTCGAGATGCTTTCGAAACTTTTCGACTTTCCGAACCTCAAAAGTCGATTCGATCCGTCGGTATACGCGTTCGATTCGTTAAACGATAGGTTATATCTACTCTTCGGTCTGACTTCAAACTGGATCGATAACAAAAATCGGATCCGCTCGGTTTTCTATTACAGAATTCTACTTATCACGCGCACTTTCAACTTAAGAATATACTACTATATGTAGAATAAAGCGATATTTCTTATTCGACACCGCCCCCTTTCTCTTTTCCTTTCAAAATACTCGATACAAACTCGAAAGTAGCTTGACAAAAATTACCGTTTACAAAAACGACACTTTCGAAATTCACAGTTTTAGGCTTCGTAACTCCGAAACATTCCAATTTTTTAACTTCGCCACTTTCAGATTCTGCATTTCGGAACTTTCGAACTTTGAAATGTTGCGATCATGAAAAACCCATGATATTATTCGATTAATTATTAATATAAAATTATATAAGAACAAATTTTTATTCAAGAATTTCACGCGCGCGTATGAAATGCGCGAAATTGCTCGATTACAATTGCATTGTGTTGCCATCTTTGAAGAGAACTTCAAATAATTTCCAGCGTCAAAGTTCTTCGCGTCAATCAACACTTGTTATCTTATTTTCTATTTGATACCTTACATTGTTTCCAATTTTTTTTTTTTTTTCTCAAACGTATCATCGTTCCTATCAATTTTTCAAAATTCTTTTTTCTCAATTATCTCCCAACTGTCTTAGAATAATTTCTGTCGCTACTATCTTCTCGAAACTTTAGTTTCGTATAATTTCGATCTATGCAAAAATTTCATCCAATTATATTTCATTTCTTTTATATTCGTTATTTTAATTGACTCGCATACGTTCTTTAATCGAATACAAGTTTTTACAACGTATTAAAGAGCATATACATTTCATACTGAAATTATTATATCCAAAACCTGATGAAACTGATTTGTTTCGTTATTACACAACAAGGTCATGTTCAGCGTACGATTAGATAAAGTTAAGTATTTTTTAGTTCAACTTTCCATCAGTTCTTTCGCAGCTTCCCGCTGACACAACCACTGCTTTTTTTTATCTAAACGAAAATTGATATTGTATCGAGTAGTTCTTTTTATCATTTCATATTCCTTATACTTTTAATACGTTTCAATTTTATAACTCTCGGTTTTTTTCAAAACGATATTAATATTTTACGAATAAATTTTTAGTTAACTAACTATCGATATATCAACTATGGCCACTTTAGATGTTAACGAGCTTAATATAACGAGAAAACAGCTGCACGTGCCTCCGCTTGATGAAATAAAAGAAGGTAACATTTAAGTTTAAATAATATATATATATATATATATGTGTGTATGTGTGTGTGTGAGAAAAGTGGACAAAATAATTATATAATATATGTTTTATGATAGTTCTAAAGGAAGGTTTGCTTACAAATTTTGCTGAATTTCAAGTTGAAGTTGTCGATTGCCCAAATTTAATGCAAGAACCTTTTACGCTCGCTGCATCAGGTAAACTGTATAAGCAAATATGTACAATGTACTTTTTATAATGTGAAACTAATATGTTACGTCCCATTAAAAACAGGATTGGGAGGTAATCCTACGCTGTTAGAAATTGGTGGTCCGTCGTTCCTTCTTCCTACGGTACAGAGGAACAAAGTGTATGATATCCGACAACTTCTAAACCACTTGCGATACAATAAAGATTCCTTTGTCGTTGGTGCTGGTGCAGGTCCATGGCCTTACGCGAATACCAATTGCGAAGTATATCCATCCTCGTATGTATAACATATTTCATTTCAATCTGTTTCTTATATATTTATTACTTTTTCTTTAGCTTATGATGAATGTAGTCATTTCATCGTCCAATGTAACAAATGGGACTCGTATTTCGTCTGTTGACAAAACTAACGGAAACTGTGTGCTTCAAACTTTACCCAACGAAGAAACAAGATGCGCTTTGCTGGCCAATTTATTTGTTAGCGAAGGCAAGCCTGGTAAGGTCATACAAGTGCGTGCCAAAAAACGTACCGGCAATGATGATTTTATCGCGTGTATGCAGAAAGCGATAGCACAGCATTATCAAAATGATTTAGTCGGTAGGTATATTTCATCGCTACTAAATTTCATTAGAAGATATCTGATCAACCTTAATTTCAAGTTTTTATAATTATAGGACTAGGTGGAACATTTTTAATGACAGATGGAAAAATTAAACAGCATATTATGCCAGACTTTTCGACAACTCCGCTTAATACCGAAGTACAACTTAATAATTGGCTAAATTTTTTTAACATGTCAACGCCTCTAGTAGCTGTTGGTACATTTGTTAGTTCTGAAAGTGTAAGTGCAATTTACAGGAAATTTTAATAAACATCAAGTAATAAGACAGTGACAGTATCCACGTGCTCCGGCTGTTTTAACCATCTACACGTTATAATTGCAGGATGTGGACCTCCGTGTTCAACATTTCCATAGTTTTTCTCATCATGGAGAAGGAGGTCATTATCATATTGATACAACTCCAGAAACTATAGAATACTTGGGTTACTTTAATTTGGGTACTACACTCTATCGTATAGACCAACCAACGACTAAAGTGCAATTTGGAAAAGATTGATTTCTTTTATTCGACTATATAACAATATTTCGTTCTTTAAATAGATCAAAATGAAAAGCATTTATTTCTTTTAATTACTTCATCGTTGTGAAGAAAATACATATTGAAATAAAATTAAACTGTGTAAATAGAATTATTGAAATCAATATATGTATAGATAATCAATCGTTAAAAAAAATAATCATTCTCTTTATAAAACATTCCATCATTTGCTAGATTCAATAAATTCTATTATAGTTTGTATTTTATAGTTTTATGAGTCGTACGAGTCTCAATCCGATCACTGTTACATTTTCCAAATCTTCCTACCAGCATTAATCCCTGATAATCTGTTTGACGTGCAAAGCTGTATGTTAATTCTATCAAATGGCAGATGTACCAGCGGTACACGCTACTACACCACAAATGTCTCGTTCAGTATAATCGTGTATCGTAACTGTAAAAGTATGAAAACGATGAAGTTCACCATCGAGTCTACTACTTCTTACAACAGTATACATCCAACGTACCAATACACGGAACAATTTGCTAACAATGCTGAAACATATCAAGATGGTACCAAATGGTTCGGAGTATTTTTGGCATTTTTATCAGGTACATTTTTTACGATTAGTTCTGCATTAGTCAAAGCAGTTCAAAATGTACACCCTATGATATTGTTGGCTATCAGAGCTGTTCTACAAATGTTAGTTATGGCTGGTGTAGCAATTAAAGTTTCCAAAAGTCTGTTTGGCCCTAAAGGACAAAGAATGCTCTTACATTTACAGGTATGATAAGTAAGGAAAATCAATGACACAATTTCATTTTTTAGTCTGTAACAAAAAGAGAATAATCTTGAGATTTAATGAAGCTTCGAACAAATGTTTGAACTTAATGGTAACTGTTTAATTTGTTTTCTAGGGAATGGTAGGTGGTGCAACTCTATCATTATTATATTATAGTTTTCGAAAATTACCTATAGGAGATGCTACGACAATCATATTTAGCTCGCCAGTAATTGTTATCGCACTGTCTTTTATACTTTTAAAAGAACCTTGTGGAATATTACGTGTATTAGTTGTGTGTGCGCTTTTTGCGGGTGTTGTTTTTGTATCTAGACCACCATTTCTATTTCAGGTATGTTTTTCGTACAATCTTTATGTACGAAATGATTTTGTATCAAACGTTTTCTCTACAGGTCCATAGAGTCGAACCATACAACCCAATGGGATACGTGTGCGCTATCCTGGCAACTGTCTTCACAGCACTCAACATAGTCATCATGAGAAAATGTTCAGAAATTCATTATTCAACGATAATCTTCAATTTATCATGGTGGTCGCTTGTTACAGCAGTATTCTTCTATTTTACTGTGTCGGAACATCATGAACAAAACCCAAAGTTTCCAATCGACTGGATTACTTGGAGCAAAATATTATTGGTTGCGGTAACCGGATTATCAGGCCAGATTTTAGTAACTAACGCATTAAAGATAGAAGGAGCTGGTAAAGTTTCAGTGACCAGATCTTTGGACATCATTTTGGCATACATTGTACAAGTATACTTTTTTGGAGACCGTCCTACATCAACTAGCATCGTTGGAGCATTACTAGTTATAGCCGCTGTTGTATGTATGGGATTTGAAAAAGAAATTTATGGTATTTGTGATTTTATTCCCTAGTCAAAGATACAATATCTTAAATTTACCTGGTCTTAGCATAAACATAGACACTATTATACATATGTGTTGTTACGAATGGTGAAAACATTGTTACCGTATCACTATTTCCATCATTTTTATAATATGTATAAAGTTTTAAGACTTTATACGATATAAAGTCAAATTATATGTAACTGTTATCAATTTACAGTTTTTCTTTTTTTTCTCTACCGCAGTTTGTACCTCGCATATATTCCCATTTCAAACGAAATCAAACAAATCAAATAATTGATACTGTAATTTCACAAAACAAATGTATGTATATAATATCATAATATGTATCTATAATTATAATCTATACTCTTTTCAAATTTATTATAAGATAAAAATGACACAAAATTTTAAAATATATATGTGAATACATATTTACAATTGTACATATGTTATTATTATATGTACTTTGTATTATCCGTGACTTTGTGCGGACATAATTGTATTTTTATAATTATTGACAATTTATTAAAAAAAATATGTCTACAGTTAACAATTAATCACCGTACCATATCCACGACAATAATATGTACAGTTTTTTTGTTTTTTAACTACTTTATCCCTGAAAGATACAAACAATTCTATTAAGGAGATACTAATTTTAATGCTCATTAATCTATACATGTTCTTAAACTTTAACTTACGACTGAAGTAATACGTATAAGAATTAATTCTTCTCAAAATGTTTGAAACATTCTCATGCAACATAGTATTATATTCTACGTTAATTATTTTAATTTACTTAGCTATAAAAAAGAAAGCCACGGATACTTACATGCAATGAATTTTCTTGCAGATAATAGAAAAGAAAATGAAACAATTGTGTACATGTTCCTGCTTACAATTTTTCTTAAATTTTCGTGGATTTTGCTTTCAAAATTATTTTAACTTTGCACCTGTCGCAATTATTGCCACCTGCACTGGCTGCTCTATGCACGCGTTATTTAAAGAAGTTTTTGAAACTTTTCAATTACGCTTAAACAATGTTAAAGCTACCGTTATACGGGAATGTAAATGTATGTAACATTGAATTAAAAACCATGTTATTATACATAACTTATAGATTTCTGATGAATCAATTTTTTAATATTTCTTATGTAAATATATATATATATATATATATATATATATATATATATATATATATTTACGTATTCTTTTTATTTTCATCTAAGAAATTGTTACTTTACATTGGTCTTATAATAGTTTCTTTTTCCTTAAATATTCTATACCACAGTTTTGAGACTGTACAAAGTCTGATTTTACACTAAATATTTTTAAAAGGATTCAAGTTACTCTCTTGCTACTTTAATGGTAATATAATTACACATATCGCTAAAAGAAACAGTTATTCCTTAAGTATGTACATAACATACAAAACATGATGCTATTCCACGAATGCAACTATTAATTGCTAATTTTAAAACGTACTCTTTCCAGAAAAGTATCTTCCTTGAAAAAAAAGAAAGAAAAAAGGTTTCTTTGTTCGTCAACTTACTTATTGAATTTGTTTTAAATCAGCTTGTTTATCTATAAAAATATAGAAATCATTAAGTAATCGGATACTACAATACCATTTCTAAGATACAGATAAGAATATTAAATAATAAAATATATATATATGTATATACATTGTTTTGCAAAATGTTACAAATAGTATCAGAATCTTTGTTATATTCAAAATATCTCTTGACTATAAAAATAGAGCACGCACTGTTTTTGATTGATTGCCACACATAATGCCATTGAAATATAATTAATTTTCTTTTGAAATACACACATACATACATACATATATACATATACCATTTTGAAATTAAGAAAGATTACTACGAAGGTTCTAAATTTTTTTACCGACAAAATTATATGAATTATTCTATGAACATTCAATTAATTTCAAACAATTTTAAACTGCGAATAGTTTTTGCTATTATTTCATGTAAATTACAAATTAAAATATCTTTGAAACAATGAAAAATATATATAGTTCTAAAAAACGATGTGATTTAACAACTTTACAATGAAATACGTTCGTTCTAATTAGAACATTTAAATAATTAGATAAATTAATCCGAGAAAATAATATCCGATTCAATTTTAATACAGAAATAAAAAACATGACTGAATTTGTTGTTTACGATTGATAAGAGAACTTTTTAATATATCCGTATTATAATTTTTTATTCGTACAAAGCAAGGACGCGAACACTTGTCTATGAAGTTTCTAAATACTCGAATATAAAATCCTATGATATGAAACTAAATTTTCTGTATTTCGTCTTCTTTTTCATTTGTAACAGTACTATTTGATGTAATACTGTGATGTAATGATAGCACCCATCGGTAATAAGTAATAATATAACATCGATGAACATATTACATGGATGGAAATATATATTGTATTGCCAACATGTGAAATAAATATAGAAACGAATAAGACGAAAACTGCAGAATAATGATATTTGAACTCTGTACAAAATTAAAAATCAGATCTGAATTATATGTTTCGGCGTACAAAGTGAAAAAATTTCCAAATCCATAACATTTAAGTTTTAATATTTGCTTCTTCATAAAATTCTACATATAACATTTCATACAATTTATTGTATATAATGCCAAATGTAATAAAATGGTTCAGTAATTTCATTAGATCTACTTAGATACGTTAGTATAAACAAAGTATACCATAATAATAAGCATGTGTTTATTACGTAATGAATACTATTGAAACAGTAACAATGAGTTTCGTGTTTCTTGAGTCACAAAATATTTCATAGTACGAAAATTAATTTGTACAAATGTTTCTGTGCAATGTATGCAAAGTATGTACTTCGTTACAATATCAGAGTTATTTAATTTGGGATTTATTTTATTCTCTTCCTTTTCTTTTTCCCAAATGTAAATTCAGACACGTTAATATAATTATTTCTCAATAATTCTATTCTGACTTGTAGATATTACTGTAAGTAAAAAATCTATGAGAAACAACCTGATTTTACATAGTAATATTGCATATAAATTATCTACTACGGTAATCCAATGCATCGGTTGTCACGTACCTAATCGCTTAGGAGCTAAAAGCAAATGTACAGAGTAAATTTAATTTATATAAACGAGCAATATTATAAAACACACTCGCATGAATATTTAGAATGCCTTAGCATTTTATGTACACGGCGTGTTGTCATTTTTTTCTTTTCATTCATTTCACTACAAAATTGTGGATGGCAAAAGAATGGTCTAAGATCTCGATTCTTTGACCAGGACATCTGGTTTCATAAATTTGTAAACGTATAAAATATTAGTAACATTTTCCATTACATCATGATTCAATATGAATTTTGAGCCAAACAGTAATTCTCCGGTTTAAAAGAAACACGAATAATATAAAAAAGATGTAATGATAGCGTTAATTGAAAACATTCGAGTGCATTTGAAAATCTCTATATACCTTAGAATGCTGCGGTAAATTAAAAACAGCATCAACTTTTAAAATACGTTAAACACAAAAAACTTGTGCACTTCATAGAGCAACGAGTAGAGGACATTATGGCATGGTAAGATAATGCCAATTCAAATAAACAGAAAACTTTCATTGATCATGTTAAAACACTTGGCTTGATTAAACAAGTATTCTTAGATTAGAATTAATTCGCATACCTTTTTTAATTTCATCGAACAAATTAAATCAAATGTGTATCGGAACATGAACCAACAATTCTGCTCTGCTAGAAAATACCGCAGAACACATTTCACATGTATATTCAACAGCATCTGGTATTATAGTTTCTGGAATATCATCCACCGGCGCTATAACACTATGATGGACAGCCAACATTCGTTGAGGTGTTGATTCAACTTTGACACTAAGTTTTACATTCCCAGCTCCAACATCCTCAGCATTATTTACTTCCCCTACATCAGGAAGAATATTTTCTTCCTCCGTTGTGACACTTGCTTCAAATGCAACTTCTAAATTGTTTCCATCCACTGTATGTTCCATTAACCTTTCGGGGCTGGTACTTTCTGTATTATTATTATTTTGCATTTCATCTTGGTCAATATCCATTGGCTCTTGTTTAATCCCATCTTTTTGCTTTTTAATTTTCTTCAAGACACCTGACTTTTTTCTACCCGACGATTCCATCTTCTCATTATTCATGGCAAGAATATTACCATTATTATTTCTATGATTATTATTCGGAGTTTTCTGCAAATTGGGTTCCAGTTTTATATGCGTTATTGGTAACTGCTGGTGCGTCGGTGTTGGAGTTCTCGGAACTTCATCCTTTGGTTTTGGGAATGTTGCGGCTGATGGTTGAAATTTCCCTTCGATATGATAACTAACATTCTTCGTTCTCGGTCTGTTTCTTTCACCACCCGGAAAAATTCCTAATTTATGTTCTTGTGGCATCATTTTAGGTGTCCTTGTCACCATAGTTTTAGTTTTTTGTCCTCTTTTAACTCCATCACTACCGATCTCTACGGGCACTCTCGTTTTTTGGGTGTGAATCATTTTTGGTCTACCCGGATGACACGAGGCTTGCGATTCACTCTTCTTCTCTTCTTTTCTAAGCTTTTTCTTAGAGAGCTTAGATTTCCCTGGATTTAATTTTGAGTTACTAACAATCGAATTGATGTTTTGTAAAGAGCTTTCGAAGCTCTTTAGAACATTTTGATATCCTTCCTCGATGTTCGATCGATGCTGTTTATTTTTCCTTCCAAGTTTCCTTTTGGTATTGTCATCCGAATCGGAACCAGCCTCCATCATGTCGTATTGTTCGTTCATACGCAACATCGTATTAGTTTCATGTGGTTTAAGTTTACGTCTTCTTTTATATTTACGTGGTCCAGTTTGTGGTTGTCGTCTTAACGCAGTATTATCATCACAATGCTGCACTATGTGAGCAACTATTTCTTCCGATGTTCCGTACGCATCTCCGCATACTTTACATAAGTACGGTGTAATGCTACCTACGCATTTTGGATCTGGTCCTGAATGGTGAGCACGTACGTGTTCTCTGAGAACGACCTGAAACAATTACAATTACATATTACGTTGTGACGCATAGCTCTACAACGCGTAACTACCGCGTAGCACGTGACAATACAACAAATGAAAAATAGAATAGCAAAATATGTCCAAATGAAACAAATACTACTTTAATTGAAATATATCTTACTCTTTGATTAAAAGCTCTTGGACAAATTGCGCATCCATATGGTTTCTCGCCTGTATGAATACGTTCGTGCTTCCGTAAGGTTCCACCATCGGCAAATGCTTTCCAACAAAATCTACAACCGTAAGGCCTTTCTCCAGTGTGAATACGGATATGAATTTGCTGTGAACTACGACTGCCGAATGTTTTCCCGCATTCTCGACATGGAAAAGAACGACCGCCCAATTCCTTATTATGCGAATGACGATGGCTAACAAGAGCTCTACCATCAGGAAATTCTTCTCCGCACTCATCACAGGCTACCATTTTATTGCGATGCGATACCATGTGTCTGTAATGTAGTAGTACATATAAAATGTAGAAAATTATTTTGGAATAATAAACAAATTAAAATCTTCATAAATACCTCCGTAATCTAGCTTTGCTATGGAAACGTTTGCCACATTTTGTACATCCAAAAGTTTTATCAACGTTATGAACCCACGAGTGCTTTAATAAACTACGCTTATCTTTACATGTTTTACCGCAAAGAGTACACGTATTTGGTGGAGCGTCTTCGGCATGATTTTGCCGGACATGTTCAGCAACTTCAGCATCGTCACGACACCTTTCACCACATAATAAGCATCGACGACTGGGTGATCTGAACGGAACAAGTAATTCATTCTTAACGATATTTTAATATTTATCTTAACACTAAGTATACATTTTCAATACTATGCTGGTATATATATATATATATATTAAAAAAAAAAAATAATAATAATAATAATAATAATAATGATGCTTCCAATCAAATTGTTACCTATATTAATATTTTATTTTTAATTCTCCAAATATTTTTTTTTTATTATTAAGATGTTGAAGATTTTTAGTGAATAATACCTAGCATGAAGTTCGGCATGTGCTAATAATGCTAAAGCCTCTTCAAACCATTCACCACAAACATTGCAAACATGATGTTGACTTGGACCTTCCATCATATCAGCTTCTTGTTTCACGTGAATCCTAGTGTAACCAATATTAAAATTAATATCACATTGTTATTAAATTTCCTGCAAATCGGCAGAAAGTTCAAGTAAAATGCAATTTTAACCTTTGTTTATAATTTTCGAAAATAAAAATATTGTATTCACTGTTATAAAATAATCTTACTTTTGATGACGTTTAAGTAAATCCAAACGGTGAAAAGGAACACCGCATGTATTGCAATAAAATTCTCCAAATCTTTCATCGCCTGTATATGTAGCATCATTATCATATTCATCTATATCCGATTGTGCCGCACCACCATGCTTCACGCGTACATGTTCTCTTAGAATGTTAACGTCCCAAAACATATCACCGCACGTTGTACATTCAAACGGGCTATCGCCACCATGGATACGAGCATGAGACGCGAGTGCCTTTTCCCTTGCAAAACCAACGCCGCAATACTGACATACGTATGGTTTTGTCGGATCAGTTATAGGCCACCGTGGTGCCTGAGGTTCAGTTGATACGGGTGACATTTGATCGTTCCATCTTGAGCTTGATGCATAATTACTACTACGCGCAGAATTTCTACTGGTCATCTCTTCCAAAAGGCGCATATCCTCGTCAACGTAATCGTAAGATTTATTGACATACTTGCCCATTTCCATTTTATTATCGTCCATACTGCGCTTCGAAATAGCAGAATGATTTTTACGTTTTCTTGGTACGCTTGATTGTACCTTCTTACGTCTACCCTTAGTAGACTCTTCCTCTTCCGGTACCAACGAGTCATCGTCATTTAAATCATCTTCCAAACCATCTCGAGATGGCGCATATGCATGAATCTTCAAATGATTCATGAGATCACACTTACGTGCATAACGTGCTCCACATAAATTGCAACCATGAGGGCGATCTGTTTGATGCGCCACCATGTGATTCATTAAATTTGCTTTTTTCCTGAACCTTCTGCTACAAAAATCACACGGATATGGTCTACTATTTGTATAAGAATCTTGATCAATCGGTAATGGTATTTCCATGTCATCGTATTCCAACAAGTTTTCATGCGACACTTTCGTTTCTGATATCTCAACCCTACAAAATATGAATTAATTAGGTCGAAAAACAATTAAATCTGACTAGAAATGTAGTTTATTTCGGCTTACCCATCTTCCGGACCAGATCTATCCCAGTTATCTGCGATCACTTCTTCAGTAACCTGTATATTCAGATAATCATGACCTTGATCCTGTGGCACTATGTAAATAGATTCCATGTCATTGGACTGGGGTACCATCAATATTTCTGACTCTGTTGTAGGAGCGACGTCGGGAACAGTTTCCACTGTTTCCTCGACCGCGACTTCCTCGCAAGCACCTATTACCTCTTCTTCTGCTCCAACTAACTGTGCCTCTAAACCACATATCACTTCTTCGTGGATCACATTTCCCACCTCCTCTACCCATTGTAATGTCAAATCTCCAGCAACATCCATTTTGATAAACGTAAAATTATATAACTGAAATCACTGAAATATAAAAAGAATTCTTCATTGTAATTCATCTAAGCGATTGTACTTGTTGACGCGCATATCATATAAGATATAATATAAGATACTATAACAATATCACGTTGATTCATTTTTATATCTGGACCCTCAGAGTCACAGTGTATATTACATCCGCTTTATTAAAAAAAAAATATCTTATACATTTCCTATATAAAATTAATAAAACACCATTAAGTTTTTAATATAACAGCACAAAAATAATATCAAGCCTATACTTTGTTCCTTTTTGTTATTGCATCTTTCATTTGTTTCTTTTTTTAATTAAACTCTAGATCTGGAGTTCAGGCATATACGTATACATTCAAACATATATAATTGCAATTATACATATATAGTTGATACACAATATGTATGTGATTCGTAAACAATACTTACAATTATATAGATATAACAAATTTACCATGTACAATTAATGAAATATCGTATAATTGAGTCAATTATATCTATAAAATCAAATTTAAATATGTATTTCTTTTACGCGTTTAGTAAAAGTATCTTTTCGAAAATCAGCGTCTAATTAACACATAACAAAAATTAATAACAACAGGAATTAATACATTATCATATATTTTTATAAAAGAATATCACTTATACTCATTCATTAATTTCAAATATTAAACAGCAACTTTATGTTAAAAGTTTTGCCATTTAAAATTATTAAGTGATTCTGCATATTAAAAAAATATATCTTAATACTGCTCTTGTAACAAACAAAATAAAAAAAAAAAAAGTTGTACGTGAATCTAAATTAGAGAATACACGTTTTAATGATTAAAAATTACACGATTATTATATTTATAGAATTTTCAGGTAACTTTCCACAAAATTCGAAAATCCTTTTGAGCAACGAATATTTAAAATGTTGACATCTAAGGTTATATTATATAGGTTATGACTTTAGAGGTTATAACATACATTTCAGGAGAGAAAATTGTTTTTCACGCGTGAATCAGGTGAAAAAAGTGCCACATAGATCGGTAATGAAAAAAACAAAGGGTGACCGATCAGCTAATAGTATTTTACATATGATCAAAGCAGTAGCCATAGCCTCTCTTTATGCCAAGCCTCCTTCCATCCAATTACACATTACAAACTACGCTAAAGCACCATTTCTTCGTGCACGGGCAGAAATTTTCTGTCTCGATTCAGTATTAATAGAAGCGAACGTAATCAAAATGGTTTACTTACTGTTAAATATCTTCTATACAGCTATTAACCTAACCAAAAATACTTTATCGAGATTGAGAACAGCGTCAACCTTCGGTTGTTTTCAATTTGGAGGGGATACGTTTAGAAATAAATTTAACAAAATGGCCGACGATGTGACTTCGGAGAATAGCCAACTATATCCAATATATACTTTGTATTATGAGAAACCGTAGTAAACCGCGCATCTTAGCTATATTCAGGAGATTCTTTAATACCAATGTAAAGCCAATCTACTACTTACTTCTGACTTCGTGCTCATATACACGGTGAACTAAAGTATTTGAATAACATGAACATATTAAAGGACAGAGATACGTTTTTAGATGTGCTTTTTCTCTTCCACATCATAAAGGGAGAGGATAACTGGAATACGAAAAGACAACTATTGACGATAGCTGATACCGTTAACATTATTACATCTCAACGCTTTTCTTGTGTCCCTATTCTGCTCCTACCAAACAGTATATTTAAACGTTCGCGATCAAGCAAAATGAGAAGTACGTGTATACTGGTATTTATTTAGCGAACTAACAAAATGACGATCGACATATGTTATAGGGGCCTAAAAGGCTTTCAAATGGAGTTTTAACTTTTATTACGGGACGCACAGTTTACCTTAACAACATATTTATGGAAAAAAAAAGTAACGATGTGGAATGAATATACTAAATAAAAGATCACAGGATATACATGATTGGTATCACTAATGTTAACAGAGCGTCTGCGCATTATTTCTTGATTCTGACTAGTGTTCGAACCCGATAAATGTAGTTCTGCGCATCATGAACAAAAATATTCGTTGTTCGGAATTACGATTCTCATATGAAATAAAGTAAAGATAAAAAATTTACGTGAAAGCTTTTGTGTAACATTTATTCATAGTAGATAATCGCTTGCATAATGTATCTATATACGTAACAACCTATCAAAATTGTTGTCGATTAATATTTTACTTCGTCATGTTTATTCCTAATTATTATTAATCGATTTTATAATTGTATACGTAAAATAATTTAAGTATTTTTTGAACTATTTATTGATTAAGATTAAAATTACAATTAGTGTTCCGTTTTGCAAATGAAACTATATTTAAATACTTATAGGCATAACATACTGCCATCGAGCGGTGGAAAACGAGAACTAATTGAAACTAAGTTTTGAATGCAATTATATAGTACAATAAATGCGCGTACATTTAATATTGTAACATAACGAATTTATTATAACACCAAAACCGAATCGCAATTAAAAGCTATTTATATGTAAATTTATATAGTACCAGAACAGCTTAAATAATAAATAAAGAAGAATAACTGGGCCAATACAAATCATAACAGTCGAGGCCTATAAACCAAATTAGTCGATCCAACTGAGAATTACGTGGTTTTTCAACGATTTTGGTTATATTAAGTTGGTACGCTTGATTTTAAATCTTAAACGATCATCATCGTATTTGATAATATTTGTTGTTTCCTTTTAAACTATTATCGTTTATTCATTTCTATAGTAGCTTCTCTTTTATATTAATAGTAAAAGTATCTCTCCAATATAAACCCGCAGAGGTATATTTAGGTAAGATTTAAATTTAATCACGCATATCATATAAGAAATATATTTTCATCCTTTTATGAAATTATACTGATTTGTTATTGAATCATATATCTTTATTGTCTATACAATCATTTCTTACATATTTTAATTTTTTCATTCAATACCAAACATATATACATATCCATAGATATTCTGTTATGTTATTTTTTAAATATAAAATGTAAATTGTCTGTCTGTGTTAAAAGTTAAAACGATATGACAGAGATTATTATTAATTATACAATAGGTAGAAATTCACAAGATGAGGAGAAACAAAAAAAATAAAATGTATACCACGATATGTTTATCAGAAAGAAAAGAATCTTCTCGCAACAGTAAAATAGCAATGTGCGAGTCTTTCAATCTTGACAGAACAATTAAGAAATTATTGGTATCTTCTGAATCAGAAAATAAAAATTCACCTTATAAAACGGATAAAGAATGTAACGTAAAAACAAAGTTTCATGAATGGAATACTAACTTTACGTCAAGTACAGATGAAACTGCTGAAAATAAACAAGATGAAACAAAGAAAATGGATGAAACCTATGAACTTAGTGAACCAGAGACTCCCACTTTACAACGAATATTGAAGGGGAAACGAAATACGAAGAAAAACAATTTAAATATCAAATCTGAAAAGAAACATTTAAGAGTACATTTTAAAGATTCTATGTTACGTACAAGTCTTCCTAGTATCATAACTAAGACAAGATCAGAAAAGAACATTTCGACATCGTCAACTAACATGTTTCGTAAAAGAACAAATTGCGTAGATAACAAAACTAGCTCTACCACTGGTTTGTATAATTTTATTGGGACTTTGTATAATTTTATTATACAGCTAATTCTTTTACACATATATCTATATATTCGCAACTGTTTAAATTTAAGTATAAATTTGCAGATTCAAAATTTCTTGGTACAAAAGAAGTTCCAAATTTTGCTGAAATTCACAAAAGAATGTTCGGCAAATTAGAGTCTGTCGTTGATGCAAAGAAACGACTGGAAGACAGACATACGACATTAAGTAATATATAATTACTATTTAAATTTATTAATAATTTGTACTTTTATTATAATGAATCTTTCAAATATACATTTACCCGTTAGCTACAGTTAAGCTGAACAAATCAATGAATCTTAGTATTCATTCAAAGGAAAAGGATCGATTACTTGACAAACCAAATGAAAGTGCTTATAATCGAATAGGATTTAAAATAAAGAAACAGGAAGCTATTGAATGCATTTTAAGAAATAACAATATACAAAATACAAGGTATGGCTTATAGATATTTTAATGGTATTGAAATGGATATTAACATGTTAAAATTTCTCTTTATATGCCAATTTTTATTTTGTAGAAGCAAAGTACAACAGCAAAGCCGGGCGATTCTAAAAGGCGTAAGAACAAATCGACGATTCGAATTACAGATGAAAGCGAGAAATCTAATTCTCTAATCCAGAGACTAATCTCTCTCTTTTTCTAAATTTCCTTTTGTTTATCAATACGACTCACTATGACTCAATATATTTCAATTATTTTCCATAATATTCAATAATATTAATAGTTAATTTAACAAACATATAATATGAAAATTACATAATCAATGGATATACTTAAATTTTCAATTTTTGCAGTAAATAACGAGTCAGCGTACCTTCGGATATACATATTATATATATATATATATATATTATTTGTATTTATGTATTTACATTTATATTACGAAGCGCATAGAATCGTTCAACTGTACCCTAACTGCAGTACGAATTGCTGTGCGAAAAAGTACTGGCGACTGGGGTCCAGGGAAAATGTAAGATATGCGGTGAATATATCCTTTATCGTCCTACTACTGTCTCCATCTGTACTATTGCACAGTAGTAAATTTGTGTGTATACCTTCCTTCTTACTTGGACCGATTTCTGTTCCCCGGTTCACATTCAAAGTAGAATAAAGGAATTAATCATTAGAATTGTACGAATACATATCTACATATAGTCAAAGCCAACATATGAAGAATAAACGAATATTCGTACTTCCAGACTTATTTTCTCTTGTGAAGTCAACAATATATACATATATGTATACACATGTGGTGCACTCGCGTACTAATTGATAAGCGTATCCGCACGGATGTTTAGATAAGGCGTATAATATGACTATAAAATAAAAACACGAGAGATCCATATAGACATATAGTCAGTAGTATAAATTTTCTGTTATAGAAGTTATTACAAAAACAGCATTCTATTGTTATTCCTTGAAATTCCAACACTTCCATTTATAGATGTTTCACTTTACATCACTTTACGCTTTAATGCTAACTTATCACTTCGATCTTCTATTCTTAGATTTCTAATGCTGACAATGGAAACGTTAATAATGCCACGATAAATATTAACCGATAATAGATTTAGTGATATTAAGAATTACAAACGTTTATTGATTTGTTAAACATATACATTTATTAATGGTTAGTTTAATTAATTACTGTAATTGTTATCTTTTTTGTTACATTCAAATTTTGTTAAAAAAGAATTTCTGCATAACAAATTTTGATACATTATTTTTAATGTATTTTCTTATATAGTACGCAAAAGCATCACCTTTCCGCTTATACGTACTGATATTGTTAGTACAATTTTCATTTTATACAGTTATCATTCGATTATGACATGATAAAAGGCAAATATTACGTATGTACATTTTTTTGTTGTTTATGCACCATTCAACTTACACATACATAATACGACTCTATACACATGGGTTTGCATATTCATACACGTATATAGATAACAATACATATTTTCTTTCCAAATGTTTAAATCTTCTTATATTTGTTAAAAAGTTTCCAAATTTTT
Organism: Megachile lagopoda; assembly: GCA_036983795.1. Taxonomy (NCBI): domain Eukaryota; kingdom Metazoa; phylum Arthropoda; class Insecta; order Hymenoptera; family Megachilidae; genus Megachile; species Megachile lagopoda. The sequence continues at coordinate 15,511,280 of CM072789.1, forward strand.
GATAAACAATGAAATATAGTAATTGTGAATTACTTTGAAAATAACTACTGTGTTAAAAAATGTTTTAAAACCGATGAAAAGAAAATTGAACTATTTAATGTAATCATATGTAATATCTAGAAAACTTGATATAAATAGGTTATGAACTGTAAATATTGAAATATTATCAAGTCAATTTATTCACGATTTTGGAGAAATTCGAGATCGTGAAGAAAGCAATATCAAAATGATATCACTTGATCTTTTTCCGTGTTAGCTGTCAAATAGACAGATATAACCTAAAAGGTGTGAATTTTAGAAATTTATCGAAACTATAAAAATGGATGTTGTAACAACGAGTCTCGAAGCTCTGATACGTAAGTGAAGATTTTATATATTTATCGTAATTCCAAAATAAAATGAAATCAATGTATTTCTTAGGCTTTAATTAAATTCATTAATGTTTGTAAACATTGTTTGAACAATATGTTATTCTTTGCTTTCTCCCTTTCCGCTTTTTTTCTTTCTATTCCTAGAAAGGGTAACAAACCCTCAAAATCAGAAACCTGATATAGCAGCAACTGAAGCATTCTGCGTGATGCTTACTAAGGAATCAGAAGGCATTCAAATAGGCGCTAAACTGCTAGCATCACGCATTCAATCATCTAACGAATTTGAAGCGCTTCAAGGTCTTAGCGTAAGTTTTGTGTCAAAGTTGTCGATAACAGATTCAAGACCATATCTCTTTATTATTTTACCATGTGACCAAGGAAAGAAATGGATATTCTATTAAATTAAAAAGGTATTTTATTTACGACAGTTGCTGGATACATGTATGAAAAGGTGCGGGCCATCTTTTCATGCAGAAATTGGTAAATTTCGATTTTTAAATGAAATGATTCGTCTAGTTTCGCCAAAGTATTTAGGTGGTAAGACACCGGTTATAGTACGTCAAAAAGTATTACAGTTGTTACATGCGTGGACAAAAGAATATCCACGAGAAATAAAAATTAAAGAAGCTTACGAAATGTTGAAAAAGCAAGGGGTTATCGAGGTCAGTTCTGCATACGTTTTTTAAAATTTATTACGTCAATTTAATCATTTACTTGAAATGTAAAAAAAATTATATTAATAATATCATGACATAATAGGATGATACAATATTGTCAGCTAATGAACAGGAGGATGGATTGAAGGTATCGAAAACTAAAAGTACGATATTTGATGATGAAGAAAAATCTAAATTATTGCAGAAATTACTTCAAAGTAAAATTCCTGATGATCTACAAAAAGCAAATAGATTAATTAAAGCCATGGTGAGAGAGGTGAGCGAAAAACAATTCATACGACAAAGGGCTTCATAGAATAAGTTAATTATTATTTTATAGGATGAAAGAAGGATACAACTAAATTCACGTAGAATAATGGAGTTAGAATCTGTTCACAACAATGCAAAGTTACTATCAGAAATGTTAGATTCGTACAATTGCGACGAAACTAGCAAAGAGGATCTTGAATTGATGAAAGAATTATATCAAGCTTGCGAGCGATTAAAACCAGTTGTACTGGGATTAGCGAACGAAATCCACGATAACGAAGGGATGCTAGGTAAACATTTGTCGAATAGACTTAAAACATACATGGGAAGCTATTTCATTGAACACATACAGTATCGTTCATATAATAGGCTGTTATTATCAGTGTTAATAAATTAATAAACGGAAGTTTTAAACTTAAAAATTTCAGAATTATGAAACTGCAAATCGTAAACATAGACTGATTTTATTATGTTCGAATAATTTGCGTTAGGTGATGTGCTTGCCGCGAGCGACGAATTGGAACAAGTATTTGAGAAATACGCTGCCATTATAGTTCGCGGTGAATGCGTAAAATCTAAGACGGAGTCCATCAACCCGTACTTGTTAGATTTATCTTCTCCGATAGACAATATACCTCGTGAAAGCGGTGGTACAAATGCAGTTGCGAATTCCGATGTGACAAGAACAAATCATCAATCGGACATGGAAGTTCTAGGAGATATCTTCAGTTCACTAGGAAAATCTGAAAATTCGGAAATTTCCTCGGTTTCTAATCCAAATCTATTGATGACCGATTCGATTATGCAGCCGATCAATATTTTACCTACAAATAAAAAAGGTTTGTAAACAATATATATGTATATTCTCGTCAATCAAGTAAAATTCCGATATTTTGAAGCTAACGTTGTTGATAGTAACTATTTTTCATTTTGCAAATCTAACAGTTTATTGGTAATAGTTGATTTCTGTCTAGTAAATGGTATAGAACAAGTCGGTCAATGATTTAATTTCATATCATTTTTAGACGAATCAATCAATATCCCTGAACGGAAAGTAGACAGTAAAGCTAGAGCATTGGAGGAATTGAACGAACTGGGAGAATCTTTGCTTAAACAAAGTTTATCGGGTACGGCTTTAAACGTACGTTCAAATTCAGGAAGGTTGGTGAAACGCATATTGGACCTAGTAAATTTCTAATCGTATACTGCAATTACTTTGGTATCTTTGGTATTTGCTAATTTTTGTTATTTTTTTTTTCCTCTTTTCTTTTCGTAGTATACAAACTGTAGTTCGTACATCTAGTACTGAATCTTCGGCAAAATACGATACAACGACTTTCCCGCGCAGCAGTTGTTCGCGTTCGGCCGACCTATTACAATCTACAAATACGAGAAACAACAAACCGTCTAATATCCATTCAGACGCGCTCGATAATTTTCTACCTTGTGACGGTGCAAATTCACGAAGTATCATCGATTCTAACGTGAATGAAAAGATTAATGCGAACGCGTGCAACAATCGATTAATTGCATGGGATCCAGTTTCGACGACATCAACAACCGAAAATACAGTTAATGTAGAACCTGAGATCAAATCATTAGCAGACATTAATGTTAATCTTCAAGATATTAAACCGGGTAATTATTTACAAGAATACCTTCAACGTAAATTGGATGTAATGTAATATATGTATCATTTTGATCGCCTAAATTAGATTAGTTCTACATATTTTTATATTAACGTCTAATGGCAGCTCTAATCGAAATGCTATATAGTGAGATTTAATTTACAAAACATCAATTTTATCGTTCCTTTTGGAAGGTATTAATCCACCTATAACCGTGATCGAAGAAAAAAACGGTATATCTGTAGTGCTTCATTTTGCCGAAGATAATCCAAGACAAGACGTATTTGTAATAGTAATTACAACAATGAGCAAAAATTTAAAACCACTTAGCAATTACTTGTTTCAAGCAGTGGTGCCAAAAGTAAGTTAATATTTGTATATTCGTTTATATAACAACTACCTTTTGTTTTATTCCGTTTATTTCCGAGCCATTACGTTCTGTATATCTTAATTTATAGAGATGTAAATGTAGACTTCAGCCACCTTCTGGAACTGAACTACCAGGTCATAATCCATTTCTTCCTCCGTCGGCAATTACTCAAATCATGCTGATCGCCAATCCTAATAAGGTAACATAGCAAATATTTTTCCTTTTATTTTCAAGTTTTCCATCATAAATTTAATATCGATATATCTTTGGCAGGAAACAGTATCGTTAAAGTTTATGTTAAGTTACACGATGGACAATGAGACCTTTACAGAAATGGGAGAAGTAGAAAAGTTGCCTTTATTTTAAACTGCATTTCTTATCGAGTACTTACGAGATAACAAAGACATACAAAGAAAAAAAAAAAGAATAAATGAACATCGCAATGATAGTTTAAAAAAAGGAGTGCATTATTTCCTAAGAACGATATCTTGAAATTAATTAAACGAGTAAACGTTCGTGCTGATAGATTTAATTATTTCTGATTTTTGTGAATGGCATCGTCATTATGGATAATTTGATATTTATTAACTTGATCAAAAGTTAATGAACCAAAATAACGTTGTGTGTATATTTATAAATATACTATTCGATATACATACAGGCTTGAAAATGCGCAGAATTATTTTAAGACTGGAATCGAAATTATTTAATGGTATGCAAGAGAAATAAAACGTAATAAAACTGAAATAAAGATAATCTATAAAGTAGAAAAGTGGTATTTACAATACAGTACGTAATTATAGATCAAGGCAACTTTCGTATGTATTTATGTATGTATGTATGTATGTATGTATGTATGTATGTATATTTACATACGAAAGTACGATATTTTGCACACGAATTTAAATACACGTAGAATGGCGTTTAAGAAACGGAAAGTACTTCATCGCGAAACGCAAGAGCAGTAACTGCTTTCTGATGTCCTTGATACTCTCGTTCCACAGTTCCTGCCGATACATTCCACAGTCTTGCTACACCGTCAGAGGAGGCTAAATCAAACAAAACACTGAAATTAAGTACATCATATGCGTTTTTGACAGGAGGCAAACAAAAATGCATGATTGTTACCGGTAAATATGTATTGAGAATCTGCGCTAAATGCAGCATCCCAGACCCATCGTTTTGCTTCGTGCTGAAGCACCTGTACTTCGGAAAAATCTGTTGTTTTCCAAACACGTGCAGTCTGATCAGCAGATGTGGTCACTAGAAGTCTATGCAAAATACGTTATAAAACGTTCAAATAACTGTTCGTATAAATGCATTTACGTTTAGTGCATATATTACGCTTTACTTACGTGGAATCAGGACTAAATTTGCATCGAAGCGCATAACGTTTATGCGCTGATAGCTTACGACGCGGATTAAGTCGTGTAGGTTCTTCGCCGACACCACCTGTCAAGGTCCATATGTAACAGTGGCCTTTATTACTCACCGCTGCCATGTATGTACCATCTTGATCAATCGCAATGTCCTGTACGGATACTTCGGCATCTGGTATCTGTTTAACAAAGCAAATAGTCAGATAAGATAGAGTAAAAGGAACACTGAATTATTTCCATGCCACGTTGCCATTACCGATGCAACTAAATATCTGAGTTACATTCGATAAGTCTGTTTTCACTATGAATCTCCTACCAGTTGTTCGTTATGATCCGAACGAAGGTCCCATAAGTGTATGACACCACTTTGATCGCCCACGATAAGTTCAGCTTGATTAGGATGTAAACATACGCAATTTACAGGTGCTGATACTTGAAATATCCTTTGGCATTGAAAACTATTTGATCTAGAATATTATTTTCTGGTTATTATAATATATAAACATAGTTAATCACAAATTAGTATGAACTTCAATTCTAATTATCTACCTTAGATCCCAAATACGAGCTGAACAATCTTCACCTCCAGTATACATCCATTTACCCTCTTCCTAAACACAGGAGGATGTAATATTTGTTATCATAACAAATTTTATTACAGTCAAGTCTCACAATGAACATCAGTACACAAACAAATTCTAACGGCACCTGAAAACCCAAGCCTGTAATGTTCTTCGATACCCCTTCGTAATTAATAATTGGGTTCGGATTGTTGGAATTTAAATCGTACATTCTTATGTGTTGATATCCAGCAGCAGCTATTACGTACTTATCCGGAGTAATATCCAAAGCATTAACTTGCTAAAAATAAAAGGAATGTAAAAAAATCATAAACGATCGCGTACAAACTAATATTAGACATTCAAATAATACCGAATCTGTATGTTCTGCGGTACGTTGACAAACTCCCGTATGAGGTTGCCATATTTTAATAGTATGATCATAGCCACCTGTTACAAGGATAACTTGTTCAGTATTGTTTGTATTGTCCCCAGTCATGAATAAAATGTAAATAGAAATGCTCGAAAACTGATGTCAACTCTTCGTATCTTTTTTATTGCAATTTTCTCGTCCGTTATCAAAGTTTCATAATTTCTGCTCCTTTAGCCTTTTATATAATCGTATATTTCAAATATGTAAAAGTAAATATTTATCCTTAAAAACTTTCAGGTTATGTTAATTAGAGACAAGTACTATTATACGAAAGGTTACGTTGCAATGAACAAATTTTCCAGTTACATTACATGATATATAGAGTTTATATATATATATGTATATCGTATATGCACAGTGAAATGATAAAAAAATATTGTTTCTTAAAGGATCAATTAGTACTGATTCACGAAACAAAAAGTGTTCTCGATCAAGGCAAAACTACGTTTGACACGAAACTCCGTGTACTCTTATTAGATACGTATTTAAGTACAATCGCATATATATACATATTTCAGTACTTAAACATATTTGATAATACATATAATCGTAATCTATAAGCGAGTTTTACTTTTATTTTCGTTTCTTTCTACTTCGTAAGAATCATAAAAATATGAACAGTTTCTAATTTGAAAAATATAAATATGTATACATGCTTACATAGTACGTGCATCAAAGTACGTTTTATTCCAATCGAATTTTTCAAACGTAATTCTACTTATAATACGCATGAATAACGAATAAACGTGATAATTATAATTTTCATTTCAACGAGACCATAACGATTTTTTAAATTTATTAAGTAACAATCTTTATATGTACAAGCACACAATTAGGCTCTAGGATTACGGTTTACTAAGACAATAAACCTTTTATATAAAAGTATTTCTAGCAATCGTTTATTTAAACTTAAAAGAAATAAACAAACCCTAATTTTCTGGATCGATAAACATCAAGAGTTTTTCATAGATTTATAATTACAAATAATCTTAACTTTCCATTTCTTCTTTTTTTAAAGGTAATTTAAACCAGATGAATTTCGACCGATTTTTCGAAATTCTTACAATGGCAGCATATGTTACATTATATATATTTTACAACAGTATTTCAACGTTCATTAACTTATAGAAATATTTCGGGCGCATGTTCGTAACACATCTGCCGGTGCTATGTAATATGTACTACATAAAGAACAAAAGTAATTTCCTTCATGTTCGAATTACTATCTTTAATTTATCAGCAGGAAAGGATATTATTACAACAGAAGAATTACGACTAATAGAGATAGCGTGAAAAATTAGTTGCATATTTTGAATTTGAAATAGAAAGAAAGCACGAAGGAAATCAACGCGACGTAATAACAATTAACCGGTCTTGTTTAAAAACCCTGTTTTTCCATTTTACGAATACCACACAATCTTTTCTTTTATCGAACTCTCTCTATACCTTTCCAGTAATTTCAATCGGCAATCACTGATTTATCCTGTAATTGTAGGTACATATAGCTCGCGGAACTACGACAACAACATATTTTTACGATAATTTGTTATAACACGAAATTAAAAGTCAAATGAACATCGAATAAGAGCAGTAATCGAACATGATAAACGGGATTTAGAGAAAATGTAATGTACAATACTTTATGTATCTATGTATGTATGTGTGTATGTATATATGTATGTACGTATGTTTGTATGTATGTATGTATGTATGTATGTATGTATACGAACGAGCGAACGAACGCATAACTATAATCACATGTTGCGTACGCGCGTATAGATATTTATACGATAAAACGAATAGTAAACGAAGAATGAAACGTTGCTTGTCCAAAATGAATAATATTTACAAACGATTTACAAAGTATGTTACAGTCTTTTCTTTGGTAAAGATCCGAAAGCAGATATTACCGTTGCTTTGGTACCAGTCGCGGATGACGTCAGGGTGGTAAGAGTCGGTTGAGACAATAAAACAGTAGGTTTTACCGAAACAGTGGCTCCTGTTGCCACTTGATCCCATTTACTTTTTCTTTTCTTAGCGTCATCTTCGGTCGTGTTCGAACTATTTGGTCGTTTGGCTGTACCAGATACAATCTCAATTTTTGTCTTCTCCTTTCTAGCTTTTTCAAGTTTATCCATTTCCGCTTTCTGTACCTTGGCAAGTTCCTCGTAATAAGAATCTTTACCCCATTTAAACGGATCAAACCTATCCGGTGGATAATTGGTGCCCAGTTCGTTGATGCTACAAAACTGAATAAGTTTTTCATAAATTGATGGATTTCTGAAATCTTTTCTTTGTTGTATAACTTTGTTCATGTCCAAACCGCCACTCTCCATTTTCCTAAAAAGTTTGGTTATCTTCTCTTGTAATTCTGCAGGACACTGTCCCGGCGGCTCGGGTGGTATAGCGACGCCATACGGATCAACCTCGTTATCTGAAACTAATTGTTCTCCTTGACAAGAGGGAGAGCATTCCGTAATCGAGGAGGACCTTCCGTTTTCAAAAGGTTGTCCGTCGACCGGTGTTTGTACCACTCCCTCCTCGTCAGAGACTATCGTGTCATCAAAGTACGAAACCAATCTTTGCACCTTAGACGTCACGTCTGTTACTAAGGTGGGCGCGTTGGGCAAATCGTTACTAGACTTGCCACCGACGCTGGGAGCAACGACGGGACTATTTGAGGCTGATCTGCCAGATTTGGGACTGGTGAAAGCCTGGGGCTGACCGACTTGGGCATTATGCGGGGCGGCCCCCTGGGGAGTGTTCGAATTCTCCTGAAGGTCGTCTTCCACCCCGTCTTCGCCCTCCGAGTCGGTATAGGTGGCCGTGAGAGATGCCAGAGCAACACTTTGTACAGACATGGTTAGTTGGCTTTGAGTGTCCGCCGTACTACCAAGCAATATTTTGTGTTGGAACTCACCGGTCTAGCGTAGAGTCGTATGCCTTTTAGTTGTAGGGCTTTTATACAAATATGCCTTATTTATCAATGCTAACTATGCCCCAATGTTCGTGGAATGTTTATTACTATACCGTGTCTGAAACAGAAACGATTACAAAACGTACAACTTGCCAAGCAATTGTTCAATCGTATTCGACATTAATTAAAACGAATACGAAATGAAAATACATAATACATCGCGGCGAATAAGTACAGTTTATCTTGTACAGCGAAACACTTGCCAAGAAATGTACGTTCGCGAACTCGTATACCTTTTTAATCTAAAAGATACTAACTTTCGATGATATTTTTTCCATACTGTCATAACAATTACGCGCACAATAAATTTTTTCTTTAAAGAATACGTCTGTGTGTATATAGATTAGGTTTTCGTCACGAGAGAGCGTACTTACCGGAAGACAAATTTTCTTTCAATCCGCGCACGTTGGTTCTGATTGGTTTTCATATCCTTCCCAATGAAAAGTGACGAACATGCGCGTTTACCATGTTCGCGACGCCCAGCGAACATATCCACTGATTTTTTTGCTTAGTATATTCCACGGTGTATCTATTTACTTACATGCTCCGTATTTTGTCGTCGCTTCTTTCCGCTATTCATATATTTTTGTCAACCGTGTACGCGTAACCGCAAAGCAAGAAGCAGATCGTCGCCAAACTGGTGGGAAGTGGGTCGAGTCTTCCTTAACTGTTCTGAATCGAGTCGAGATGCGCAAAACAAGTATACTCTCTCGTGACAGGAACTAGTAGAGGATTCACGAACAAATGACAACCATAGTAGGTTATGTTGGGTAGCGTTGAAAGTTCTGCGTCGTAATCACTACTAACCTGTTTAGCCGAATTTATAATCCTTTCGGTTACACTATACCTGATTTGTCGACCATCGCGCTGAACTTACAACATTCGACTCCGATTGATTACTAATTCCTAAACGAAAAATATCGTATACCGTTTATGCGTATCGCAGCGTATTTTAACGTTAAGTTTCTAAATTTTGTATAAGTTACCACCGATACGCGTGCGCAATAATACTGGAACGTTGGACGTAGGATATGTGCTACTATCGAAATGCTTGTAAAAACGATCAGTTCTCGAACGGCACTTTCATTTATTTTTTTATGCTTCCTCGGTCTTCTGTTAATATTTTCTTGTTTCTTATCGCTAGTCTCTTTAACTTTATATTCGAAAAATGTCGGTAATGTTAAGATACGTTACGATCACGCGTCGTATTCATAACAATTTGTAACCATGACCCATACAAATAATGGATATATGTACCTTGGTCATCGGTCCATAATGTAGGTAGAGAGCGATCCTATCGAGAAAGGTTGAACCTAAATCTAAAGAACAGGGACATACGGATAGGCGTACTATCTTTCTCTCTCTTTCACTCTCTGATATATCCCGAAAGAAAAAAGTGGAATAAAGTCGAAGAGGAAAAAAATTACTTTAGAACTTATTCCACCGTTACGGTATCGCGTGTAGTTGATATTTGTACTATTACCAAAAAGTAGAGACATTTCTGTTTCATCTGTGTGTTTACGTTGGTACACGTGAATTTCATATCCTAACCAATTCGTAATGTTTCGGTTTTCGGCTTCGTCGGACTTGGCGTAAAGAAACATTGTACAAAGAAATGTGAAAGAAATATTGGTAAAAAATGTTTTACATAATTGGTTTAGGTGTTGGCGATGCTACGGACATCACTGTAAAAGGTCTCGAGATCGTTCAAACATGCGATCGTGTCTATTTGGAATCGTACACGTCGATTCTTGCCGTTGGTTTCGAGGAATTGGTAGGTAAGCAATAGCAATAGTAAAAGTACGATCAGCAACGATAACGATAACGATAACGATAACGATAACGATAACGTTACATATTCTTTTTTCTGCTTCGATTAGGAGCGATATTATGGACGTCCGATTTTGTCGGCCGATAGAGAATTGGTCGAGAACAACGCGGATGAAATACTACCGAAAACCGAGGAAGAAAACGTTGCTTTTCTAGTGGTCGGTGATCCATTCGGTGCTACTACGCACTCGGATTTGATATTGCGTGCTCGAGAAAAAAACGTGAAGGTAAACGTAGAAAAGTAAAGGTTCGAAACAGTAGTTAAAATGACGAGGAAAAAAAGAGGTTGTAACCGTTATTGACAAAAGGTAACGTTATTCGATTTAGGTGAAAGTCATTCACAATTCTTCCATTTTGACCGCGGTTGGTTGCTGCGGTTTACAATTGTATCGTTTCGGAGAAACGGTTTCTATTCCATATTGGAGCGAAAATTGGCGGCCAAATAGTTTCTACGAAAAAATATTATCCAACAGACGTAGAGATTTACATACGCTTTGTCTATTGGATATCAAAGTGAAAGAACCTACCCTAGAAAGCATAGCGAAAAAGAAGAAGGAGTACGAGCCGTCACGATTTATGAGCGTTTCAGAAGCTGCTACTCAATTGATGGAGATATTGGAAAAAAGTAATAATAAAGTTGAAGAGGAAGGAGGTAAGTAGTTATCGACGAATAATATTTTAACAAACTTGAATAATCTATATACAAGGTTTATCGTTTCTTAGACATTGATAAATTTAGCGCCGTAGTGGGTTTAGCTCGAGTAGGGTGGGACGACCAACGCATAATAGTTTGTTCGCTGGAGAGAATGAGTTCCGTCGATCTGGGGCCGCCACTTCATTGCTTAATCGTTCCTGCCGCAACATTGCATCCTCTCGAATCGGAGTTTCTAACGTTGTACACGTTAGACGAAGAATCGTTAGACGACACGGCACGACACGACACGAAATACCTTTGAAATAAAGACGAATAAAGATCGAATGGTTGAAAATAAAAATATTTTATAGTAAAAATAGCTTGTTATTTCGTACGCCATTTCTCGCATTACATCGTCGCGTGGTTGCGTTTACAGTCGAGACCGGATGACGCTCTCGTGTAGGAGCACCAATGTATGTAGAGAAGCAGGGTCAACATTCACCGTATATCGCATACGAATCCGTAGCAATTACGACAGGTATTCAGTGATCATTTAAATAGGCAAGATTCCATGGACTGTTTCGAATACGTCGATATTAATTTTTGAACTTGTCGAAATATATGTATATTTAAAGAGAATCGATGCGGTGCTAAACGTACACCGAACCAAGATTTTTGCTCGTTGCTTCGAAAGGGAGAAGAAAAGAAATAAGTATAGTTAGGCCTGCTTCGTAACATCGGCACTCGAAAAAGTAAGTATACTCGAAAAGTAAATAATATGGGAAAAACTATCAAAGGAGAAAAATAACGGAGAGTAGATTTCGTAAGTTATTCTGACGAAACGTTCGAGAAATATCGGAATACTCGGAAGACAGAGAGTAAAAGCGAAGTAAAGAAGGGAAACGAAAAGAAGAGAAATAAATATGGAAGGAGCAAATTATGTCGCAAAATGGGAAAAGAATGTAGCGAGCGAACACGAGAAAGGTATAATATAACGCGGTCGACGCAGAGACACGATCGATCGGAAGGGTAATAGGGGTTGCGAAGGTGGTTAGAGGGATTAGGTGGTTCGTATCGCGTTAAGGTTACCGGAGCGTTCCGTTCCGGTCCGTTCGTAATCGAGCTCGTCGGTCTAAAAACGAACGGTAGGATTACATTAATTTGGACGATACGCAACCGTCGAGCGGCCTGGAGCGGTAAGAAAGCGGTAAAAAAAGCGGCAAGAACGCTGGAGAAAACGGGTAGGTGCGTACTACGGGTAGGGACTCGAGCCGAGAAACGTAGAAGAACGTTCGATCGATATTACGCGTTCGTAATATTTAATCGCGAACACGTTATTTCCCTGTACCTTGACGTATTCTCGAAGTTCCGTTGCAGCGATTCGGTGGTAAATAAGAAACGTAACCGGTAACAGACAGGTAGATGCAGAGAAGCCGCGCGAGAAAGAAAAAGCGTCAAATCGAGAATGTCGGGAACAGGATACATAATTGGTCCACAAATACCTGAAGGTTTAGCCACGATGGTCGAAGGGCTTGCACGAGAAATCTTACGTCATCGACCGGCGGATGTTTACGCGTTCGCGGCTCGTCACTTCGAAGAATTGATCAGGCTGAGAGAAAAAGAGCGCAACATCGAGATCGTTCCACAGGTACTCGACGATAAATTATTCGAATCGACGAATTTTAAAGAGTCTAGTTTATCGTTTACAGCAGTTGACAGGATCGATTATCCGGTTATCACGAGTTTCGTTTCCCTCTGTTTCCGATTCGCAAGATTGCCGATTTGGCAGAGGAAACGGCAGCGACGAAGAAATTAACGACACCGATCGTAGCGAGGAACGCGCCGGCAAGTAAACGGAGAGAAGCAACGAACGAATGCGGCTGGTCGATCGGACGAACCGTTAAAGTATTTAAGAAGCATGGACTTGGAAGGGACGTAAAATACGTTAACGTTAAGGACGTTAAAGAGGTTAAAAAAGAACAAGCGGATAAAGAGAAAAAGATTGATTATTCGGAGATTCGATGGTTTTCGAATCGATGCGTTCGATCGTCGTCCGTTGGAGATCTGCTCGGAGAAAAGATCGAGGGCGAACTCGATCTCGGAGAAGAGGTTGAAAAGACGATGGAAGAGAGGAAGAAAGGGGCGAGAAAGGGGAAACGGCGGGAATACGAAAACGGCTCGAGACGACAGAAGAACGCCGACGAAATCGAAGAAGGTGGACTCGGAATAGCGGACGAAACTCTTGGGCAGACGGTCGTTCGAAGAAGAAGAAGAAGAAGAAGAAGTCGATCGGTCGCGAACGATGGCGAACGATCGAAACGGAAAGTGTCGACGATGGAGGAGGGACAACGAGGGCGAAAACGGCCGGCGACCGCCACCGAGCGGAGAAACAGCTTTCGAACGGCCAGTCGAACCGAATCGCACTCGGACTCGCCGCAGCGAGAAACCGGGTCCGAGTGGGCCACGAGTCAGCCGAGAGAAACGAGGAAATCGCGGCAGTCGCATCCGGAAAAGAACGGGAAAGAATCGAAGAATAAGTACGAAAGAGAAAGAGACGAAGAAAAGGTCGTTTCGTCGACGATTCAGAAGGATCGTTCGGAGTCTTTGATCGTTCTTCCGTCGGTCGTTACCAGACAATCCTGTAAGAAATGTTCGATGAACGAGAAACGCGAATCCGAGGAAACAGCTGTTCGACACAGTTTAGTTTTACCCCCGATCTCGACCGATTTCTCCAAGATGATTCCAACAGAGGACGATGTAACGTTACCGTCTTTGTCGTATGGACGAACCGTCGATTCATCCGTTTGCGAGGATCTTGAATCTGCTCGTTCCAGGAGCGAACCGAGAACTCGGGGCGTCGACGAACGTCTGAACGATATCGTCCGTAGGGAAAATTCGTGGCTTACGGGAGAGCAGGATCGCGTAGACGAAGAGGAGATCGTCGTTTTGTCCGGGATCAGCGTCGTCGAGCGAGACACCGACCAAGCTGCGAGACATTCCGAAGAAATAGAAAGTCTGGAATACTCGAATTCGCGGGAAACGGACGGAATCGAGCAAGTGTTCAAGGATAGTTTAAACGTTACTCCCGATTCGATCGAATGTTCGCAGAGATCGGATTCGTTGGAACATCTGCAAGACGAAAACGAGACTAAGATCGTCACCGATCACGAGCAAACGATGACGGACGAACGAAACGAATCGAACGAGCTTAAACGAAAGTTGATGGAAATAGAATCGGTAGAAAAGATTATCGAAAACACGCTGGTTTCCTCTGGGAACATACTCGAGCTAGAGTTTCCGATCGGATTTCGGGTAGATTCAGATACGGATATGCAGGAGCGTACACGTAAAAACGACGCTGTTTCCGTAATCGAGACGAAGGAAAAGGCAAGCCTGGAAAGAGAATCGACGCCAGAAGAAACCCGAGTTGTCGAAAATGTCGAGAACGTTAACGAGGATGTCGAGGATGCGAACCCGGTAACCGAACTGAACTGTACTGCTTCTTCGGATATTACCCACGTGAAAGATAACAATACGAATACCGATACAGATACCGATATCGATCGGCCAAACGTCTTGGTCTCAGCCTCGGTTCCGGTCCTGCTACCGGAATGTTCTTCGACAAAGAGCGATCCTTCGTGTTACGTTCTTACGGAAGGCTCTCCTTGCGAAATACCGGAATCGGTAACGACCGTAATTATACCGGACAAAAATATTCGAAACGATGAGATTTTCCAGTTTCAGCGAACGGAAATTATCACCGATCCACGTTTCGAAAGAACGATCTCGTTTTGTAACTCCGAAACGTGCAACGAACCGTTCGGAGATCGCGTATATTCCGAACCCTTCGAATGTCCGACGAGCATCGACGTTGGTTTTTTCGGCGAAATAAGGGATGCCGTCGACCGAACGACCTTGGGAATAGAAGACCTTGAGAATATTAACGAAGAAGAGGAAAGCGAACGGGCACGAGAACGAGGCCCCGAAAACGATCGAGACGTCGAATCGCGCGCGAAATTATCCAGCAACGTTACGAGCCCGGTTTCGGATTATTCGGAAAAGAGATCGGAGAGTACGAACGGTCACGATCGGCAGGACATAATAGCGAATGCCGGCGTTCCAGGTGGGAACGGGGAAGAAAATATCGAAGCGACGCGTAAAGAGACGAAACGGAACAGCAACGAGACGGAAAACGTTGAAATAAGAAGCATAGTTCCTATATCTTTGGACGAAAGCGGACCGTATGTGCCGGAATTGAATTTCGATTCTCTTGGAGACGTAACGAACTCTTGTTTGGGAATTAGCGAGTCGGTTACCGTGGAAGATCGGTGCCGCGTAACAAGGAAAAGGAACCAACAGGAGATCGGTGATAATAGTTTGCGCGGAGGAGAAAATACTTTGTCCTCGTTCGATACGCTGCCCTCGGAAGAGAAAGCGAGCCTCGACGAAGACGAAAACGATTATCGAGACGGAATCGAGGACTCGAAAAGCGGTCTTTCTTCGAAAGAAATCTCGATCACCGATCGCACAGGTCAACGAACCAACGAAACGGAGAGTCCTCGTGCCGAGTCGCCGGACCACGGGCTCTTTTCTCGCGAGCCTACAGATTATTCGGCCAACATAGAGGAGGAAATTGCGCAAGAATTAATAAAAAATTTGAATCTGGAAACGTCTATCGTTCTGCAACAATTCAACGCGGATACGAACGATTTCAGTTTGTCCGATTCAGTTTGTACGAACGAAAAAGAAACGAACATTGGCAGCGTCTTCGAAGCGAAGAGAAACACGGAGGAAAGAGAGAAGGACAAAACCGGCGAGGGCCAGAGCCTGAAGGAAACAGAAGACAAAGATGAAAACGAAGATACGACGGCAACGGTAACGACCACGACGCCGAGAACATCCGATTACGGGAACGATGCCGGGAACTCGACTCGAATTATCGGCGAAAAAATTTCAAACGAAAGTATCGAAGAGACCACTGGAACGCGTAAGTGTCGTCGTTAAAGAATAAATCTATCGAATAGGTATAATGCAGGGCATACGGAGCGTTAAATCGTTCGCGTTCACCGTGTATTTTTTTAGGAAAACATCAACGACAATCAGAAGTCGATGAGCAACGAAATCGGAACGATCGCTTCCGATCCACGATAACTTTAAACGTAGCGTCTCCTTCTACACCGAAATACACTCAGGCGAGTCTTTTTACCATTTGCTTGATTTTCGGTTAATCGTTTTCCGACACGTTATCAACGAACGTGTGTCGTATTCGAACGATTCATCTTCTCTGAATAAGTATCGCTTATTCGGATTCGATCGTTACAAATTATGACCGTATATACATATTTCATTCTTTGCTTTTACAGATCGAAGAAACTTTTATTATTATTATTATTATTATTATTGTTGTTATTATTATTATTATTATTATTGTTGTTGTTGTTGTTATTCCACAAGTTTTTTAAACTTTTTGTTCTTGTTCTTCAGAAACAAGTAGGAGGAAATCCAACGAGTGAAAACGGAAACAGAGGCGGTTTATGGCACACAAGCGAATTTCACGATTCTTTACCGTTACCTATACTTCAAACTCCAAAGATCTTTTCTATCGAGGACGATCTCACGTCGAGCATTATACGGAGGATAACGACGACGACGACGACGACGACGACGACGACGACGACGCATCCCTGGTTTGTCGTTGAACCAAATCGTATCGGATGTCGAAACTTTGCGATCGATTCCGATGCGGAGATCCGTCTTGTAGCCGAATCACCGACGCCGCAGCCTCCTGTTTATTACGCGATCAATCTTTCGAGAGGTTTGCGATCGCTCCAAACCAAATTATCCTTCATTGATTCTTCTTTGAATGTTCTACCTTGCATCGTTCGAGTCGAATCAGTTGTCGATGACACGAGCAACGCGAACAGTATTACGTTGACGGGGAATATCTTGGATTCTGATACCGATGATCTCCGTGAACCGTTAGCGCTGGATGACGAAGAACCAAAGCAATCGATCGTTATAGAAGAAATTTTAACCGACGACGAGAAGGAGAAGGAAGAAGAGCAAACATTGTCCCAGGATTCGTACAAAACAGGCTTGTTTGACAAGACGAACGGTCGAACGTCCATCGACGACGATGGACCGTTGACGAATTCGTCCGTAAACGTACCCACGTTTCAGTTTTCCGTTGACACTACGAATGAAGGGAGAGCAAGAAGAGAGGGAGAAGAAGGAAAGGGAAAAGAGGCAGCGAAGGAAGAAGAACGGAAAGAAGAGGAAGAAGAAGAAGAAGTAGAAGAAGAAAGCAACGACAAAATGTCGCGTAACAACTGAGAAGCCTATAAATAGAAGCATTAACTAATGTTGCGAGTAAGGTTGCGAGTAACTGTACGGAGACAGAAATATTCGAAATTCGCCTTGATTCAAACTGTCTCGGGTGATGCAGTATTATCCATTAGCAATGAGTATTAGCGATAATAGTGTACGGGGTGTAAGGAGAACTGCCTCGTTCGAACAGTGAGAGCTACTCGAGCAAACGCATGCGCAAACGAGAATAAGCGAATAATCAGCCAGTTACGTATATTATTCTCGATGAAGAAGTTACAGTTACGCGATTGCTACGCTATCGTGATGCGATATCGAATGCGCGTTCGCGTTCGTGTACATCCATGTTTGAACTGTCTCTCCGCGGCACCGTTGTCAGTCTGTCTCGTGTCGCGCGAAGCGTCGCGCGTATCTTACGCTCTCGGAGAAGTGGCGAAACCGTGAAGACATTCTGTCGAGCCACGTTTGAAAGGTTTTTACAAGTTCGTCGACAAGTAGAACGAACGAAAGAACGAATCGATCGGGACAGACAGCAGCGAAGAACCTAAGGAGCGAAGGAGTATCCGATTAAATGTATTTTTAAGTTGGTTATGCAGCAAGATTGTGCGGAAGGCGAGCCGAGAAAAGCGTGCGTAGCGAGAAGGGAAATTCGAACGAAAGAAATGGAAAGACGCGACGAATCGAAACGTTCGGATTCGTGTGATCGAGAATACGAACGATACGGAGGTCGGGGACAACTTGCCGAAGAGAGACGAAAGCAAGAAGAATCGTCGATCCCGAAGAAACCGAGCTCGATCAGGCAAGAATCGCTGGAAGAAAAATCGGCGATTAAAATTCAAGCCCGAGTGCGTGGATATTTGGTACGAAAGAAACAGCAAACGGCTCGGTTGGCCGCGACCAAGATCCAAGCAGGTTTTCGAGGCTTTAAAACCAGGAAGCTATTGAAGCAAACCGAACAATAACAAGCATACTCGGTACTTTTCGCGTCTCTCTCTCTCTCTCTCTCTCTCTCTCTCTCTCTTTCTCTCTCTCTCACTCTCACTCTCTCTCTCTCTCTCTCTCTCTCTCTCTCTCTCTCTCTCTCTCTCTCTCTCTCTCTCTCTCGTCGCTCACCTTTCTACGATTATTTGTTTGCTCGTTAACCACGTAACGATTAGCGTTCGTTCGAAGACGCAATGTAATTGTTCGATCACGTTGTCGAGATGCAACGTGCTTCGAAACGATTCGATCAAAGTCGGTCAGCGCGAAAGATCGCGATCAAGTATCACGAGACAAATAAAAGTAACCGTTTGCTACGAGTAAACTTGCTCCTTCGCGTTTATTCCACGTCTTTTCTTTCTTCTTCTTTTTATTTCAGATATTTTTCACATATTTTTTGAAACGTCACTTTTTCCTATTACATTCTCGATTCGAATAGGTGTAACGCGTAATAGAGCGTTCGAGCGTCGAGACTCGTCACCGCAGCGTCTCACGGTCCCAGTTGGTTCCTCGGCATCGTATCGTTGGCATCGACCATGGCATTTCTCTTCGTACCGAACGAATCCATAATTATCGAGAAACAATCGAAATAGCATTCGCGACTGGCGACGACGTTGGCAATAACGTTGCCAACCACTATTGCGACCGACCGACCGACCACTCTACCAGAATATTCATCAGTTGATCGTTAATCGTCCAACAGCGATGTTTTAGCGATACTCGTTCGCCGTATACCCACACAACGCATCTTGTAATGATACTTTCCACTGCAAAACTACCGCTTTCTTTGGAGCTTCGAGCATCGATTTTAATCTCTGAGGTACGCAACATAATTCCTATGCACCTACGTTCAAACATAATCCGTACACGATTACTTTTCCGTTACAAAATCGTTAATACGTCCTCCCTACGTAGTTGTGTGTATACATACATGATATGACATGATATGACATGATATGACATGATATGACATGATATGACATGATATGACATGATATGACATGATATGATATAATATAATACAATATGATATAATATAACATAACATAACATAACATGAGATGCAAGTATGTAGGAACGACGAGCTTTCGAAATGTTGATCGCGTCAGACACGATTTGGTACATAGTGCGCGCCAACATTTTTCTTTTATTCTGTACGCTGTTCGAGTGTCGAGTAACACGAACCGTCGCAAAAATACATTGGAAAAGTGTCTTTCGTTTCGAATCCAGAAATCGTTTTCACGCGTCTGTTTATACATATGTACACATATGTGTGTACGTTGGATACCGAATCGATTCTGTGTCGAACAAAAACGATTAGTTTCTCTGGAAAGATTAGGTTCGGAAGCGATCGGAAATGTTCGAGTACATACGCGAAATGATAAACAGAAGGCAAATGGAGTTTTTAACGTTCAGTTTTTATTTACAAAATAAAGGGGACAATTACATTAGTTCGTAGAGCATCGCTACCGTGATAGAGTGCGTGTATATATGTATATCTTAGCGACGATCCAAAATCGATTTACCAACGATCAGACGCGTAAACGATCGACCAACGCTCTTTCCGCGATTCATTGTTCTTACTCCTTTATTCAACGTTCTCATCGTCTTTCTCCTGCTTTTCTTCGCTGTTGTACTCTTCTCGTTCTTTGTAAATCGTTCTAAATAGCGAATGAAAAATCGTGTGGACGCGGTCGTGGCAAATTATATCGTATTTTTGACCGAACAAAGTCGGCACGATCGAAATTTCGAAATACTCTATCGTGGTCGAAGTAGGAAAAATTTCATTCGCTTTCGTTCGTTTCTCGCTTCGGTCGATCACACGCGGTAGACAAAGAGCAATAATAATTTGTCGGCGATCGTTTTAAGCCTTTAAGCTGAATCAGTTTCTAAATTAGAAACATTACGCTGGCCACTCTAGCAGATACTGGTGAAACGGAAAATAAGGCGGGTTTTTCGATTCTCTTCCGGTCCCCGTATATGTACTTATTTTCGTAGTCGGAAAACGTTCGAATCTTTCGCTTTCGTAGTCGGTTATATTTGTCGGCTAATTCACGATAAATATACATACGCGCGTAGATACGTACATACGTACACGCGTACATCTATCTATCCATCTATCTATCTATCTATCTAATCTAAGTTTACATGGCAGCAGGCAATCTTCCAAATCTATTGAAATGAGGAAGCTGTACGGCTGAGTCTGGTAAACAGGGATCCTTCTTCGAGCATTCGAACTCTTCGGAACTGCAACCGGTACATTTGTTACAATTGCAATACATGCCTTCGCCGCACACGCCAAACAGATCCCTGGGCCCTCCGCAAGTCTGATCGGGACCCTGCGAAAATAATGTTTATCGTTAATAGCGGGCTCGAGAACTCGTTCCACGATCCACTCGCCTTCGCGCATTGCGGAACTTCGCACGCAAGGGACATCACCACGCCGAATTCGCATTTGTCGCAAGAATCACCGCAGCTCTTGCACAACTGTCCGAAATTTGACCGTTGCCTGATTGACGGGTATCCAAAGCATCTATCGTACCTGTTCGTGATAATGTTATTGTTATTAACATTTACTTTCACTCGTGATCGTTATTAGTACCGTAACTGTTATGGAATACCGAATAACTATATCGTGATCACCACTATGTATATAGGACCTATTTCTCTACACTCGCTACACTTGTAGAGAAGAGAATTTTATTCTTCGATTAAGCATACGAAGCATTTAGAATCGTAGAGTCTAGAGACGGACAAGAGAAAAGGAACGCGAACGAAACGAACGCGTTCAAATGTTCTATGGTGGAGTTCTATGCAGTCTACAAAGCAACAATGGTAAACGAACGAGTTCGTTTTCTATTCTTCTTCCTTTCTTTCCTGCCGTTTCCTCGTCAAATTTCTTCGATCGAACATTAGTGAAACGTTAGCAATTAGCAATTCTTACAGAAGGACAACCACCAGTAATGTGACTACACAGACAGCATGGATGCCGGACATTTCGCTGGATAGATCTGAAACAAAATTTACGCATGGTCAATAACTTGTTAACGGAACGACACGCTTTTCTACGCGGCACTATTCCCTATCGTGAAAATATATTAGAAATTTCGAAAGAAATTCTCCTCTCGAAAAAGAACTACCGATCTACCGATTCGCGCGTCTCGACTCGGCTCAGCGTCTCGGCTCAGCGTCTCGGCTCAGCGTCTCGGCTCAACCAGCCAGAAACAAAATACATCCCTTTCCGTTTCTTCCTAATAAACTAACGCTTGCACGCTTTGCTAACAATGACGGAAAGATATCCACGTTGATCGTAATCATAAATCATAAATTCATTCTCGCCCTCGTAGTTGCGCGTTCTCATCCGTCTACTTAACATAGACGTACGTAAATGCGGATTCGATCGTTCGAAAATTCGAAAAATCTATCACTTGGAAATTGAACGATCAAGCGCCAATTAAATCACATGGTAAATTTGAACGCGGCAACTAGATTACTGAAACGGATAATCTGATTTACCCTTATATTCTTTTTTACATTTTCAGGACAATGAACGTAGCGAGAGGGCGCGTCGCGACGCGAAGTCGCTTTAGGCCGAGTTGCCGATGATCAATCAAGACGTCAGACGGAACAACCGTACCGAGTATTTGTACTTTGAGCACGGTGCTCCTTTCGTCTCTTCGTAGATCTTCGCGGATCGACGATACTCTTTCCGTCGGCTGGACCACTTTCCCCTACTTTTATCGTTACCTATTCTTCGACTAGTTCTAAAGATTATTCGATATATACCGTATCGAAAGATTTCCTCCGATTGCTCCGAGGTACATACGCGCCGACCGATCAATTTTACCCTTTACTCTGCCTCTTACGCGGTTCTCCTACTTATTCGCCGCTTCCTTTCCTCATTCGGCGTCCATTTTCTTTTCAAATACGATGAATCGTTAACCGTAAACGAAAACCAAAATTTCGCTAAAAAACGTCCAACGTCGATGACCGATACGAACAGATTCTCGATGCTCACCCGAACAACGCAACGGATAGATTCCAATTTAGTATGTTCCTTTCTATTTTTCCGCTCTCTCTCTACTCCGTGCTCTTTACCCGGTACTCTGTATCCGAAGAATAGGAAGGACGAGAACGCGAAAACACGAATCTGCCAAGACGGAAAGACGTTGAATGTGCCATTGAAGCTGAGTGCGCTTTGTTTTATAGGAACGAGAAGAAAGGGTACGGAGAAAAGCGAGGAAATGGTGGGGAACAGGGGGTTGAAGAACCTTCGTCGGTGTATTTGTTAACGGTTTTCCCTCGCGACCGACATGATCTTGGTTGCCGTGCGAAATCCTCGCTTCTCGTCCTAGTTAACCCCCGTGTGTCGTAAACGTCTGTTGTCCTTCCGCGCCTGTCTTTCCCTCTTTGCGTCAATTCCCTCGACAGACATCTATTAATATGCAAATTTTCTTGACGGGTAGTTACCAGAAACGACGATGGTCATTCATCGGCGCGTTACCCACCTTCGTTATACGCCATTAACGAGCTTGCTAAATCGAATTACCGACCACTCGTCGCCGATCTGTTCGTGAATGCGATGTACCTTAGGTAAGATCCCCGTATACACGGAGAATTACTTCTCCAACCTCTTTCGTGGATACCGAAATTTGTCCGATAGTACGCGTTATTCTACATACATACGCGTCAATCTCCATGGATCTACGCGCTGATCTACTTTATTGAAACTTTATTATTATCGGTCAGTGTCGTTTCCTTTATTTTATTGCCAGTTACAAACATGATAGCGACCGTTTAAGTAACTTCTCAACAATACTCGAGTATTGTCCTTCGTTCCCCCTAACGAAAGTTTTCCGATCGAAAACGGGCTTCCTATTCTCTCGTCGCGTCGTAACGAACTCGCTTCGTAAGTAAACGTACCTACGACTTTGCAAACACGCGTTTAGTCGTAAGAGGGACGGAGGCGAGTGGAGAGGAAGAATCGATGAAAATGCATTATTTTCGATTTCTACGATGTTTCTTTTCTATAAAGGTACTGGCAACGATGATTTGGCAACGCTCGAGCGCGCATCTCGTACGATTTTACCGCCTAATCGATCGAGCAGAGGTCCTTTTTCTCAATGCCAACAACATCTCTACGATAACCAACCAGATAATATTTCTGATGCTGGCCGATCGCGCTTTCGTACCAGAGTCGAAAATGACGTGCCTTTACACTCTGATGTTTTACAACGTGATCGCTTACTGTATCACCTACGTTAAGGAATTAATAGAAAAAGAAGATTGGTCGCCGTACGTCACTCTCACCGAAAGATCCAAAATTAGGCATCTAGCTATGTCCGCGACCAAAATAGTACTCGAATGGACCAAAGCCGTCACCTTTGTCGTAACGCTTACATTTCTTCTTCTCGTTTTTGGTTTGGAACAAGGTCTTGAACATTACAAGTAAGTAACAACCAATTACCCAACTACCCAAAATGAAGCGATTCAAATTTTCAATGTACATACGCATAAGTATTTTATTCTTTTCTTTCTTTCTTTCTTTATTTATTCATTTATTCATTTATTTATTTATTTATTTATTTATTTATTTATACATTTAATCGTTTATATACATACATATAAAATATAATATAATATAATATAATATAATATAATATAATACAGTCTGGTGGTAACTTTACAATAACTTGCGTAAATTGCATAATAGAAAGAACGTTCCTGCGACAATGAATTTTTCCTTTCAATTCGTTATTATCAAGTTTAAACGAATGACGAAACTCGAGTTGCGCTTTTTAAATAGAACTATATTTTCTTATTCGCGTTTTAATAGCTTCGAAGATTCCCGGCAACGGAGATCATTATTATTATTATTATTACATTCGAATGATCCGAATAAAAGCACATACGATTCTATTCGATGAAAAATCTTGCAAACGCGATAATATACGTAACGTACTGTTATAGACCATCGACGGTTTACACGGTAATAACGTGGATCTATTATGCGACGACGGAAAAGATCTTCGTCGAGATGTTCCCGTCGATTTTGAAACTTCTTCGGTTGGACATGTTCGAAAGCCTCGAAGAACTTTATGCTCCGGTAATTCTACGATCATTTACCGTTCTCGCATCGATTATATTCATCTTGATACTTGTACCGAAAACATCTTGGAGCTTCTTATTGGTCGCCACCTATGTGAACGTTTATTTGAAAACGAAAGATCTCGTGCAACGATCCGGTGCTGCGTTGAAACACGAGCGAGGTATACTGAATCGCTATAGAAAAGCGACGCTTCGAGAAATTCAACGATTCGATGATGTTTGCGCTGTATGCCTTTGTAACATGACCAAAGCAAGAGTAACGCCTTGCTCGCATCTCTTTCATGCCGATTGTTTACGTCAATGTTTGAAAACCATCGACGCTTGTCCCATATGTAAAAGACAACTAAAATGCGAAACGATATCGTCCCGCTGACCCCATTTATTTTTTCTACAAAACGTTTCACGCATATCGGATTACCATATATTAAGCCACTAACGCCTTTCGTCTCGCTTGAATTTTCAACTCTATAGCGAACGTTGCCAAGAATTTCAACAAATTCTCGTCTAGTTTCTTTACCGCGTGACCTCGACGTACAATCGAAATCACTGTCGCTCATCGACCACCTACGTTTTCCTTCTATCGAAACAAAACTCATCGACTAGTGGATATACGTGTATCAAGAATTTTCTTACTTTTTAACATAGTTATCTTTATTCGAGTAGCTACATGCTTTATCGAATCAACTTAGACGCGAAATTTATGTAACGCTGTACGATGGATGTATCTACATCGATCGTGCAACGTGTATAAACACATTATTTTAATCTTTTAGCTAATCAAAATCTCATCCGCATACTGTGAATAGAAGAAAAATAAAAAAAAAAAAGGAAAAAGAAACGAAATGTTTACACCGATTATATGAAACTTTACCTCTTTTACGTTCTCCTGTAATGGTTTAATTGAAAACTGTCTATGCTAGTACACAATTGCTTCCACCGTTTTACGTTTCTCCTGGGTACTTGACAGTAGTTTCCGTGTATTCGCCATCAGGACTATCGTAATCGTTTATCGGTGGAGTGTACAATGGTCCAATCGCGTTATACGGCAAATACTGATTGTCGAACTGTAACAATTTTACAAGGCCAAATCTGAATCTGTATCTGGCTCCATTTTTAATCCATCATCAATATAACTACATACTTCTACCGCTTTCTTGTAAAGCTCCGTCGATACGGCTTTCAATTCTTTCAGTGCGTTTTCTTGCGATAACATAATGGACTTTATAATCCGCGAGTCCCTTAACCATTGGTCTTTCTTATATTTCGACCATTCCTTCTCTAACGATTGTCTATTCTTAATTTCTTCGATCGATAATGGCATAGAGTCACGGGATCTTTGGCTAACAGACATTCGATGTTACAAATAGTTACAAATAAAATATTATTTGCGAATATGTGTCGTATTCCGTCTATTTGCCTTACGCGAACCTACTGTTTTGTAGTAGCTAGTTCAGCTTGAACATCGATTTCTATGATCGGTTTCATTATGCCAGCACGTTTTTCCAAACGACGAATCTGTTTCTCCAGTTTCCTCTTCCTCCTGTCTTCTTTAGCTTTGAGGATCGCAGGATCTAATCGTTTCTTCTTTCGAAGCGGTTCACCTCTACGAAACAAAAGTATCTCATAAAATATCTATCGTATCAGCGACAAGGTATATTGTTGATATACTTTTGAAAACTTTTATCGTAACATCACGATTAATTAATTTTCAATGATACTAAAATTTTTAAATTACTTACAAAAGTATAGACGTCGCTCGAAAATATAATGGATGTATATAAGTAGAAACGTTACGTACACTTTTATAGGAGTACAGAGGTAACCTGTAGCGAGAAACAATCATAAGCCCAACAACGAAAATATCACAAGATAAAATTAGTTTTTTCTTTCCTGTAACAATTACCTGAATATATTTATCACGTTCGATATGTTAATCATTCTTACAAATGTACAGTTTAAATATTAATTATTTCTCTATTTAATAATTTTCGTCTTCTTTTTACCTACGAACTATACAATAAATATACTCGGTCGGTTAATTTTGCATTCCTTCGCACGTGCATAACCATAGAATACTCGTATCGTAGACATATAGATACGTACTCGTGTGCAAATTTCGTTTTCCTGGGGAAAATGGCTACCAATGGAAATAAATTCCTATCACCCGTAATAACACCACCGCATTCATACGCAATTTGAACCTGAAACATAACCTAAACATTATTTATTGGTAATACATAATATGGTAGGTCATTCGTATAATACATACTACTATTTATTATAAATTTATAAGTTTTTGACATATAGACAAATCGAGAAAAGTAGAACGTATAAATAGGAATCAATTTCATAAATCGTTTATCGATATTGTTTAAAGAAGCACAAGCTATATTTTATTTTGAATGAATTGAATAGATCGCTAAAGAATCTGATTGAGGTAAAAAAATTGCACAAGATGTGTACGTTAAGCGAATTTGAATACGATACTGCTGAAACGGAAATACCGTCGAGAGACAGGTAAGCATTCGATTCTTTACATTGTTTTATATCATTATAAGATCGTTGGATTCTTTGCAGAATTACTGCCGACAATAATGTTACTTCACTACCCGATATTAAATCTTTGTGTAAAGTGTGTGGATCTAACGAAATTCAGGTTTCGTTAAGGAACAAAAACGATTATTGCAAAGTATGTTTCTTAGGCATATTAACGCATAAATTCAAAGCAACATTAGGCAAATCTAAAGCGATACGACCAACCGATACTGTACTTGTTGCCCATTCAGGGAAAGCAAATTCGACTGTACTCGTGCATCTTATCGCAGCTAATATCAACGAATCTACCTTCAAAAAGATTCCTTTTCGCTGTAAAGTTTTGTACATAGACGGTAAGCTTACATGTTTTTCTGACTTATGTTTTTGGCTCAGAGATCTGTAGTAATTACGCGGATAAATATATTTCTATTTGAAAACAAAGCAGACACATAACGTATCGTTATATATATATTTTTTTTTTACATATTTATACAGATGGCATGGCAAAAGGTCGTGCGATGGAAGAAAGACAATGTATTAGAAATGCATTGGTCAAAGAAGCAGAAAGTACGCGTTTGGTAACGTACATTGTACCTCTATCAAGATGTATAAACGATAATGTCTGCGAAGATATACCGCATGCAGACACGTCAGAAATATGTACAGCCAGAGAAGATACAGCGGTACAAGAAATGTTTGATCGATTAGAAAGTGACACGTCAAGAGACGAATTATTGAGACAATTCAGACGCAAATTACTCGTTTCCGTAGCTCGTCGTTTAAATTGCAACAAAATTTTTGTTGCCGATACATCGGTTGATCTTGCAATAAAAGTACTTGGAAACGTATCGACCGGTCGAGGATCACAATTACCTTTCGACGTTACTTTCTCCGACACAAGGTGCATAGATACGACATTGTTCAGACCACTGAAGGATTTGACAAGAGAAGACATTGTCGGATATCTGAATTGTCATAAATTATGTCCGATTATTACTTGTCAAAAGTATAATCATTCTTTTGTTGCTTCCATACGAGCTGCCGCGAGAAATTTTGTTTGTCAATTAGATTCTGAATTCTATAGTACTGTGCCTACGATATATCGCACCAGTGAAAAATTAGCCTCAAAATTGGAGAAATTCGATGATTCAAAAGTTAACGTGGATATCGAAGTCGACGTCGAAAACGACACTTGCATACTCTGCGAAATGCCTTTAGATTCTCGTTGTTCTGGAGAAGGATCGCTTTCAGTTACGCGAGCAAAATTATTTTCCAAACAAGTTTCCACAACTTTCGTAGATTCGTCGTCGAGCATCACAGACAAGAAAAACATTAGAAGTTCAAATATTTCGAAAGGAGCAAAATGTTGTCATCTTACAAATCCACTTCAGAAACAGTCTTTACATTGGTATATCGTTAAAAAGTATCTCTGTTATAGTTGCACCCTAATTTTCTCGGATTCAAATCAAACGCATATCACTTTACCTAATTTTATGTTAAACTCGATACAACGAAAGTTACACAGTATGCATTTATATAATGAAATTTCTGATTTCTTATTATAATTAAAACAAACTTATACAGTCACCATCGATAAATTAGAATTTAAAGTTTTATAATTCTATTTTGAATGGTCAATAGTAATAAAAGGATGAAGTGATAATGCGTAAAAACTGTAACATTATATTGACCAATAAATTACAAGACTTTTATGAAAACGATACAAAAAAAAAAAAAAAAAAAAAAAATACAATTAAATGTATTATTGTTATTTGTTAATACATTAAAGAATATTTATTTTACATATAACATAACCGGCACTTCTGTTTGATTTTGTCTCCTACGACCACCGCGAGTTGTAATCCATCTAGAATGCGGACTGCATATTTGAAAAATCAGGACATTCTATTAGAAAGAGATAATTGTACGGTAGGTATCTCTCTTTCACTTGTACGCACGCGTTTTATAGCACATCTAAACGACGTTAGCAAAACTGTTTTCAAATAGTACGCGCGATAACATAAATTTGAAGTATAACAATTTTAAAGCTTTCAAAAGTAAGTTTGTATATACTTGCGAAAATATTGTTGTTTTAATCAAAGAAATTAGGTGTAACGCATGCCAATGATAGGATGTTATTACGAATGGTAGGGACCTGTTACTTTTGGCTGCCATTTTCCTCAGGGAAGCGAAATTTGCTCTCGAGTGGACATGATCACCCAGCCAGAAATAGGTTGAATAAAGAGAATCACATTTGTGAATAGAAACCTCCTTACTTCCTATTACACGGTTAATCAAGGTCTAACAAGGAACAAAAATCATCATTTAGTTACTATGTTTTCTCGTAAAATGGAAAATATGCGTTTAATATAGATGGCGACAGTGAGAGTAGGCATTAATGAGAATTGACAGTGCGCACAGTAGTGTCTTCGGTATATGATTATGTAAACGTTGGGGAGAATAGTTTGATCAGAAATTGATCAATTTACTCAAATAAAAACGAATCTTTTCAGTTAGGTACGTAATGCGTCGATCCAAGATTTAATTCGCACGGTATAAATTGATATAAAAATATGAAAAAGCTTAAAGTATTTGCAAAATGAAAATTATATAGAGGTTACGATGACAGACAAGCAATTTATTTAATAGGAAAGTATAATAAATGTATCATTCTTTTCAATTGGGTTTTATTAGCTGACCCTTTTAGCTTTTTAATAAATTTAACGGTAATTGTCATTAATTATAATATTATAATATAAATAGTTATTCTTGTACAGTACATGACGATATACGAAAGGAAAAAAGAAAAGGAGGATGAATTACTAGTAATAGCAATATTTTTCAGGAACATGGACCTGCCCGACGCTTATCTCGTATCCGGAATAAACAAAATATCGGGTCATTTTCAACCCATTCAATGGCGTTCAAGGTGCAGAAACATCGAGTTGGCAACTGCCGAATGTGTATCAGCGTATGGGTTTTACCGAGGAAAAGAAAAATGTAAAGAATTATTAGCTGACTTGTTCGAATGCGTTCACAACGTGAAACAGAATTTAAGGATAGAGGCGATGTATACAGAGCATCAACGTCAGATAAAAAAAGGACAGAGAGATTATATACCGACTCCCCATATTAGCTATTTTTACGTTTAAAAATTAGAGTATAAAAATTGTGTCGCGTAAGTTTTTCCTTGGATGTACAGTGCACACAAGTAGTAACGTATTCGCATCGAACGTCGAAAAGCAGGCAGAAGAACTCATGTTACTCTTAGTTCGATACTAATACGGAAAGTATCATAAGAATATGTGTAATTCGTAGTAAAGAAAATAAAGAAAATGTTTGCATCAATATTTTATCAAGCGAATTATTGCATATATCTTATTCGATAGTTTTAACGATCGTTCAGACGTTTATTTCGTGTAGAGCCGTTTTCTCGGCACGGCATAATAATCATTAACGCGAGTATACGAACGTTTGTAAAAATTGATCGAAAAAAAATGTCGATAGCAGAGTAGGCACATATATGTATGAAATGAGATTTACGATTAAAAACGATACAACGATTTATTTTCAAAGGGTAAAACGTAAAGGGAAATTAAGAATGAAAATTGGTTAGGATAGAGATGTTTCGTGTATAATATCGCTAGATGGCAGCAAAATGTTGAAAGAACATAGGAAACGTACGAACGTTAGGAATGGTATAACGTGCGAAAGCAGTTGGCGGGCAGACGGACAGGCGGGCAAACGGATACGTTAACGAACGAACGAACGAACGAACGAACGAAAGAAAGGAAGAAAGAAAGAAAGAAAGAAAGAAAGAAAGAAAGAAAGAAAGAACTAAAGAAGAAAAGAAGGAAGGAAGAAAGGAACGGAAGAAGGAGAGAAAGATAAGCAAGCAAGAACGGTAGGTTGCCGACTCGTTAGGCCGGAAGGCGGGCGCACCTGTCTGTCATCAGCGCCGACTGTCAATCGTAGTGACGCTGGCGCACACGGTACGAGAACCCGCCGCATTCGTAGTGTTTATCTGTCAGAGAGAACGAGAGACTGATCGTAACGGGAAGTAATTCGGGGAGAAAACGAGAGTGCGAGTGAAAAAAACGTCGGGAAATTAGGCAGAGATAGGCCGGCAAGTTGTCGAACAACGAATCAGTTAGTCCGAGAAGAAAACGCGAGGAGGAAAGAAGCCGCCGCTACTCGCCGCGTGCTCTTTCGTTTCACGGTATGGACAGAGGGTATCCGTACTCTATGTTTTAGCGGTGGCTGTCATTGCCGTATCGCATATTCGAACCCGATGGTTAACGAAAATCGAGTCGATCGACGTATTACGCGCGATCATATCATTATATTGTCGCGTTAGTGTAAGCGTATCTCTACGAATCGATGGTCCGATTGCGTGAGTTTTTTTTTTTCTTTTCTTTTCCCATTTCTTTTCTTCCGTACGATTGGTCAAGTTCGCGTAACCAATATACACACGTGCAACGTGACTTTTACTCGTGATCGAATAATCGGTCGACGGCGTTTATTTTTTTTTGTTCGGTTCTAAGTTTTTGTTTCTGTTTGACAGTCGATCAAGCAACGGACAAACGTTTTTGACCCACGAGGACGTTACTGGACCGCGTGTTCGTTACGTCTAGCTGATTCTGTTTGCGATGGAGCATCGTATCGGTAAGTAGAAAGAGAGTAATCGATCGATCGGTGTATCGTTACGAGTCAATTATTCGATGAAATTTTGTCCATTTCTTCGAAGCAGTTAATTTAGGCAGTTGGAAATATTTTGTTCGATGGTTACGTCGAAAATCGTATCGCGCGACGCCATCATTTACAATGGTACGGCGCGTGGTTAGCTCGGTAGCACGCAGCACGCAGCCAGCAAAGCAGCTAGCCAGTCGGGCACGTGGTGGCGCGCTACAGCGCGGACTTGGTTACTTCTACGGGGCTCACCGCTCTTGTTCCACGGAATCCGCTGCTCTTCGTTATAATTACCAACTGTCATTCTGCTTTTTCCCTCGTACCTTCCATGCTTGCTTGTTCGCCTGTTTGCTCGTTCGTTCGTCGTTTAGTTAGCGCACGTGTCATACGCGTCCTATCATTTCTCGCGATTAATTAATCAAATTTTCATCCACTTTCTTTCTTCGATTAGACAAACGATCTTACGCGCGGTAAAATTCTTCGATTTACCCGATCTGCCAGGATAGAACGAAATTTCTAAGAAAAAAGTGATGGTCGAAGGTGGCGATGTTTTCTTTTCGCGTTACCAAACGATGCGTCGCGTTTTGTTTTCTCGACATTGGAAAAACTGTCATTTTTGCACGTGAAATACATTTTCCGATATTTCTTAGATATCAACACGAGTAAGCGTAGAAACAGTATTATTCGCGTAAAACATGGATCAGAAAAAATATGTAAAACGGTTTGTCCTATTTTTTACATGGAGCATGGAGAACGACTGCAAATAGAAGAAGTAAAAGTCGAATATTTTCATATCGTGTCACTCGTATAACGTTAATACCTATTGCGTAACACGTATTTCAGATAAAGACATAGGAAGAAACTCGATGGAAACGTAGGAATTTTTGCTCTCTTTGCTCTCTTCGTATCGCGACTTTGATGGTTTTTGTTTTGTTTTTCTTTTTTTCTTTTCTTTTCTTTTCTTTTCTTTTCTTTTCTTTTCTTTTCTTTTTGTTTTTTCGTCTCCCGTATACATTGTACATACAGAGAGATACGTAGGAGAAAAAGGGCAGGAAAGAGAAGCAGTACCGTTTATCGTTGGCTGGCGAATTAGCCAACGTTTAAACGACGATAAATCGATATCAATCGTTAGTAAAATTTGTAGCCAGAAAATAATTTGAAAATTTTGTTGGACACGCGTTAGAGATGCGCGCGCATACGCGGGTGAAGCGAGGAGCGATGCCATTGAAGGTTGCATGAATGGGAAAAAGCGTCGAAACGATGAAAAAACAGAGACGGAGAATCGAGTGCGGATTAGAGTCGAAGATTTGCAACTCGGTAAATGGGTCGCGATACACCGCGTTATCTAGCGTTGGTCATTGGCCAGTGAAACGCGTTTAAGAAGACGCGAGAGTATTGTGTAACGCGCCTAATAATAGTAATAATGGTAGTGCTGGTAACAGTGCAGAAAATAAAAAATATAACGATTTTGCTTCTCTTGATACTTTTTTTGAAAAGTAACGAAAACGATGACTAAGTTGGTTATCGAATACGATTCGTGTTCGTAATTAAGAGAATTAGTCGAGTCGATAGAACGATCCGACGAACGATTTTCAAGATTGAACCGTTTAAATCGATTCGCGATATCGATTAAAAAGTTACGAAACGTTCGGCGAGCGTACAAAGTTTCGTTTCGCGATAGCTAATGAACCGAGATTCGTGCGTAAGAAAGAATTTTGAATGGTCATTATACATAATATAGTAGTACGTAATCGAATTGGTTGTTTTCGAAATCGAAACGCGTCGACCTTGATCGACGTCGTGCACCTGACGAGTTACTCGTTCTACTCTTGTTAGCGATGCGTTAAATAGGTGTATGGCAAATCGCATAGGTTACGTTGCGCTACCGACAATTCGAATTACAAAGTTCAAACACGAGAACACGCGGTACATTGCCGTGAGCAAAGGTGCAAGCGTCAACGATACCGACAAGAGATTGTGAATGGACAAGGGGAAGCGATACGAAATACAGAGAGAAATGGGTCTGAAAGGACGAACGAAAAATGGAAAAAAGAAAACAACACGTATTCCGTAAAACGATCGTAGCGCCGTTTCGCGCGATCGTCGTATCTTTTGGTCGTTACATAACCGATAGTACAATACAGTATAATAGTTGCGTACCGTTTCTCGCTCGTCGGCTGTTCTCGATAATTTCCGCAAACTTTTGGGGGGTCTGTTCGTCGAGCGATCAACGGAACATCGATTTATCGAAACGCGACGCTTCGTATGATTTCGCGACGGTAAGGAAAATTTCGAAAATTTCGAAAATTTCGAAAATTTCGAAAATTTCGAAAATTTCGAAAATTTCGACGAATTTAGTCATTCGTCGTACGATGTCGTTGCGTACAGGTTTTTGGAAAGATCGAGAGATTAGTGGCGATAAATCCGGTAACTCATAAATAGTAACTGGTTAAGAACGCGAGTACGATATCGTAATCTTTAGCCCTTTCTTTCTTTAGGACAGTTACTTAACTAACGGTTGGAGGTTATCGCGTGAAACGTCGAAAGAGGCTATCGTTGAGGGTATCATAGGTGGAATGCATCGTAAAAGTATTACCGAGACCAGTAGCGATGCGGCCGAGATATGCTCGAGATACGGCCGAGATAAGCTGTATTCACGAGATTCGTCGCCGTTTTCGATCGATCGTAATAATTCCGCGTCCCAACGAAGCTTTTTTTCCCTAAGAGAATTCTTAATTTTCCCTAAGAGATCGCGGGACGTTTTGCCGGTTAGCGAATCTATTTTCAGTTTGCTTAATTCTTACTCCGGTAAGAATTCGAATATTAGAAGAAAGCCGGTACAGCGAGCAAACGGATAGGTAGAAATAGGTGGAAATTAAACAGTTGGTAAGAAGCGAAGCAACCGTGTCGTTGCTCCAAGTCGAAGCCGCAGTAACGAAGCGAGAAGAACGAGTAGCTCAAAGGCCGTAGCTAAAATCGTTCTATACACTGACCTACGAGGAATGTTCCTCTCCTCTTAAATCGACGTTTCTTTGCATGTCAGACATTGGTAGTTTATCGAAACGTCGAAACACCTCGGAATAAAATTTCATGGATGTCCGGCACAGTATACCGGTCGTCGTGTACCGGCCAATTATTATCGTCGATCCGACGAATGATCGAGTGTTTTCAAGTTTCGAGACGCGGTTCGAAAGACGCGACGAGGCGCGGCGCGGCGCGAAGCGATCGTTCGAGACGAACCGAGTTCGCTCGGAAAACGATAATACACGTGGCATATTAATAACACTCGGCGAACACGCGCAATTTATTCTAATTACTTTCCGTGGTTTTGACATTTCTCGTAATTTCGCGCATAACATTCGATAGAATCGTACACTACCGATCCTTGGAGCACGAGTAAAAATCGTTGATTTTGATCGGTCTCGCATTGGCGAAAAAATCGACTAACTACGGTCGGTTTCGGTTAGCGGTAGACGGCTAACGAGAGGTACAAATTCGTTGGTGGTTGCGCGCGCGCGAGATCTACCATTCGTTTAAACCGTTTAAGGAAACTAACGAATACTCGCAAACTACTTAGAAACGAGATACTAACGAGATACGGTTTGTTTTTTACGCTACTTTCCGAGTACCGTAGAACGGGACAACGATATTTGCATGGATTCGAGTGTTGAAATAATACGGATACGTATTAAAAGAAGAAAAATAAGACATGGAAGAAGTTGACGGTGTGCCGATGGAGTCGTGTCGTTCGAGCCGAACGAGAGTAAATTTAGTACTGATCGTATAGAAAACGTATAGAGAATGTATGGAAAACGCGAGGAATACGACGGCGAGAAGAGCGCGCGCGTTATCGCGCTGCGAGTATCGTTGATCGAAAAGAAGGTACACGAGAGTCGAGCCGATAAGATAAAAATAGCGGCAGTATAATTTATCCGAGACGAGACGTTGGTTAGGGAAAAGACAGCGAATACCGCAATATCTTGGTCAACGATAAAAATTCCTTTTCCGATCAGCTTGATCGTTTTCGAGCAACTTGAAAATCGAACAATCGAATAATTAAAAGTAGCCGTATTTATACGACGCCCCGAGAGCAGAGTCGAATCGATGAATGGATTATCAAGTTCGAAACGGCGAACTGAATCGTGTCCTAGAGGGAAGCGCTACGTTTCGTGCTTCTATAACTCACGCGCGTTTCCCCTTTTCAGATTAGCTTATGTTTCGTACGTAACTTTATCTCGTACTCTATCGTTTCTCGTATCTTTTCGGTAAGTTTTTAGTCGCGTATCGAAACGAATATCGTTTCTTCTCACGCGTACCACGCGATAAACCCCCGCTGCGTTTCGATCTATTCGGTGTATATCGTAACTTATAGGAGTATATCGTGCTTGATAGGAGGAAAAATGAGCAGAAAATATCGGAAACATGATCGAATAATTGAAAAGATCGTAGAAATTTTGTGGCGAAACGGGCGTCGGAGGTAGCCGAAATCTGAAAGGAATGAAATTTCGATACGATACGATACGATACGATACGATACGATACGAAATACGAAAGTACGTAAGCGTGTACCGTTCGGTGAACGAAACGCGTTTCCCGCCAACGAACGGGGTACGCGGACGGTGGGAGACGAGGCGCGTACGCGCAATTGTTACTGGGATAGCCGACCAACGGATTCCGTTGTATAGCGACCAGAAGAGGACTGGATGGCGGGAAAGAGGCAAATAGTGGGGCCGTGCTACGATCGAAAGAGTCTAATGGCCATCCGAGTAGCGGGACGTTACTCGAAAGATGTTATACGTATCTCGACCTTCTTATTCTCTTTCGCTTTCTCCTTCTTCTTTCCTTATTCGCGACCGCGCGCGCATGCCTTCATTCTCGCGTTTAACTCGTTCTTCGTCAGAGCTCTGCGTCGCTCTGCGTCGCGCCGCACCGTGCCGGCCCGGCTCCCGAACGCGATTGGCCCAGTCGCGTTCCGGATGTCGCGCAGCCGAGTTCAAACGGTTTTTCAAATTTCCTGTCGGTATCGAGACGCGCGCGACGCGTCACGTTCTATTCTATCGCATCGCATCTTACGCGAAGCGTAAGGATTTGAAAAATCCTTTCGGTTGCTTGTTAACGACGAAGACACCGACAACTAGAGAAATTTCTAGCGAAATTTTCATTTTCGATCGCGACGGAGGAAACACACACGCTCTTTGCGATGCAACGATAAAAAGAGAACACGAGTTAACGGTAGCAAAATCGATTTCACGATCGAACGAAACGTTTAACCAAGAAGAAGGTACGGAGACGTGACGGAGGAATCGAGGGCGAGCGCGATCGGCCGGTTTGCTCGGCGATGATAGGTAAGGGCTGGGGGGGGGGGAAAGATCAACGGAGAAAAACCGTTTCTTCGCAAACTCGAGAAATGCGCGGGGCTCCGTTGGAAAAGCTATCGGAACTGCGCGGCGCGATGCGACCCTCGACGACGAAATCGTATCGTTCGTTAATCGAAACGGAGAGAAACAGCGTATAACTTGTCGGTTATTTCATCTTTAAAAGATTGCCATTTTTACGATACTCGAGAAAACAAACGACACTATTCGAATAAACTTGGTAAACGAGAGAAACCGTGTAATGCTCGATTAAACGAGATTTAGTCTATCCCGATCAACTTATCCTTTCAATTTTTCCAACAATTTCAACTTTCTCATCGAGACATTGACTCCTCGACGCACCGCGCCGCGACGCGACGCGACGCGACGCGACGCGACGCGACGCAACGCGACGCAACGCGACACGAGTCGGGTATTTGTGAATACGAGATTGCTATGCTACCACCGTTCATCGTGCGCTTGGAACAAACGGACGGTACCAAAAGAGTAACAGGTACACGACAGCAATATCTTCGGTATCGTAACCGCTATTATCACGATCATCGGCATCAACGTCATCGACATCCACAGAAGCAGCAAGAATGTCATCATTCTCGTTGTCGTGCCCCTCTTTGCAGCAACGATCACCATTCTCATCGTCATCGACGCTATCATCGCCATCGTCATCGGCATCAACATCCTCGATGTAATCGTGAAACGCAACGGCCGCTGCACCAGTACAGTGATCGTTTTTGCTTTAGTTCGCAAAATACGGATCGTCGTCGCGCGAAATCGCCATCCTCGACACCCTTGATACCGTGTCACGACGATTCGTCCTCGTCTCAACGTTTAAGTATGTTCGTAACAGGTAAGAACGGCGATACGATTCGATACGAATTCGCCGGTAAATGAGACGTTATTCGAAAGATGGCTTTCGTTCATTTCTGTTCGGCGAAATGCGAATTATTGCTCGATCCCCGACAGTCGTTGCTAAAATATTTTCTTTTACGCGATGGACAAATTTCTGATCGATTTCGAGATCGATCGTTCGTCGTCCGTATAAGTTTGGCACGAAAAATGGTGTCTGTTGCGCAATTGGCGCACTTGCCCGACCGCTCGACTAGCCCGACCATCCGACGACCCCTTACGGTCGCTTAAAGGCGCACGTTTTCTTACGCGATTACCGCGTGCGCGAAACTTAATTTAAAGCCAGATTCGAATCACCGATTAGTCCCTTTCTTTTTACCATTTCTCTTTATTTTTTCAATTATCGATCATAGACCGTTTACGTATCGCGAGTAACGCGCTAGACTCTAAACGCCTGGTTACGCGTAACGTTGTCGAAAAAAATATACCGCGGCTCGCGCGTTTCACCGTTCTTTCGCAACCTTTGCAAAAAGATGCACGTATTACGGCATAAAACGCTTGTACACCGATACGTATGTATACTGCAGTCACTATTCGCCATAAATTCGAATAGTCGAGGATCGTTTACCGCGCGCTTTTTCGAAACTTCAACGACGATCGTTTCGACCCGTTATTATCGGCATACCGAATCGGTATAACGAACGATTTCGCGAAACAGCGGCACGCGAAAGTAGAGATCATATTTGTGCTCCGTTTCGATACGCGACCGATCTAAACGTGTTTGAAACGCGTTAGAAACGCCTCGTGGCACGATAGTCGTCGTCAACGGTCAACGTACAACGAACCTTGATCGCGCATGCGTTTCATTAATCGTTGCATTCGATGCAAAATATGTACCGGACATCGCGTACGTAAATTTCAGCGTATGTCACGAAGGTTACGTTACGAGTTTTTTCCCCCGATTCTACGCTTCTGTCCCAACTTGGTCGGAATCGACAAAGAAGCGATAACGAAACCTATCGTCCAGCAGAGAAACGATGGAAAATCTGAAACGAAAGAAGGTGACCCGTAAACGCTATGCGTTCCAAGCATAAGGCACAATGGGTGAGAGGTTACATCGTATGGTATCGTATCGTATGTGGTCAAATATTTCCAAAGTTAGCGACGAGGGCAGTAATAATTAACGTCTGGTAACATTGCAACGTTCTCTTGGAAAATGTCCAACCGCGTTACAGGTCAACCGACTGCCGCTACCGTGATGTATCTTTGCAGACGTGTAATAAGATAACACTTTTTCTAATAACTGCTTAGGTTAAGAAGTAATTAGTCGCTAAACGATCGATATGGATTGCTTGAAAATATGTACATGGTTGCGTCGTTGCTCCTGATCATTCGAAATCGAAAGCGAACGATCACTTCCACTCCCTGCCGCTCGTTGCGTCGTCGTTTGCGCCTGACGACTTTACGCGCAAAGGGTTTAGGCTTTTCCAAACATACCCCCTGAAGTTATCGATAACTTCAATTTTACTGACCTACACCCTTTCCCCTTTCTTTTTAGAATGCTCTTGTTAGCTCGCTTCTCCGTTGGCATGTCCGAGTCGAAAGTAGATTTTTATCGGCGCGATAATTGTACGGAAAACGATTAGTTGGCGTGCGAAAAGCCGAGAAACGTTTATGTCGCGTTATCGTTTCTCGGGGATAACGCACGCTGACTCTATTAGTGCGCACGGTGCATTCGTGAACTCGCTGGCAACTCGTAGTATATTTAGCTCGATGGAGGAAGAAGAAGCCGTGTTTCGTGTGCCGACCAAACTAAGGTCGTCGCGTGTTTTTTTCTTCTCGCGCAACTAGCCGCGGCGTCGTACCATCGAAAGCCGATAACGTTTCTGTAGTTTTCTTACCGTACAACGTACACCGTACACCGTACACCGTGTATGTCACACACCGTACGCTATTTCTACCACCCTCGTCTCGTCACCGTTGTCTCCGTTACCGTCGTGTCGTGTCGTGTCGTGTCGTGTCGTGTCGTGTCGTGTCGTGCTGCACCGCTCCGCGCCGTCATAGTTTTCGTCTAGCCGCCAGAGACGAGCTTGGATCCTAATTTTATGCCGTCGGGTTACTGGACCTTACGTAACTGCCAATTCGAATGCTAAGATTAGTCGACGGTGCAAACTAACCAGGACCGCAGATTTAGTTTCCGGCTATGTCTATGTACTGTGTACGCTTATAGATATTTTAGAGATCCTCGAATGAAATTACCGAACAAACCTATTACTTGTTTACCTTTATTTGTTCGTTTATTCGTTTATTCGTTTATTCGTTTATTCGAAACGTCGATGCTTCGATTCTTCCGCGTTACATGTAACGTTTAAAGGGTAGCAGACACTTAGCTCGTCACGCATTAAATTCGAATAACCGATTCGACGAAATACCTCGAATAAACCTGTTCTTCCACGCGACTGGCAGCGTGTTTACCGAGAACAATCTATCGAAGGATAGTTATCTCGATAGATTCGGCAGTCATTGCAAAGATCGTAATGATATCGTAACGATTTTATTTTCCTTCTTTTTCTTTTTTTCCTTTTCTTGCTCTCTTTCTCCCTCTTGTCACATACTTTGTCGCTCTTACCGAATCTAATGAATCCATGGATACGCGTTTGTTTCAGCAAGGGAACGGTTTCCTTCGTCGAGCAGCACCGACGACGACCAAAGCGGTTCCGACACGGAACACGACTCGAACACGTTACGCGGCAAAGTTCATTCTGGGATACTTCATCACTCTGGTACCCACTCTGTGCGTAAACGTCGTGGAAACTTACCGAAGCACTCGGTAAAAATTTTGAAACGATGGCTCTACGAGCACAGATACAATGCATATCCGAGCGACAGCGAAAAATTGACGCTCAGTCAAGAAGCGAATCTCACGGTACTCCAGGTTAGTCTTTCGACATATATATCTTTTCTTTTTTCCTCTAAACTAGTTTTCTCTTTTCTTCATCGGCAAATGCCTAATTTTTGATTGTCTTGCTGATCGTAGGTCTGCAATTGGTTCATAAACGCCAGGCGACGAATTTTGCCCGAAATGATTCGAAGGGAGGGTCACGATCCTTTGCAGTACACGATATCTCGTCGTGGTAAAAAAATGCCCGCGGGTACTCATCAACAGTCGTCCGCTGGTCTTGGTTCGAGGTCCAATCAGAATTGGGATTCGTTGGCCGGCATGAGCGCTCCTAAACGCAGCAGAGATCACGATTACGAAGATCCTGCCGGGTTGATGTATCGGTTCGTTACGATTTCTCCAAACTTTACTTATTTTTCTCGTTAAAACGCCACTCGAACGTAGCCAAATTTTCTAACTGTCATTTTTTCTTTCTTCTTTTCTCTTCTAACCGACCTGTTCAGAAGCGAAGAGGACAGTCCAAACGATTACGAGAGCAGTTCCCACAGCGAGGAGGAACGCCCGTCGACACAGTGGCCAAGCGTGATAGTTTATCCTTACTCGGAAACGAAAATCGAACAAAATGTCGGTCAACAGCTCGCCGTTTACGAAGAAACGATCGCTGCCCATCCTGCACGACGAGGGTACGCGTATCTCCGCTTTTTTCTATCTTCGCGTTCGACCGTTTCTCTAATAATTACTCGATCGAAACCAGTCGAGTTTTACCGCATTATTCTGTTATTTCCAGCGACGACGACGACGAGTCTTCGGTAGGAAACAACGAAGCTGCTTATTGGAGCGCTCCTAGACAGCATCTCGTTCAAACTTCGAGCATGCAACGAGAAACGGAAGCGTACGGTACGCGCAATGGTCACGAGCCTCGTACGGACGAAACGCCACCGCCGACGCCGCCCGAAGAAGATAAAGACAAGTTCAAGTGTCTTTACTTACTGGTCGAAGCAGCTGTTGCCGTACGACAACAGGAAAAGGAGCGCGAGGGGGCTGTACCGGTTTAACGAGCGCTCTTCTCTTTTTCCTAGCTCGCATCGATCTTTTTTACCTTTCGGTTTCGTTGCTCCACCGAATATATATATATATATACATATACATATATATATCTATATATAGATATATATATATATATATATATATACACAACTCATCGATCACACCGAAACTTTCTTTCGCTTCGCTACCTCGTCGACTATTCGTCGTCGATCGACGCGACTTTTT
The DNA here is from genome assembly GCA_036983795.1 of Megachile lagopoda. Classification (NCBI taxonomy): domain Eukaryota; kingdom Metazoa; phylum Arthropoda; class Insecta; order Hymenoptera; family Megachilidae; genus Megachile; species Megachile lagopoda. Next base: position 15,553,414 of record CM072789.1, read on the forward strand.
ATGCCTCGCACCATAATATTCTCTCCTCGTCGTTACCAGCATTTCTTCTCGCTATTTATCGACGCGACGATCAACGGACAAGCGAATGCGATTCACGACGAATCTTCTTCTTCTTTGCGTCGCATCTCTTTGCGCGCTATACTCTTTCGGCTAGTTTCACCGTACGATGCGAACTCGAGAAAAATATACCGAGGGACCGAGCAGCCGAACAAATAACGAATTTTCAAACGACATGAAAGTTCGAAGAAGAACGGGCACAATCGTTTAAACGATTAATATTTCTCGCCTTCGTCGCGTACACTTCGCGTTCTTCGTTCGCGATACCGCGGAAAAGCTGGTTAGGATGCTGCGAACTCGGTACTTGTTACGCGCGTTCTTTAAACCGTTCGATCGGTCATTCGTCAACCAAAAAGGAATACAATCGAGTGGTAGAACGCAGCGATGTTCTTTTATTTTATCGCGATAACGACAACGTTCTTGTAAACGGAGCGGTGCGACCCAACGAAACGCCTTATCTTCCCCTTTTTTGCATTTCCGTCGATGCGTACTTTAACGTGAGATTATCGGCCAAATAAGTGCCAAAATATCTATATACGTACACACGATACGTACGTACAAGCCTATGTACATATTGCAAACGAACAATTCAATTATTACTACGAGCAAAAAGTTGAAGAGTCGATTACATTTCTCGTTATCGTATATCGTAATTCGTGGTTAAAAGAAAGTTATCCTCGCAGTCGTTGCGACGCTACGTACACGATTATGTTACAACATTCGAGCGAGCAGAAAGGGAGAATTAACGAGAAAAAACGAGTAGATAACATATATTACTCGCTATTTATACGATACGCAGAGAGCATTTAAACGTTCTTCGACTCTTTGAAAAAAAGAGTCTTACTACGCGCTTTTTCTCCTCCTCCCTTTCTCGGGATAACAAAAAAAAAGAAAATATGGATTATGCGCTTACGTATTAAATCCTACGTCTTACGTATTTAAGACTGTTACGTGCGCGCTTTGGAAAATGTTTTTTTTTTTTTTTCATCTTCCGTTTCGTTCCGCCGAATGAATCGAGATAAAAATTAGCCAAAGAACCACGTCCGAAGTATTTGTTTGTTCGTTCGTTCCGTTTTACCGTTATTATATTCGTTTCGTGGTTTGTCACCGATATCGAGGATCGATCGACAGAGTACCGACACAGCTACTCGTATATTTTCCTTTCGCGTTTCAACCGGTTATTTGGAAAGGGCAGTCGAAGCAACGTTAAAGTACGTTACTTCGCGCGTACGATGCTGTTTCCAGTTTTTCTCGGATCGTCGACGTTACGACGTTACGACGTTGTCCGGTAATTCCGATTTCGTAGCGATTACGAGCTTGGTTGCGTTTACGTTCGCATTTATATTAGACGAATAAGACTGGTCGAAGAGAGAGATGTACGAGTCTCTCAACGCGCTTGCCTGTGACAACGACGCGTGCGTCTCCCTTTCCTTTTTGAAACGGTTGAACAGTACCGTGAAATCGATACCGCCGATCAATCAATCGTTCGCGTTAATCGCGACCGATCGTTATCTCTCTTGCTCGAGACGCGTAGATGGATCGTTTCGGAAAGATAGACACTATTCGCGAACGAGACCGTTCGCGAACACCGTTCGTTATTATATTGTTAGTTGAATTCGACGCGCGAAATGAACCACGAGCGCGCGTGCTCGTCAAGAGAGATACGCGTATAGATGATAAGCACGCGTACGCGTATACGAGTACGCATACGTTTAAATTTATGTTACGGACACGTAGTTCGTTGAGCATGCGTGACGCAAAGCTACGAATTGTGAAAGATTCGTTAATTCAAGATTCGTGTCGCGAATCCGTGTCACGAATCGTGCATATAAGAATCATTGGTACAAACGCCAAAGACTTAACCGTTAGTTATATCGATAATTAAGTTTTTTTTTTTTTTTTTTTTTCTCTCTCTCTTTTAAATCGGTTCACATGGACAAGTCCGTTTTGCCGACCTACATCTAGTTAGTAAATATGTTTTGTCGTGTGCCCGAATGCTTGAAAATACGAAAGAAGTTTACCGAACGAAACAGTAGAGGGGGAGAATAACGAAAAAGGAATAGGAGGCAGAAGAAAAGGAAAAAGAAAAAGAGAAGAAAGGTGAAAAGAGGAAGAAGATAATTGCAACGACGATAGTGACAAGAATGATATAATAAGAACGTTCAGAGAAGATGTTAGAAAATTGTGCCTATCAAATATGGTGTATCACAGCGTTTGCTGTTTGCGTATATCGTAAATGCGCGTGAACGTAGACGCGATACGTGAATCGATGCCGTCGCGTATGCAAACGCGTGCGCATCGATACTCGAGCTAGATCCAAACCGTGTTCAAACGAAACAAAGTTCATCGATGTACAAAATACGATTGAAATTTATTTTTAAAATGCGATAACTTTTACGGTCACCGTGACCGTCTCTTTAAAAACTATTAAGGATGTAACGTGCATTAGATTAACAATGGATCTCTCTCCGACGGAAAAATGATAAGAGTAGCTGAAAAAATGATGTTTCTCGATCGCGCGAACGCCGACCCAAATAACAACGATAATGAGAGTTGCCAGGACAACAGTCGACACCGGTTGACAATGACGGTGATGGTGACAACGACCGTAACGAAATCGAAAAGAGAAGATATTACAAGAACAGGCGATAAATTGTTGTCGAGTGGGTTGCGCGATCGAATCGTTGATATATTACGATTTCGTCTTCGATTTCCGATTTCCGAAATTTTTCGAACAGTCTAACAACGACTTACGCCTATTTTACGATGAGATGCACGATCGAAGACCGAAATCTCGCGTACGAATCAAAATAATTGCTAACGAAATCTGCCGAATCTTCATAGTTCCTAACTAACTATTTCGAATCTGACAATGACATCGGGGAGGGACAAAAGAAACGATCAGAGGGAATCTATGCACGAACAGCGTCAGCCGTTCATCAAGACGCATTAATTGTATAATAAAAGCAATACGTGTGCCTTGTTCGAAAACGTTTTTAACGCGTGTCGATAATAATAGTAATACTAATAATAATAATGATGATGATGATGATGATGATGATGATGATGATGATGATGATGATGATGATAATAATGATAATGATAATGATAATGATAATGATAATGATAATGACGACGACAACGACGACGACGCCGACGATAATGATTATGATTATGATTATGATTATAATTATAATTATAATGATGATAATAATGATGATCATAATAATAATATTAATAATAATGATAATGATAATAATAATAATAATAAGAATAATAATATTGCGCTGAAACATTCGCCGAATTTGTCGAATTATACATGTACATATTTGTAATACGTTCACTTTTTTGGGAAGCTTTAAGTAAAACGAAGGAAATGAAACAAAAGCGTTTCGGTGAATTCTCGCGCTTTGAAAACGCGTATATCGTTTGGAACGTACAATTGATTGAAACGATATCACGTAAAAGTTTTCGACAAAGTAAATAATACATAAAAAATATCATTGCGAATATGTTCATCAAAAAACGAACGTTCATCACGGGGTAGTGGTCGTGCTTTTATTTAAAACGCAGCAGGAAACAAACAAAAAGAAAAAGAGAGAAAGATAAAATGACGAAAATGATTTATACACTTTTCCGAGACCAGTGTTTGTTATAAAAAAGCAAGAGTGGCGAAGCAAAATATAAATGTATATATAGATATATAGATAGATAGATAGATAGATAGACAGATAGATAGATAGAGGGAGAGAGAAGGAGAAGGAAGAGAGAGGCGAATGGGAAAGGGAAGAATTAAAAGTGGGTACGATTTAGTCTTCCCTCCGTAGGTATAATGAAGAATCCGTATTCACACGCGTTCGTATAACGCGTAGAACGTTGACAAAGAAAATAAAGCATTATTTCGGTACAATGTTACGATTTCCGATGTCGGAGAGATGCGAGAGAAACAGAAACGAAGAAATAACGTAACATAATGACAAGCGTCTAACACGTTGATTACCACGCTGAAACTGTACAATGTCTCATTAGATAGTATTTTTATTTTCGACTGATCTCGCCTATCATTTTCACGAGATTTAGTTCTATTTACCGTGCATACTTTAAGTAATGATATAATATTTCTAATTGTCCATTTCTTACGCTACTCTAATAAAGTAAGCGAAAGTATTTCTATCGGTGATGGATTCGTAACGAAATTCGAGCATCAGCCATGCGTGGTTAATGTGGTAGTCACCGTGTTGTTAAGCTTTTAATGTTGCTTGGAATTTTTATGAGTCAAATACATACACATAAGCACATGGGAGTGGAAATGGTAGCAATCAAATAGAATTTAATCATGCCAGCGTTGTACGATCTTATCGATGAAATAATGTTATAATAAACAGGATTGGAAATTTATCGATAGATCCAAAGAATGATGCACGATTCGTCGATTCTCTCTCTCTTTTCTCCAATTATCGAACGTAACTGGAAATATTTTATTAGAGTATTCGTCAAGAAAACGACGAAAGGTATCGTAGAATTAAATCGATCGCGGTGTTCCCGTGTCGGTCTACGTTGAAAACGTAACTCCGAACAATAGAAAAGTATGAATTTCAGATAATAATCATAGGGTGAAAGAAAAATAATCGAAATCGTTGTCTTCTCGAAGGAAACATTATTACTTTCATATCAATTTTACGCATGATCAGAAATAAACCGAAAGAACGTTGTAGCTTTTAATCTTATTCAACGACTCGTCTTTTATATTATACACACATACGTTTTACAAGAACAGAGCTTTTCATTTGTTTTTTATCATTTAAGATTTAGGTAGCAAAAAAGCTCAAAACAACTTAACAGATTTTAATCGTTAATTACTTTTTCTTTTTTCCTTCTGTATACATATTCGAGCAAGCGACACAGCGTTAACGTTTAAGTACTTTTAAGTTGAACCGCACGCGCGTACGTCGAGTGCCATAAAAGGATGCTAAAAAATGTAACGTCTACGCGATTGGGTTTTGCTTAAGCGTTTAGCGGAATGGTAATTTTGTCTTAAACTAACGTTATTATTAATTATTATTAATTATTGTAATTATGATTATTATTATGGTTATGATTATTGTGATTATTATTACGATTACTACTACTATTATTATTATTATTATTACTACTACTACTACCACTACTACTACTACTACTACTACTACTACTACTACTACTACTACTACTACTACTACTATTATTATTATTATTATTATTATTATTATTATTATTATTATTATTAGTATTATTATTATTGTTGTTGTTGTTGTTGTCATTATTATTATTATTATTATTATTATTATTATTATTATTATTATTGTTATCCTCAATAATGATCACGCATACCGTTTTGTTTCTTTCGTTTTCGACGCACTGTTCGCCGTGCGTGGTGTCATACGCGTGCAAACGTTACAGAGTTCTGACTCGTTTCGATTGATCCATTCGTGTTATTCGCGACACGTTATCCAGCGATATTTAACGATTACGAAAAAAATTACGTTGGATGATGGTAAATCTTGTTTTTAGGAATTCAAAGGGACACGAGTCAGGACGAAGCGTTCCACTAGTTCGGCTACGCGAGTTCTCGAAATACCTTAGAATTAACGACATTGTATTGTTCGATTCGCAAATTTATAATAAAGTATGTTGTGAATTTTATTATTATTACTGGTAAGGTTTCATTGTATTTCGTTCCTTCTCTTTTATGAATGTTCTCTTTCGATCTGTTCAATTTGACGAGGAGATACGCATTGCAAAGGGGTAAGACGATAACCGTATGAAAAGTAATGGAAAGGAAAGCCGAGACTACGGGACTGGTAATGTGTAGCTTAGTAGATACGCGAGTGGGAAATAACGTAACGTAACGTAACGTAACGTAACGTAACGGAGGAGGATATAAGGTGACTGGCTGGTAAAAAGAAGGAACACCGAACGAGCTGCCGGTCAGTTTTAGATCGAGAGTCAACCTCCACCTCCTCGCAGTTGTTTGGAGTTCGGTATTCGTTTGGATCGCGAACGCGCGCGAGCCCCTGCGAACGGACATCAGTGCGCGAATAAAATCGATAACCGAACGGTGATCTTGAACCCGCGTTTGCACTTTTTTTACGTATTTCCTATTGTAATTGCTACGTGATTCGAACGATGGTTATTTGCCAGACGTAAATATTACGGATTTTTTCGTCGATATTCAGAGGTAAGTAAAACGTGTACGCGCAGTTATAATTTTAACGGCGAGAAAAGCAACGTTCGGAAAGAAAAGAAAATATATACACACGCGCAGATACATATATGTATGCATGTGTATATTAATATGTGTCTAGAAAGGGAGAAAAGGATAATGTATGAGAAATCCATGAAAAACAATTGTATCGGTTTTTATTTATTTCTAGCAACAATGAAGAAACCGTGGTAGTTACAATTATGCCGTAGCCCAGTTAATCGACGCGCATCAAAATTAACCCAGTTATAGTACAACGACCGTTCTTCGATGGGTAACGTTTCTACCGAACGAACAACGCGCCTACCAGAAGTCTAAGGTACATAGTACTTACACATCCCTCGTCTTGTCGTCTTTCTAATCGGCCGTACTTTTACTCTGAACAATTATCTTACCACGCTGTCGTTCATATTTTTAACGCGCATCATTTAAGCGTCATAAAAACGACTGAAATTCGATATCTTCGATAATTTCCGATTAACAGCGAACAATATCGATTACCGAGAGACGTTAAAAACTTGTTCGTAACCCAAATTTTATACCCGTTGCCGTACTTGTTGGTATTTATGTGCAGAAACAAGTTGTACTCGCGACTAGTTTTTAAAATCTGGTCCTGGATTTAAGCTTGCTCACCTCTGCGATATCCGGTCCAGCTAAGCAACACGATGTAAAACGGCTCTTTTCGGCTCTTTTCCATTCGATTCATCGACCAATTCGTCGTTCGATCCTTTTATTCCGTTATATTCTTTCGAGTCTTCCCGAATTCTTCTATTTTCTATTGAGCATTTTCCGTTGAAACGCAACTTCGTAACCGAAAGAAAACGGTACGCGTGTAATTGTGCCGATCAGACGGGAACACCGGAGTATCCCGAGATTCCAAGCGAATCAGATAAGTAAAATAAGTAGAGAGAACGACAATGGAAAAAGGTAAAATGACGAAGGACGCGAGAAAGAAGGAAAACGGGATGAGAAACGAGAACAGGATAGATTCTTTCCTCCTCGACCCAAATTTACGACAGGGTTTAACGGTTCGAACGGAACGTGCAAGTACGCGAGCTAACCACGCGCTCGATTCGATTCAACATCCAATTCGTTAAACTGATTTCGATGCACGTGTCGTCGTTGATCGAGGAATGTCGCCGAAAGGATACACGCGGCTCCGACACCGAGTTGAAAATTTGTATTTCCCGTGGCATCGTTCCGACGACCCACTCACCTTTTTCCCCTTCTACTCGCATTTTTTTGCCGCGTTAACGACGACGTAGCGGGTGATCCGATCGCGGAAGGGTAGCGGCAACGACCCAGCGCGCGACGGACGTCGATTCGAATCGCGTAAACTACGCGCGATACACCGCGAGACATTTCGATCGACGGACATAGTTTTAAACTCGTGCAGGTATACGCGTGTACCTACAAATGTGCCTAAAGGGATACTAGACCTGTGTCATTTTATCGTGATCGATTTTACCGAATCGCCGGTTGTTTTCTTCGATTCTCTCGGAAACGTTGATACAAGCTGATCACGTTTTACGACTAAATAAGCGACGCCCTATATTCGTTCGCGTCACGTCGCATCGCGTAGCGTCGTTTCGATACGTATCTCGCATACGAGAACGCGCCTCTAGAGTGTACGCGTTCGTCGGCTAACGGGAATATCCTTAATTTGCGATCCTTTCCGTGGTATACTACCTCTAACCCGCTTTCCTTTTGTCCCGCATTTTCCCGCGAACGTATCGACGTAGCACGTGCCTTACGCTTGCCGCTCCAACACCCGACATCACCGGATTTACTCTCATCTTTCCCTTTGCTTTTATCGCGATTGTTCGCGAACGAACGAAATGTGATCGATTTCTTTGATTTTTCAGCGGATCCACGTATACGTGTAGATGCGCGTGCGAGCGCGCGCGCGCCAACGAAACGAGAATAAACAATAAAGAAAACTCGAGGAAAACTAAAGGAAGGATCAAAAGATGGGAAAGAGTCGAAGCG